>CM068591.1:37012529-37373842 GCA_035048485.1 Pteria penguin | reverse complement strand
ACATTAATGATATTTACACTTGCCCCAGATCAAAAGTAACACTACTCAGCGTGAGAACAACCCTATCCAAAGCGAGAATAACACAGCTCAGTGCCAGAGTAACACTACACAGAGCGAAAGTAACACATCTCAGTGCCCGAGTAGCACTACACAGAGCGAAAATAACACCTCAGTGCCAGAGAAGCACTACACAGAGCGAGAATACCACACCTCATTGCCAGAGTAGCAATACACAGAGCGAGAATAACACATCTCAGTGTCAGAGTAACACTATACAGAGAGAGAATAACACACCTCAGTGCCAGAGTAACACTACACAGAGAGAGAATAACACACATTAGTGCCAGAGTAACACTACACCTCAACGATAGGGTTGTAGGGTTGTACACAACATTACAAAGAGTCAAAGACACATCCCTCAAAGAAAATGACAAACTTCCGTTCTAGAGGACATGACAACGTGATACATTCCTTTAAACACTACAGTTAACCAATCGAGGCGCGTAACCGCCATTGTCCCATGTAAGCACGGGCGTATACATCATTTTATGAGAGAGAGAGAGAGAGAGAGAGAGAGAGAGAGAGTTGAAGGAAAATCAGTATATTTTACTACTTTTGGTTTTGGTTCGGTCATGAACTTGCGTGTTATAATTAACATTTAAGTACGTGTTGTATTTCAAAACTGATATTTCCTTGACACTTTTGGAAATAAAGGGTCAGAATAATGTATTTTCTTTAAAACTCCAGATTCCGTTTACTTCCGGGGCCTTCGCCGTGGGACCCACTCCAGGGCTTCGCCCTGGGCCCATTGGGCCGTAGGGCGACCCCCTGCCCATTTGGTGCGCACACATTATTATGCCCCTGACTACGCGCCTGAATACAACGATCATATAATAGATGCATATGCAAGTAAATGTGGAAAAGTTAAAACTGTGAATGAGAAAATACCGTTTCCTTTAACACACATGAGAGAAAACTGAAGACATCTGACAAAGCTGTATGACAAAAGTCACCAAGGACACGCACACAAAAATGATAATAGTAGAATATACACGGCAAAAAGGACATGACAACGTGACACAAAAATATTTGATTGTGCTGCAGTTACGATACCGACTTAGGACGGTCAATTAAAATAACAAACGTCATTCAATTGGTCAAAGTACATTTAAACTACATTAAACTGATTACATATCAGGCACGGATCCAGGATTTCAGTCCGGGGACCCTCTTAGCAAACGGAAAAAGGGGGAGGGGAGGACCCGACGAGGATCGAGGGGAAATGAATAGATGCAGATCACATTTCCGTCAACTCGCCTCCAAAACAGTTAATTAATTCACAGAAAGTAATTTGAAAATAGATACGTGTTCATGAATAATTCAAATTATGAATAATTCTTTTTAATGTTTTATTTTAACCGTTATAGTTCATTTGAAAATGAATAAGCATTCTGAAAGTATTGCTTAGGCAATACTTAGTCCCCTACCGGCAAATGGAAAACTAAGACCCCCAAAACACACACACACACACACACACACACACACACACACACACACACACACACACACACACACACCTACACACACACACACAACATGTACTTATCACAAAAATGGTTCCAAATCAGCATGTATAACAGAATTTTGTAAGTCCAAAATTTCGTCAAAAATCAACGAATCAAAAACAAACTCGAGCTTGATCTGTAACTCATGGTGGTAGACTCACACACCAAAAATTGGATGAGTATCTACAAGCGTTTAGAAAAAAAGTCCGGAAAACTGCCATTTTAAAGAAATTTTCTAATTCCAAGGGCCAGAATTCCGTCAAAAATCGGTGGACCGCCACGGAACTCGAACTTGATCTGTAACTCATGGTGGTAGACTCACACACCAAAAATTGGATGAATATCTACAAGCGTTTAGAAAAAAAAGTCCGGAAAACGTGTGTGTGACTGACGGACTGACGGACGGACAGACGGACGGAGTGCAAACCTATAGTCCCCTTCGGCGATGCCGGTAGGGGACTAATTAACTTATTATGATCTGTGGACTTCAAGAGGCCCCCTCTAAGTACGCCATTGTATACATGATTAGCCAATGACCTACGTACTGGATATTACTCTTAAATTGTTTACAATGACAACATTTACTTTGCAGTTAGCATATTCTTAGTTCTTGAAAAGCTAAAAATATTTTCCTCTTTGCCGGATACGTTTACAGTCAATACCCAATGGATGAGATTTTTATATACCACATTCAATACCATTTTTATTTCATTAAATGCACTCCTGTGTCATGTCCAGTACTCCACTTTATCAAAATGTCTTTATCTTTAAGCGCTATAGGTATAAAGCTTCCAGATTATCCTTTCAGGCCATTTGCAACATTTTATTTCAGATTTCTTTATGTATGCACTAAAGGTTTGAACTCCATATAACTGTGTATTACCTGAGCCTCTTTCTCGATATTTCAACTGCATATACCCGATCTTTAGTATCAGTCAACGCGAGCTTATCTGGCAGAAATTAACCACTTTAGATAACAACATCCACGGGAGATCGAGACCCAGTGATGGGAGGAACATGATCCAATAGCCAGTGTTCAACGTCCACAGGGATTTTCTGTTTTCTAAAATTGGAATTGCCGTTTCACTGTTTTTTGAACTGTATATTGATTTTGTGTCATATTTTCCTTTGAACGATTTAAATTTACTTGTGTGTATCTCATTTAAAACGGATTATATAATTTGGAATATTTTTGGTGTTTGTGATTACACCGTTTTTAAAAAGGTGTCAGAGGGTGGTGATCACAAGGAAGTGAAAGTCGGGAATTTCCTCGAGAAGTGAGTATGTTGTTCCTTAGAGAGTTGATTTGGTGTTTTAATTGCCCGTGTTACGTTACTAGTCTATAGAGTAACGCCTACATGTGGAACTAATTTGCAAGATGGGGAATAACTCTTGTAATATGCATAATATCTCTCGGTATATAATGATAATATAATATTCATATACATGTATGGGACAGGTGCGTAACTGACTAAAATGATCTCTTATTTTACTGCGGTATTTCAGGAAAAAGGTGAATAACAAAATGTCATTTCACATAAACCCGAGATTTTGCAAATATGGGAAACCTGAACGGAAATAATTAAATCAATAATAATAATATTTATCCTAAAATAATGCGTCAAGGAGTTTAAAGGAATACTCTAAATAAAGGTCGCTAACAATTCTTAAAACTTTTGTGAAATGATCGGTAGTCTGTTCATAATTTATAGGTGGCAATACAGTGCTTTTGAAATCGAACCCTATACCTCATATTGGAAACTTCGACAGGTATGGTTGTATAGTTCTGTCACATACTTATCAGGTTGTTTGGTTGGTGTTTCACATCGCTTCAACACTGGTTTGGTTGTATCGCGTCATGGAAGCAGGAGGTAATTTATAACCAACCTCCTAAAACACAGTGGCACAATCTGGGAATCGGACCAGATTGTCAGGTGTTATATCGACACGATTTTTGGACATGTCGACATAACTTCTGACATGTCGACATAACATCTGGTAAGTCGACATAACATCTGGTAAGTCGACATAACATCTGACAAGTCTAGATACTTATAATATCTGACAAGTGGGCATAATTATCTGAAAAATTGACTGACAATATGACAGTCGACATAATTTAATTCATGACATGTCGGCAAAATATAAGACGAGGTGAAATCAATCCCCAGACCTGTCTGGAGTTGGGCCTTCATAACTCTACTTATGTATCTTAGTTTGTACACATAGTCATAATATTTAATGACAGTTAACCCACAAGAAGGAGAAATATGGCCACCCTGACACGTTATTGATCACTTAAGTATGTTGATTAACCTGGATGTTTGTATGTAAGCTTTGACATATTAGTCTTTAACATCGGAGGTCTTGAGTAGATTCATTGTGTCCGTTATCTCGGTATAGGCTACATGCAAAATGTCAAATTGTTCTCATACCTGAAATTAGGACGTGTATCAGTAGGCTGTAAATCATAAGTGAATATAGTGAGATGGTATAGAAAG
Organism: Pteria penguin; assembly: GCA_035048485.1. NCBI lineage: Eukaryota > Metazoa > Mollusca > Bivalvia > Pterioida > Pteriidae > Pteria > Pteria penguin. The sequence goes on along the minus strand of CM068591.1, from coordinate 37,369,776 downwards.
CATGGTCTTGTAAGAGTTTAGTTCGTCAATGAGGAGATGTCTTAGTACTCAACTGAGCTGAATGGCATTATTGAAACTCACTGTAGTTTTTTTTGATTGTCGGATCCAGAAAGAGTTGCTCAGTGCCGTTTAATCTCCACCCACCTATAAACCTATTCTATGGTAAATGTCATCAAAAGTCATCATCTACTATTTGTGCTTTGACGGCGTATCGGCAGAAAGATGCTTGTTTCTATTGCAACTCCGATTGTCATATCGGTGGAAAAATCCTGACGTGGTATTGTTAAACATCAAATCGAATTTCTCAACTAGGGATCGGAAGGGACGTAACTCCTGTAACTATTTCTTTGTAAATGTACGAAAATCGAGGTTCGAACGTGATGTATGTATTTTGGATTCAGTTATTGAGTTTATCGGATATTTTACAACCCCGCCTAGTAAAAGAGGTTTGAACCCCTTTCTTCTATAATTGAAAATTATTGATAGATATTTAAAATCAACCCCTAATAGATTATACGTGTACATACTTAGGTACTTGTAGATCCGACTTTTCCTTATGCTAAACCCACCCACCTCCCTGCAACATTTGGCGCTTAGGTCATAGAGATTCTCTTTCGTAATAACGGCACTCACGGTTATCTATCAGAAATTCATTATGAACATCTGGATTGGATCAGTGGGGATGAGAGAGATTTCCTGATGATCGAGGGCATGTTCTTTATCACTTTCACCGTATCTGACTACAATGTCTGACTAATGCTGTAACATCTACACTTACCATAAGGTACAAGGAATGTGTGTTACACCTTTGTGGATCCAAAAATTTGAGAAGGAAAGAAAAAGGGGGATAGTTTGTCCAAAATATGGAAATACTTGTTTATAAAAGAGAGCATGGAGAGGAGAGGGTCCATATTTATAGAAAAGAGGCAAAATATAAGTACTCGAAGTGAATTTTTTTAATGATGCATTTTATGTGGTATAATGACAAAGTTTTGGCAAGAAAAGGGGGGATAGACTCCCTCTCCCAACACAGATGGAAATTATTACTTATAGAAAACAGATATATCTTAAAGAGAAAAATAAGAGGTTTTAATATTATGATATAAACTTACACATTGCTATCAGATCTGAGGAACTGGCTTTTGCTGAAGGGGAGACGCTAAAAATTCCCTGTCATATATTCTAAATTTCCGGGAGACTCGCTTCTTATCGTTCTATTAAGATATAGTAGCAGTATACTTTGTTTGAAAGGAATGTTTGGGGGGGGGGGGGGGGAGTTGATATCGATCATATTAGTAGGGTGAACATTAGATCTCTTTTGTCAAATAATCATATTCATGGGGGCATTACACTCAGTCCCAGAATAATTATGACTCACTGATAAAAATAATATCCACCCGTTTTTCAACCAATCATATTCAATTAAATTCCGTCTTTTCAATATCATTGGTTACGACATTTGGTAGAGCTTATTTAACAAGAGGGGTGTGAAGGATACAATCTATCAATGAAGATTAGTCAGACGGATACAACCAGACTGTCTGAGAAATTAATGATCCTCAAAATCAATGCCATGAATCATAATATTACCAATTCTTTTTCATATTAAGCATAAACTTTAATATTTTTTGCTTCTTAAGTCGATAATCATGACTTAAATACCACACAAGATGTTCATTTTAAAAGTGAGTTTTAGGCAACAATAATAGAACTGATAAGCAATTTATTCCCTGCTGTTTCACCCTACGACCCTTGTCTCAGAACTTTATGGATTAGTCCATTATTTTGAGATCCAACACTTGGAGTACATTTCTAGTAAAATATTGATGTAATTCTTTGTTCTTTCGTAGGAGCTGTTCAGAGGGTTATTTTAGTAACTTACAAACTGTAACATATTTCTTCGAGGTTTGCCATCTAAGTTTATGAGAACATTGGACGGAAGACTAACTGGCCACTAGGTAGTCGGAGAATTTAATAAGGTACGCTTTCATAGATGCTCAATTTCTCATTGTCCATGTGCATGTGTATTTATTATTTTGATCTTGTGTTCATGCGAGGTTTTATTTCATATAATTATATAGTAACATTGATATTTTGTGGAATTTTACAGGCATTGTTATTCGTTTACGTCTGTAATCATCACGAACGTGAAGGTTGAATAGGAGCCCCCCCCCTTTTTATCCTGTTTGCCGGGAATAGACCCAGGTCATTTCCCTGTGAGGACAGGGAATTCGTAGGCATCCGCCACTTCTTGATCTGTAGGGATGACACGTAAAGTCCCCATACCTTTCTAGATAGAAAGGTCTAGCTCCCTCTTCTCACCTATGTAAACAGGAGTTGTTTGTGTGGTATATACTATACCAACTGGCTGGTTGTAGACTTACACCTGATAATGGTCAGAAATTGGAAGTCGAAGAACCCCTCCTACACCTAACACTGGTGGACCCAGCAATTTTTATACGGGTTTACGACCTGATTTTCGGCCATGAAAGTTGTGGAAGGGTGGTACTTGAAGATTTTCCTCGATAAAAATCCCAAATGGGAGTTCTATCACCAAAACCAGTCACCCTTCCTGGTCTGGAGAGGGATGTCATACCTACGCTACTTCCTTGTTGAGACGAGGCACCACGCCCCCTTTTGATATATACAAAGACGGCCGACAAATCAACCCCTCTAACTTTGAAGCAAAATGGATATGCGATAAAATCGTCGGACAAAATTATCATCAGACACGTTATGTTGGCATCTCTAATAACTAGGTGTAGCAATTTTGCAGGAAAACATCTGTCTGCCGTCGCCAAGCGAGATGTAGACCCTATCGGTTAGTTAGCGATTCTGGGGATGCATTTTGTATTGATTATTTTCTGTGGAAACAGGATGTGTGTTATTATTGAATTATCATTTATCAGCGTGTGACCAGCTTGACGAATCAATAATTCATTGTGCTGTGCTGTTTGATTCGTAAAGCGTTATTGCCTTTCACACAATGAAAGTCACCACGACCTATTCTCAATACTTCTTTTGTCGATAGAGCGTTAAACTGTCACTAAAAGATACATTTTATAAAATATAACTAGGAATTTTTGTCTAGTAGTTTGTTAAAATCCCATTGTTAGATCAGACTCTTCTGTAATCTTTCACTTATATTGTGGCAGTAGGCGCGGATCCAGAAACTTTGTCAAGAATGGATCCGCCCCAGATGAATTTTCCGGGAGGTGTTCCACTTATGGTTTTTGTGTAAAATTACTTATTTTATATTGAAAAATAAGAAAAAAGTAATTTGCGTCGAATCTCATGGTGAGTCTGTTATAGTAAACGCTTGGTCCACTCTCTGGATCTGCGCATGTGCTGCATCTGAAGGGTCCATTGCATAGTACTTAGCGTTATCTACATGTTTGCAACGGACACATTAGTAACTGAAACAGTGTAGGTAGACGGGTAGTCCGAGATTTGACCAAATGTCCTACCTTTGATGGTTAGTGGCGGGGTTTTGGGTGTTAAGCGTTGAATCCCGATCACTCTTCTTATACATGTTTGCGTTCTAATCAAAACCCTCTCCGTCAGCCACCCGTATAATCGTCCGAGGTGGAGTATTTGGTCATATCTTTCGGACTTTGAATAGACTATTTTCGAGATTTCGATCAAAGTTTAAAAAACTCATAGTTACTACCATATAACACGTGATTACGGACAAACGTTGACGGTTCAATCAAATCTGAATCATTACAAAATCGAAGTACTTTGTGTTTTAATTTTTGAGTAGATATCATTGTTTTCGGGTTGGCTTGCTCACTTATAATCACTTTATTTAAAATAATCCCACGGATAGATAATTCTACTTAAATTTAAGATTCTGTTACAAAAGAAACGAACCTTTTAATAGGCTGATTGTGTCCATGCTTTCCATACGTGTAAGAAAACAGTAGTTTTTAATTAGTGATTGTAGTATCTGCTCAAAAACAAAACAAACAAACGAAAAAATGTAATAAAGATGTTACAATAAGACCTTTATTTGTCAATGTACATGTATCATGCGTATTTCCAAGACTTCCGTCGGGGAGGGGTGTTGAAACGTTGTATTCAATATAAAACAGTTATGTAGGTATCAAATGGAGGAAATTGTTATAGATTCGGATTCTTACTATAAAGCTCCTCTGATTGAGTGGACATGACTAAATAAGACCATTGTTTGGAGAAACATGTACATGTAACTCGCTTTTACAACTCTCCGTGAAGATACCGGGTTCGACTCCCACTCGTTCACTTTGCCATGGTATCCATCTTATCATGTACTGTCTTTGCCAATACCTGGTTAAGCAATTGAAAATATAATGTGTTATACATATCGAGAGAAATCGGCATCCACTAGTTATATACGTAATACATGTCGGATTTGCACCCATGTCAAGGATTTCATTTGACTTAGCAAGTAAATTTGTTTACACCGAGGTGCTCAGCAACGAGTATTTATTATCTAACGACACGCCAGGTTTATCTTTCTTGCTGCATATCGAGGCAGTCAATCTTTGGTGGTGGAGAAAATTGCAGTATCCTTAGAAAATCGCCAGCAATCGGTAGATACACTGGCGGACTGCTCCTCACCGGACATTGATCAAGGGCTTGACCGAAGTGAAACTACATGTATAGCAAATTTCAGCGCCATTAAATGAAGTTTATGGCAACCCTTCTCGAAATTGATGCCTTTAATTAGATGAATTATTCATGAACGTTACAATTGAATGCCGATAAAGAAACGAAAATTACGTCCACTTACATTAAAACATCAATTTTATAGAAACGTTTTAAAATAGAATTCACAATATTAATGTCAAAGAAATTAGAGTTACCTCCCGTAGATTACTATACTCAGAAAGATATATTGTTTGAAGGATGTTTGACAGGTTGTGAATGAATATACAAGATAAGGCGCCTCTTTGGATGTGTGCCCGGGTTTCTCATTGTTCAAATGTTAAGGATAAGCAGTAGAAAGCCCTTATCCTCCATGAATCATGCATAGGATGGTGCCGATGATGAGAGATTTCCCAGCCGGGAGGGGCAGATCGTCGTCATAACACAGAAGGACATTTCTTAATTAAAACCATCATTCGGCGTTCAGAAATAGAACATATCTCTTTGATATTCTGACTTCAAATTCTGGGAATTAATGTAATATAAGTTATGAGGAAAGATGCTTTCAATTAAAGAGTAGAATTTATATTTTGCCTTGATTTTTGAAGTCTTGTATATGCTGTTTAATTTATTTTGTAGGGTCCGTGATAAATAGATAATATAGATATAAATATGGTGGCAGTTTGCGTAAGAAGATTTGAATGTGGATTTTATTCAGATTCTACAGATAAAATTAATTCTTATTTGTTAACATATACTCACCGTCACGTCCTCATTGTGCCGTTGACCTTTTTTTTACAGTAAAACCTGTATTAACGACCATTTCCACCTAGAGGTTGCCTGCTTATGAAGGTCACTCTTTAAACCACCATTTTCTGAGGTGTAATTGTTTTGTAGAATAAGCCTTTGTATAAAGGTCACCTTTGTAAAAAGACCACTTATTCTCCCTTAGATGATCTATATTTATAAATTTGACTATATCGTATGGTGTTATGAAGAAGGATTATTTTTTTAACACCACCTCAGGATTATTCAGCTACATGGTGGCATCAGACCTTTAGTGGTGGAGGAATCCGAGGTGCCACCAAGCTTTGGTATATATTCTGGCACACCTCCCCATTTACCCCGACATGTACTCGAACTCAGATTTGACAGAAATACGAAACCAAACATAAGTACCGTTCCGATACTAAAGCAGTATATGTAACACGGTCAATTACTTATTCTGTATTACTTTTTTTGCGATGAATCCACATCCTTTGTGTTTGTGAAACAAAACTACCGCGGTAGGCAATGCAAATTGAGTATACCGGTAGTCTATAGGCCCTACTCATGTGTATTTCAATATATAGTCGTGTACTCATGTGTATTTCAATATTTAGTCGAGTACTCATGTGTATTTCAGTATATAGTTGTGTACTCATGTGTAATTCAATATATAGATTAGTCGTGTACTCATGTGTATTTCAATATATAGTCGTGTCCTCATGTGTATTTCATTATATAGTCTATACTCATGTGTATTTCAATATATAGTCGAGTACCCACGTGTATTTCAATAAATAGTCGTGTGCTCATGTGCATTTCAATATAAATGTACACAAGTAAACGTCAATATTATATATTTGAATTCTATAAGGGCTCCGCTTCATAAGCGGATGCCCTATAGTAGGCCTAATCACCCTGTCTGTCCGTCTGCAAAAACTTTAACATTGGACATATCTAATTCACTGTCGCAGGTAGAGCTTTCATATTTGGCATGTGTGCTCCTTATGATAAGACATTTCCGTTGGTACCAAAATTTTCAATCATGTGACCTTGAACGTGACCTTTGACCTGCATTTATAAAGCTTTAACATTGACCTAAGCTATTGAACCGCAAGAAGTAGGGCTTTCATATTTAATATATGTGTTCCTTATGACAAGACCTTTCTGCTAGTACCAAATTAAGGTCAAGGTCGTGGTGACAGGCATCCTGCGGGGCCCTTCTGACATTGTCAGCTTTCTAGTTTGCTTATAATTTGCAAGGACGTTATTTCCACGTGGAACCACAGAAATGAGCTCACACAAATTATGTTTTGTGGATGCCCTTGATCATAGCTGAGGTGTCCGCTTGCATGCCCTTGATCTTAGCTGAGGTGTCCCCTTGCATGTCCTTGATCTTAGCTGAGGTGTCCGTTTGCATGTCCTTGATCATAGCTGTGGTGCCCGTTTGCATGCCCTTGATCATAGCTGAGGTGTCCGCTTGCATGTCTTTGATCATAGCTGTGGTGCCCGTTTGCATGCCCTTGATTATAGCTGAGGTGTCGGTTTGCATGTCCTTGATCATAGCTGAGGTGTCTGTTTGCATGCCCTTGATCATAGCTGAGGTGTCGGTTTGCATGTCCTTGATTATAGCTGAGGTGTCCGTTTGCATGCCCTTGATCATAGCTGAGGTGTCCGTTTGCATGTACTTGATTATAATTGAGGTGTCCGTTTGCATGTCCTTGATTATAGCTGAGGTGTCCGTTTGCATGCCCTTGATCATAGCTGAGGTGTCCGATTGCATGTCCTTGATCTTAGCTGAGGTGTCCGTTTGCATGCCCTTGATCATAGCTGTGGTGTCCGCTTGCATGTCCATGATTTTAGCTGAGGTGTCCGCTTGCATGTACTTGATCATAGCTGTGGTGCCCGTTTGCATGTCCTTGATCATAGTTGTGGTGCCAGTTTGCATGTCCTTGATATGTAGCTACATACTGCATATCGCCAATGATAATATTCATAAAGAACACTCTCAGAGAATTACACATACCAGTAAACATTAACTGGGGATATGAAGGCTTACGTGATTTCGCACCATCATGATATCAAAAGAAAACAAGCGCCAAGGCACAAAGGGTGTTGTTGACTAGACCATGACGTAAACTCGATACGGTCTGTTCGAAACTATGAGATCGGGAGTTCGAGTCTCAAAGAATTCTTTGTCATGTAACATGCTGCTAAGACATACAACTGCTTTCCTTGTCCAGTATAGGTTTGGAATGTTAACGATTCCAACTATTCGGAACTACCTCGCCCAATTTTCGCAAAAACAAATATATTGCGAATGGATTTCAATGTGCCAACCAATCTCCACCAAAGAGTGCTCTCAAGTTCGGAATTACAAACTTGAAAGCGCCCTCTGGTAGAGACTGCGTGCCAACATCATCTGACATTTCATTTCTTGTTTTACTTCACTCCAAGGTTATATTTCATTTACATGTATATCGTGACGTCATCTGTCTGTTGTATTTGCATACAAATTTAACCCTATACCACGAACACACAGTGAGAGATCTGTGACGTGCCAACGTATACACTGTCCCGAGGCCTCGGTTTTTACTATACTTGCAATCGGCCGATTGTATATTACGATAGTAAATTCGCTTTGAGAGCGCATGTGCAAACTCCATTTGCGTGGCATGTCGGGTAATACTCTAGTACTAATGAACAGTATTAGCACATAATTCTGCGGTAAATATTGAGATTTCTAGAAAAAAATCTTATAAAATGTTCGCAATTTTTTAAAAAAAGATTTGCTCACTACAAAAACCAACTTATTTCCGAATATTGACGAGAACATCCGAGAGACTTTCCTGAAAAGGAAAAAAGGCGCGGCTACTTTCTTATAAGGAAAAAATGAGGCGTGACTTTAGAATTTTTAGCGGGAAAATTAACAAATGCGCATAAAAAGAGGGTTTTAAAAACAAGTACATGTAATTCCTGTTTACATAAAGCCATTTGGCTTTTTGACCAACAACTTGAAAATTTAAAGCTATTCCGATTGCAACCTAAGCTTTTTAAAAAGCTACGCTTGTGTCATATAATATTGTCTCCTCCAAACCACAGGATACCAAGGAATCGACGGTGGGATTCTAACCTGGGAACTGCGATACAAAAAACATCTGATATGACATTGCACCAGGCAGAAGTTGTGCTACTTGTAGTTGGCGAAAAAGTTCTAAATAAATAGAAATATTATACACAGGAGAATACATACAAAATAAAAATATAATGTAAAAAGAAAGGGAAAATGTGTTCCATTTTGTTCTTATACGTGGATTTGCATTCTATGGGTGTCCTTGACCCATGACGGGATCTACCTTGACGGTATCTACCTTGACCCATGACGGGATCTATCTGTGACCGAAATCCTGAAAAGGAAAAGTTATGGAGATTTTATTGCCACATACAAGTCAAAGAATTGTGATTAACGAGATGTCTGATTGACTGATCTTCTGTAAGGAGAGAGAGGTTACTTTTATAATAATTTGATAAAAAGTATTTGATTAATCTATACATAAACGTAAGATTAATTCTGATGTAAAATCATGAATTTTAATATCATTTCGATAATATAAAGCTTTTATAACCTCAAAAAGTGTTGTTGCTTACATTAGAAATTTGTCCAGATTTTAGCAGTGACCCCTTACAACAAGATTTTCTCGAAATTATGGTGGATTGTCTATCGTATACTGTTAATATTGTGATAGAGAAAGGGCTGACGAACGAATTTGGTATATGGGCTGTATAAAGCTAAGTTGTAGAATGTTGTGTAAGTCTTGCTGGAAGTTTGGTTATTTAATATGGAACCCTATGAGAATAAGAATTACTATGCTCTGAGCTGCAGTTCTGTTTTCCTTATCAGATCTGAATCGTAGATCTGCTAGTTACGATTCTATATTTACTTCGGATGATTTCCCATCCATGCCATCGTTTGCTGAAAATCACTCAGTAGTTATTGTCAAGCGTAAGATTAAAAAACCAACGTGAACCTTCAGGATAATATGTTCGATATTGAAATATTTATGGAATTTAAATCCATCTGGTACACGTCAGATTGCCAGACAGTGTTAGCGATGCATGTCATATAGATTTAATCTTTTTATCTGCATTTTATGTTTTCGAATTATTTTCTTTTCAAGGATGCTGCTCCCAATTTCGCCTGGTTAGGGATACTGCATTTTAGACCAGGCCTAAATACACTAGTTTCGTAGCCAGTCGTATTGTCGGTTTGGATAAACACTTCCTTTGGCTAGAATAGTTTATGTCCATTACAAACCCATTGTTATGTTTGACAAGAAACAATTTGGTGCAAGCACCAAGGTGTGGGCTGGAATGGGATGTTTGATAAAACTGTAAAGAATTTTAAGAGCAGAATAACGTTTAAAAACTTGTATTGTACAGCCACGTGACTGATAATTAGCAGACATATAAAGACCATGATGATCGACCACAGATATATAAATCTCCAGTATCACTTCCTTTTCAGCTAATAGTTTATATTTGGGTTCATTTAGCCCATTCAGTACATAAGGCATGGCAATAGCGAGTTTATCAGACGTACAGATTAGCCTATGTATTTAGTATGGAAATGTACTTTTAAAATTACTAGCCATATCATCTACTATATATTTTAAGTCGGTGGGCTCAGTGGATGAGGTGACCGAAAGGTCCCGGGTTCGACTTCCGCCGTAGACACATCGGTGACCTGTCTTTCTTATTGGACAGTAGAAACAGAGGTCCCGTGTCACGGTAGGCGTGGCACGTAAAAGATTCCCCACTTCTTCGGGAGGGTCCGTTACAGAGGTGTAAATTTCTATGCAATGCATCAGGTAGATACCGTCACCATGTACATGAAATAGTCGTGGAGTGACGTGAAACAATAATTAATCAATCAACCCACTATTTATTTTTAACTACAAAACATTACCAATCTATAAGCAACTGGAGATTTGCTGAGTTTACTAACCATTCACTGGTTAACTTTTGGTAGTGGTGTGGCTGTGCTGGTGGGTAATCTTTTTATTCTCAAGTTTCAATTTATAAACACTAATTAAGGTTTATCGTCTTGCTAGAAGAAAGAATTGTAGAATATAATTGGTCCTTCTTAGCGTAGCATTCTGTATTCTGAAAGTTTTAGAAGGACTTACATCACACTATTATTCAGTCGTAATATAACAACTCGACCACTTCCGTACGCAAAAAAAGATATATTTTTGGTAAAAAATGGCGATGATGTTCCGATTGGCTATTAACCAAAAGTCACTTAGGCAACCTAATAATAATTTTGCTTATGAAGAAAGCGCATCAAATATTAAAAGTTTGTAAGGTAACACCCATCCCCAGAAAATATTCCTACAAATTTAATACAGATTTCTCTGCTGTAACGTACTACATTTACATATATCTATTAAACTGGGTCAGAGAGGTGACACATGCTCTCTCCGCAGTGAATAAAATCCTAATTTTATCATTGGTGTAAAATCCTGGGGTGTACATGTAGTCTTACTGTACCGCAAAAACGCATGCAACTTTCCCGAACTTATATCAAAGGATGGGCCGGTGCCGGCCCACAATGACAAACGCATTGTGTTGTGACATTTGAAGAAAAAAAATATAAAATAGATAAAAACAAAACAAACAAAAAAAGCTTTAGTAATTGGAAAGTTTGATGTGCATTGAAATACATGTATGCTTGTTCATTTTTATTATTGGCTCTTTGTTAAAATGGTACATTGCATATTATTGATTATAATTTACAGGACATAAGGGGCAACCAGTATGTCGTCATCTTTCGATGCTTTACTGGACTTTGGGGATTCCACCCCTGCAGAAAATGGAACCAGTCCTCAGACAAACATGTTTGATCCATTTGGCCCTAGCCCAACCATAGAAACCAAGGGGAGCGCAAGTAGCGACTTACTGGGAGATTTCTCTTTTGACAGTCAGGTGAGATTTCAGTTCTTAAAAAGAGCTTCATGCGATTAACTGTGAAATTCTGTGAAGCCGCCACAGGTATCAGCAAAAGTTTCTTATCGACTTTGCATTTCATCTGTTATCTTCATAATTTAAATAAAAGTCATATTTTCGTTTACAGTATACGTGCATACCGCGGATGGAGTAGGGTTAATTATGAAATTTCCGTCGCATTATGTCAACAATTTTGTCATAACCCTCGCGAACGAATTTTTTAAAAGTATATAGGAATCACCTTGTCCGTCCGTCTGTCCGGCCAAGTTTAACAAAGCAAAATAAACAAGTGGGACATCCATTACACTTCTACCAGCGATGCATCGTAGGATGAATTAGTGCATGTTTCAACTTCATTGCGGCGGGGTATTTCCCCCTCTAGGACAGTTCCAAGTCTTACATAGTCCTTTTCACTGACCGCCCAAAGTCGGTGCCACAACTACATTTTAATAAAATGTTTTATGATATCTTATCTTATGCTATCTTTATGATACCTAAGTTCTTATTCTATATTTCCTATGATTGCCCATAAGGCATTTGTTATGCAAAGTCAGCCATATGTCTGGTCTTTTCTTCCACAGGCTGTAGGAAAGGCGCTTTCAAACAGAAAATTTACAATCAACTTGCATGCATAATAAAAGAACTTCCTGAGACCGACAAATTTAATGATAACTTTTTGGGGGTATTAATGGCGGATTCTATAGAATTAGAGTTAGCTGTCTTGTTTATTTTGAACTTTTTGTGCAACAAATACAGCAAAGGAACATTATAAGCCGGGCTGTCAATGTGTCAAGGAGACATGCTTTGCACAAATACTAATTGCTCGTGAATAAGCATTCATTTGTTGTTTATCTCAATAGAACGGGTCATAGTTAATAAGAAGTTTACAAAGAATGATGACGTTATACGTGAGGAATACAATTTGTATGTCCCGCGGGAGTGAAGATTCGTTGCATGTAGATTTGTCCTCTCTGTCTGTCTGTCGGTCTATAAAAAAGATTAATATAAACAATTAATAGTCATATCTTTAAAAATGTTATTTTACACGTGTATTCCTTATGAAAATACTTTTTTCGTTGAAACCAATGTTCCTGACCTTGTGGCACTGACTTTAACAACTGACCTACGTTTTAAATAAATTGAACAACGTCCCATGGCATCAGTGTTTCACAAACACATTTTGTACTGCATTGTACATGTGAACATTCGAGAGAAAGGTTGTCATCCATCTGACTGAAAAAAATTGTAACGGCAAAAAGTCGTAATATTTGAGATACATGTACTTATACACAAAATATATCAAAGACAAGCCTTAAAGGTCACAATAATGGTCACAGAAAAATATATTGACGAAACTATTCATATGTAAAACTAGTAGCCGTTTATGAGATCATTATTAGTTATTTGGAGGTATTGTTACCTACACTATTGTTCTTAAATAGATCTACAATAATTCATGTAAAACCACATACGTCTCGTTGTGGTTAAACCGCAGTTCTTTTACCTGTGGCTTTTGATCGAAATGCCCAAATGCAGAGAGAGAGAGAGAGAGATATTTTGAATTGCGTTTCAAGGTAAAGATAGGAGGTGGGAGGATTTGGTTCCCTTTCCTGAAATTCCTTGATTCCCATAGTAAACTTTTTGTGACCAGCTGGCTATGGAAGTGTTGACTAGGTGTAGTTGCTATCATTTTTACCTTGGCTTAAGCAATAAATATTTCATCGACGTATACTTATCATCCTGGTCACTTGTGGTAATTTGAATAAATGATCGAATTAAATCCTACTGGTCACGATGTGTCAAGCGAATCTCCTCTCAGTGCAACTTACGCTTGCCAGATTTCTAGTTTAATTAATATAATACATAGTCCTATCATGTCACAGTCTTGTGTAATTTCCGTGTGTCTATATTACTTGGACAGTGATGTATAACTCGCAAGAACACAATAAATCTCAAGTGTCTGCTTTCTTTTCCGTCTGTCTATCTATCTATCTATCTATCTATCTATCTATCTATCTATCTATCTATCCAAAGCCGACGTGGTCTAGTGGTATCGCGCTGGACTCCTGATCGGGGGCGGGGTTCGATTCCCGCTCTGGTCATGCCGGTGTCATGTCTTTCGGATGAGACAGTAAAAACCGAGGCCCCGTGTCGTGGTATGCATGGCACGTTAAAGATCCCTCACTGCTTCGGGTGAGTCCGTTACGGTCAAAATTTGTATGTCCCGCATCAGGCAGATGCCGTCACCATATACGTGAAATATTCGTGGTGAGACGTAAAACAAAAATCAATCAATCCATCCATCCATCCATCCATCTGTCTGTCTGTCTGTCTATCTATCTATCTATCTATCTATCTATCTATCTATCTATCTATCTATCTATCTATCCTTTTTTCTTTTTTTCTTTCATTCTTTCATTCTTTCTTTCTTCAGTGTTTCGATACGACTAAACATTGTCAAGAGCGAGTAAACCTGCTTTCGTATGTGTATTTTTCGTATTTTGTCTGTTTTAAGAAAACAGCCGTTTTATGACTTCAGATGATATTTGGTTCTTCGTATGGGCTTGAATCAAGCTTTTGTAGACCTAATACTTATCATTCGCCACATGTATAATAGTAAAAATTCAGATTTGCCACCAAAAGTGGCTGAGTAGTTTGGTCAATATACATGTGCCCCCTCTTCTTTTCGGAAATCCTGGATCCACCACTGCTTATTCACGTACCCCTGGTGGCCAGAGATGAGATCAGGTACCCGGGAGGAGTAAGTCTGTTGTTTGGGTAGTTACAACCGCTATATGAATGCTCCAACCCCATCGTCACAAAATGCTTTAATACAATAAGATCGAGATTGCCGCAGTCTTACAACATATGAGGACAGGTGTACGGGAATTAAATATTGTTTGTGAAAATATATCACAACCGCTCATGTTTTGTCCACTCTGGCAAACAGCACGTGGATATCACTTGGCCTATCGTATATAACTTTCCTGTACAGACCATCGTTTTTGGAGATCGAAACACGTCCTTGATCTCTTTGTTGTTTACTTATATATCAATTATTAAGCCATCAAACCTACACAATACGACTATCAGCGGGGTCGTATGTGTGTTCAGTCAAACCTACGTGAGACTCACTCATAAAGTGAGCCCACAAAAGGCGGTCAAGTACCCGAGAAAAACATAATTAAATTTGATTTAGTTTTATTGTGTTATAAATTCTCTACATGTTGAGATAGGACAAGATCATTCTGATGCTCATAGTGAGGTATCTATCACAGGCTGAATAAAAGGGCGTTGTTCTACAGACATATGTTAAAAGACATTAAGTTTTACTTATTTCGGAAACGAAATTATTCAATACAGGAATCGAACTTTTTCTTTTGTGTCGGAAGTTGATTGATTGATTGATTTTTGTTTTACGTCACACCACGAATATTTCATCTGCCTGATGCGTGGCATACAAATTTTGACCTTTGCAACGGACCCACCCGAAGCAGTGAGGGATCTTTAACGTGCCATGCATACCGCGACACGGGGCCTCGGTTTTTACTGTCTCATCCGAAAGACATGACACCGGCATAACCAGAGCGGGAATCGAACCCCGGCCTCCCGATCAGGAGTCCGACGCGATACCACTAGGCCACGCCGGCTTGTGTCGGAAGTTGAATTAAATGAATGTCAATAATACTTTCTATGTGGTGTGGGATAGGTTTGTTGTGAAAGTTAAGCGCTTGACTTGTGTCGCCGACAATCTAGGTTCGATTCCCGGATTCCGCCACTATGTTTAAGGGGATGGTTACCTCCTGCTTCCATTTCGTCATATAACTGAAAAATTGTTGAAATGACGTAAAAACGGAAGTAGCCAACCAACTACAACGTGTTGTGGGCAGTGACCCATTCTCTACAGTGTAGAAATCTAATACATACAGCGTTGATCAATATATATTTGCATTGTCTGTATGATATGAACATTCGTGTTGGGTATTGCTTACCAAACAGGACATCTCTCTCTCTCTCTCTCTCTCTCTCTCTCTCTCTCTCTCCCATACAATAAATATATCGGTGTCCCTAACAGTTTTAGCAAAGCTTCTCTTTTGCACACACACACACACACACTCTCTCTCTCTCTCTCTCTCTCTCTCTCTTTCTCTCTGCAATAAAGATATCGATGTCCCTAACCATTTTAGCAAAGCTCTGAAAGTCAAAAATTGTGTGCTGGATATCTAGGTTTTTGATCTGAGACACATGCGATCGAGTTCAACCTTAAGATCATGCCACAACAGGTAATCTCTTTCCGCCATGTAGTAATGATACTAAAACTGGTTAAAAGCGATGTAAACCCTTTGAAAGTTAAAAGTTAAATAAGGCATTGTATTAATGTTATATGTATACATGTATGTCATCAACACGAGTTCAGGAAATCCCCGTTTTCATATATATATATACATATATATATATATATATATAAATATATATATATATATATATACATATATATATATATATATATATATATATATATATATATATATATATATATATATATATATATATATATATATATATATATATACCAGGTTTCTATAGGAGGTCAGTATTTCCGGACAAGATCTTTCATAAGGACATTGTTAATCAAACCAAACTAGCGGTTAATTAGCTACAGTATATTGCAATAATATGCATCGATCGTTTATTTGTAATAGTACCGGTAATACACACATGTATACACACGAAACTATGAACGTTTATCTTGAATACAAAGTCTATGAATAATTGTGTATAGTCTGTGAATATGTATAGTCAGTTGAATACGTTTCATATTCTAATAATTTTCAAAGTGCGCACAGTGTGCACATTACTACTTAAAAATAAGTAGAATTAGCAAAAGACAGCAAGGTCTGTGAATTCTGTGAATATGTTTATCTGGATAGTCAGTGAATATTCACAATCGGTAGAGTAACGTCAGTGAATTATGTAATCGCTGAATAAGCACATTGATGTTTTACGTTACTCTAAAATCAATGCAATAATACGATGGCGGCATCTGTCTGGTACATAATGTTGCCCTTTCTTACGTACAGACCCTCAACAGCGAGGATTTTGCATGCCTACACTGGGGGCATTAATTTTCCCTCTTTCTCATCCGAAGGACAAAATAAATAAAGACAAGGCCGGGGGAGGGGGAGATAGTAAGTCAGATTAGAAAGATTTGAACCTATGGACTGAATCGAATCCATGCCTCACATCTGAAGTCCAATGTGATACCATTGATCCAGTCTGCTGCACAATTCAGTTTGCTGCATAACCGACTGGAGTTAGGGGATCGAACCCAACTAATATCGTGCAAAGGTCAAATGTTCATGTATTTATTTGCATATATACATAACCATATACAAACTCATTCAAATCTTCTTGTCTGATCACTGAATAAGTAGAATTCATGAACATTCACTACATGTATATATTGTAACGTCTTACTAAGTGAAGTTAGTTCTTTTGAGTACCCCCTTCCTGTTACATAATTAAATTCAAGCTTTACATCCACAGTTCACATTAAAAATTTCCAAAATCACTAAACACCGCTCGTGTTCATTTTGTAATTAAGAGGGGTTCGTACAAGTATTCTAATTAACTACACAATTCAAGGGAGTGCACGCTGAATCAATACAGAATAATCTCGCAGTGAACAGTTCTCCCTTGGCGGCCCCAGATCAGGATGGTTTAAGTGAAATAACTTAGCACATAGTTAGAAGCCTCGGAAATTCGGTCTTTGTAGCTTTGCTCGAGGAGTAAGTAGAATTTCTTCCTTCCTCACTTACGTTTTACGTTGACCTAGATTTTCATCGAAAATCCAGAGAAAAAGTGTTTAAACTGGGTGATTTAATTCATTGGATGTAAGTTACATATAAGTATTTATCTCGGCTTTTGTTACGATGAGAGTGTATGTAATCGAGGCTAACGTTACAGCGAAAACTTATTGCTTAGTTTCATTTGTAGTAGTATTTTTGGCAAAATCGATATTTTCGCTTGATTAAATTGGTATATATTGGCCTGATGGACATTAGCTTCCCGATAGAGAGCATGAAATGATGAAGGAATATTGACCATTACAATTGTCGGTGTATTTTCATTGTGAAAAGTATTTTTAGGACTACTACAGGTGAGTCTGAAGTATTTTTTACTAATGTATGAGAAATATGTTGAAAAGACTTTGTGAGCATTAGGTGTGTCCATTGACATACTTCCTGTTGAATTTCATGAATGGACTTGGGAATTGTTTCGTACGAGGTAGACCTAGGTAATTTGATTTCAAGATGGAGAGATATATTTTCTTATATCTATTTTTGTGAAGAACTGAAAGTACACCTGGCAAGTTTAAAGAATGGAACATGTGTTATATTATGCTATCAGTTCTTAAAAGTATTTGTAATTCTACGTTAGTTTTGATGGAGAAACGAAACGAATTAAATGGGGTGGATATAAGTTGACACACTTCGAAAAATAATTTCGAAGATGGCGAAATAAAAGTTTTGGTGAATACAAAAGATTTTCAAAGTATACAGAATCTGAAAATAAATTGTGGCTACTGACTCACCATTGCAGTATCATGGAAGATAATTCTTGGAGCAGGGAGGGGGTTGGTTGAATGCCTCTATTTGACAGGGCAGGTAACATTTATTGTTCATAATCTCCAAGTTCATCCGTTTCCAGCCTATATGTTTGTGCCACATATGCACTAGCTCCAGGCCATGACGAGTTCTACTGACTGAAGGAGAACAAGGGAGAGGGTTGTTGTTTGTGTTGGTAGTTCTGTTATATTTCAATGAAATAAAGGGAAATAACTGCGGGTCGGGGTGGGATGGGGGTTCTGCTCTACTTTCAGGCCATGGTTTGGTCATTCTATTTGGTGAGAAGAAAACACACACACACACACACACACACACACACAGAGAGAGAGAGAGAGAGAGAGAGAGAGAGAGAGAGAGACAGAGAGATTACGAAAGGATTTCTAGGAGTAATTCTGGAGCATTCCCTTTATACTACTGAGTATGTCTGCAGATATAGTAACAGAGTGTTATTTTCACAAGGAGATAGGAGATAGAATTCTGACATGTCTATTTGCTGATGCTATCTGCCATACTGCTGTTTTCGTCTACGTTTTTCTAATGACTACTAGTATGTTCCCACGTGCTTGACCTGGCTATATCAATCATTATGGCACACCCTGTCATTAGTGTTGACTTAGGTCCTCCATGGAATGCTCCAAATTGTAGGGTCTATGTCATCGACTGCAAATTTACCCTTCTTAACGTGTAAAAATTGGTATGTCGTAAGTGCTTGTAGGAGAAAAGGGGGAGGTTACATTATAAACGAGATCGAAGACGTTGTTGAAGATACCAAACAAACTGAATGATTTTACTGTGACGTATTGTCCTATGGCATGTTTAAAATATTCTGATATTTAAATATGCATAATTACTAATAGTAGTTATTATGCATATTTAAATATCAGAATATTTCAAATATGTCATAGGACAGTATTTCATAAAAGAAAAAGACATATTTATTTGTGCCGGGGAAAGGAGGCTGTATAAAAAGGGAAGTAGAAGTGTGTTTATGCTGAATGAATAATTTCTGTTTTAGTCTGTGACTGACTTTTTCATCATCGGAAGAATGTGTGATCGAATCCGGCTCGTGTTCATTTCTAGCCACGTTCTTGACCTCAACAATGGACATTCCGTGATGCTGCACTTCATAGGACACCACCGCCGGTGGGATTCGATTCCGGTACCGTTCGGTTTCAAGCCAATCGCCTTACCAACTGAGCGGGATCGTTTCTATTTGAACACGTATTATATGCATTACTAGTATGTTTACATAGTGAATTGCAGAGAAGTTTTCAATTCCATTTCATCCGCTTCTTCATTCTTTTGAGCAGAAAATAAAACAAACGAAAATGTGTGAAAATCTTTTGCGGTCGGTATATGAAAGGTATTGGGAGGAAAAGGGATGACTTTCGGGATGGATCGGTTGTTTTTCACTTAACTGAAGTATTCTGTAAACAAGTACAACAATGAAATAAGTCCTTATGCTCTGCCTCATCACCCACTCATTGTCCATGTCTTTCCGTGTTTCGAGTTTTGTGCCACGGTCGGTCGTTCTCCTCTATAAAAGTGCTTTGCTTCAATTGACATTTGTGGTCCATGCATAGGGGATTTCAATCCCAGTCCAATGATTTGAACTGTTTTTGATTAAAATGAGAATTCTGTACAGAAATGTAGCGAAGTGCATTTCAAAACTATTTTCGATCAGGAAAATTGAGCGAAGGAAACCGAACCCTGGACCCGCAAGCCTGAAACAAAGTGCACTTTCCTTAATGTTTGGGTGATATGATCATTTTCCCAATATAAAACAAAAAACTTCTAGAATATATATATATATATATATATATATATATATATATATATATATATATATATATATATATATATATATGTATATATATATATTTATATATGATGTATGAAAGGATGATTCAAGGGGAATAAAAGAGTGTGATTATAATCTTTATTTATCGTCTGGTTTGAAAAAATAACGATAATTTCAATCCCCCCTCTTTTCTGTCCACTGCTGAAGACATGTTGTTTCTGCAGTGTGACTCAGACGTGTTAATATCACTTCACTTCTCTTTATCGGCATGTACATCATGGAAAAGGAGATGCATGTGTCAAGTTAGAAATCTGTGAGATATAAGGAAGATACTGGCTTATCAGACTTCGATAGGGAGGCTGCATGAGGGTGAAAGGAAGATGTAAACGCAGATATTTATGGCGAAAACTTGAGCCCGCTGTCTACGTTGCGAAATGGATGTCAGGATGGTAGACTCATTCATTATGGCATCGATCACCGGGGTTGGGGTGGGTTAAATTGCAATGATTTGAAGTAAAGTTTGAGATGTTAGCATCTTTCCCATTTACACAATGGGCAAAGTGTGAAACCGTACCTAGACATATATTGGTCATACCACTTGCAAATTTGTCTTCTCTTTTGTTTGAAGCCGGTGAATGAGATGTTCAGGTCCTGACCGAGAGGTCGCGGGTTCGACTCCCGCCGTGGGCACACCGGCTTCCCGTCTCTGGGATGAGACAGTAATAGCCGAGGTCCCGTGTCACAGTAGGAGTGGCACGTAAAAGATCCCTCCCTGCTTCGGGTGGCTCCGTTGAAAAGTAGACTGGAGTTACCTGATCTTGCTTGCTATTAGACAAGCATTGTCATTCCACGTTGAAAAGGTGTAACATTATTTGCAAAGCATCAAGTAGATGACGTCACCATATATGTGAAATAAGCGTGGATTGGCGTAAGCAATAATCCATCCATTCATCCATCCATCTATCCGTCAATCAATCAATCAATCGATCAATCAATTAATCAGCTATGTTCGTACGTTTAACATATTGATATATCAATTTAATGCCCATTGATATATATTTCAAATGAAAGTGATACCCACTGATAATATATTGTCTTAGAAGTACATCCTATTCTGTATATACATATTATAGGAAGTTAACCTCATCGTGGCTTCGATAGGGAGTCTTGCGAGAGATGGATGGCAGACGACAGTTACAGTGTCTGCTATATTAGGTCATACCCTCTGTCTGATGGCTGGAGGACTCTCTGATGACTGGAGGACTCTCTGATGACAGGGTGACACTCTGATGACAGGAGGACACTTTGATGACAGGAGGACACTGATGACAGAATGACAATTTGATGACAGGATGACACTATGATGACAGGAGGACACTCTGACTCTTTCTGAGCTGAAATCTATACCCGATACACAGATCGAAGAAATCTATTAAATGAAACTATAAGATACGGATTATCGAGCTTTAGTAAGAAGTCTGTGAAGGTGTGCGTGGGAGAGGATAGATACGACTTCCTCTGTATCAGGCTAAGCCGTACATCGGCTCACTATGTCAGGTTTCGACAGGGCGGTTGTCCATGTGTGGGATCAGACGTTATACCCACTTATGTAAGCAGAATGATTTACAGGTTCTTCCTGGACGAGACATTTTGAGATTGTGCCTAATTTAAGCTAGAAGAAATCTGTGAGATATAACCAAGATACGGGTGTATCAAGCTTCTATAGAGAGGCTGCGAGGGGGTGGCATGGGAGACGATAAGTATTGTCTTTGATGTCTATTAGGTCAGTACTTATGTGTAGTTCCTGTTGTATAAGGTCAGTACTAATGTGTAGTTCCTATTGTATAAACTCAAGACTCTCCTAAAATTTGGACAGTTCGGAACAGCTGTTACCATTCAAGGAGAAGGATCCATTTAAGTTCAAGCTTACTCTCCGCAGGTATTTGAACTCACCCTCTCCCCCCTTTTTTCTTGGAAAGAGGGAGAGGTTCACATATGCTTTTTTTTAAAAAAGAAGATGCTCCTGGGTTTGTTTTCAGTTTGGGTTTTCTTTTGCTGGTTTTCTATGTCCTCCGATTTTGTGATTTTTAACTCACATTTTATAGTTTTAAAATTCCCTCGATGAGATACGAGCCAGCGACCCTCCTCTTACTGACCCAACACACTGATCATGTCATACATATCTTTTTAGCTCACCTGAGCGTAGCTCAAGTGAGCTATTGTCATAGTGCCGCGTCCGTCGTCCGTCGTCCATCGTCCGTCGTCCGTCCGTCGTTAACTTTTCTACATTTTCGACTTCTCCTCCAGAACCGCTGCACAGAATTTCACCAAACTCCATAGGAAGTAAGTACTCAAGGTCCTCTACAAAGTTTGTGTTTTTTATGCCGATCCGTGATCCAAGATGGCCGCCATTGGCTCTGATTGGTTGACACATTTTCGACTTCTTCTCCAGGTCTGCTGCACAGAATTTCACCAAACTTCATAGGAAGTAAGTACTCAAGGTCCTCTACCAAGTTTGTGTATTTTATGCCGATCCTTGATCCAAGATGGCCGCCATTGGCTCTGATTGGTTGACACATTTTCGACTTCTCCTCCAGAACTGCTGCACAGAATTTCACCAAACTTCATAGGAAGTAAGTACTCAAGATCCTCTACCAAGTTTGTGGGGGTTTTTTTGCCGATCCGTAATCCAAGATGGCCGCCATTGGCTCTGATTGGTTGACACATTTTGGACTTCTTCTCCAGAACTGCTGCACAGAATTTCACCAAACTTCATAGGAAGTAAGTACTCAAGGTCCTCTACCAAGTTTGTGTTTTTTATGCCGATCCGTGATCCAAGATGGCCGCCATTGGCTCTGATTGGTTGACACATTTTCGACTTTTCCTCCAGAACCGCTGCACAGAATTTCACCAAACCTCATAGGAAGTTGGTACTCAAGGTCCTCTACCAAGTTTGTGTTTTTTATGTCGATCCGGGATACAAGATGGCCGCCATTGGCTCTGATTGGTTGACACATTTTTGACTTCTTCTCCAGAACCGCTGCACAGAATTTCACTAAACTTCATAGAAAGTAAGTACTCAAGGTCCTCTACCAAGTTTGTGTTTTTATGCCGATCCGTGATCCAAGATGGCCGCCATTGGCTCTGATTGGTTGACACATTTTCAACTTCTTCTCCAGATCGACTGCACAGAATTTCATCAAACCTCATAGAAAGTAAGTACTCAAGGTCCTCAACCAAGTTTGGTGTTTTTATGCTGATCCGTGAACCAAGATGGCCGCCATTGACTCTGATTGGTTGACACATTTTCAACTTCTTCTCCAGAACCACTGCAGAAAATTTCACCAAACTGCATAGAAAGTAAGTACTCAAGGTCCTCTACCAAGTATAGGTTTTCCATGCCGATCCGTAATCCAAGATGGCCGCCATTGGCTCTGTTTGATTGACACATTTTCATCTCCCTCTCCAGAACTCCTGCACAGAATTTCTTGCTTGCTTCTAAATATGCACTTTGTGCACAGGTGAGCGATATAGGCCCACTTGGGCCTCTTGTTTATATTGCATTTTATACATTTTGTGCATGGATGAAAACCAAAATATCCTTTTCTTTAAAGTCAGATGTAGCGAAAACTGTGAATGACCTTTATTAAAGGTAGTGTAAAACTGTAGCATGCGTCTATCCCATTTATTCAGGTGTACTTGTTAAAATCCACTGTAAACATGACCTCATCCCTCCTTCTTTTATTCATTGTAATTTAGTATACTCATAAATATTAAAATTGTTTATATCATCGGTGGTATACAATTACATACGAAGTTAGATTTGAAAAGCGACCTCTATATGTCCAAACACCTTGTCCGGTACAATTCTACACCTGAGTGTCTTATTTTCGGATGATTTAAATAAATTACATGTTAACAAACAACTGCCTGGATTTGAACCTGTTAGAAACAATATGCACTAGTTTGAAGGAGAGCTGGTTCTTTATCAATCGTCAGTACTCAGTCATTTCCGTAACCGATTTTTTTCCATAGGAAAAGACCGAGAAGTTACGACTGCAGAAGAATTTCTTTGTATTCCAGTTAACGAAGAGATTCGGATGCGATGATCCAGTGACGTATTTTTAAAAAACAAGGTTCGATTCCTGGTCGAGCCATTGGCGAGATGCATCGATGTACCTGCCGTAGATCAGTAGTAGTTTTCCGGGTGCTCCGGGATCCGGTTTCCGGGTACTCCGGACCTGGTTTCCTGGAATTCTGGTTCCAATCACCACGATACACTGACAACTCCCACCGATTTTTAATAATGCCTACAAAGATAAACACTTTTTAAAAATGCTGATTTGTAGGGATGATCTTTGGTTTGGATTTAAGCGGCTTCTTTGATTACATCAGATTTACATCTCCGTCCTATGGCATGGAACGTTACACAGGCTGGTATTCATATAAAATTTGGCCATAACAAGTCAAATATATGAAGTTGGTACTGCAGATGGTGCTGCTTCTGTAAAGATGAAATATTTCTAAAATCTACTGAACGGATCGATGCGAATCTGAAGGGGAAAAGAGGATCCACATATATAATTGTAATTATCCATTGTCAATGGACATGGTTTCCTGAATTGTATAACAACTTTTCTCCCTGTTCATTTAAAAAAACAAGGTATACGTATATATACATGTATATGAGATTATCTTGTAAACACCTGGATCAGCCCCTATTGTCTCTCACTTTGTTAGAAACCACCAAGCATATAAAACTATACACAGGGTGATGGAATGTTTACATCGAGGGTCGCGGAATCAAACCATATTTGGAAGTCTCATCTGTCGGCGGAGTGTTGACAGGTATTTTGTTGCGATTTGTCGCAGACGATAGGGCGGCCGTACGTGGACTTTCGAGTGGGCAGTGAGTGTCACTTGTCAACCGTTGAAGGAGAGACACAATACGTAAGTATTTTTATCATCTTCTCAAGCACGGGTCTTCATAACGGATGCGGGTCTTTCCTGCACGAGTAAATAGCCGGTATATTAGATCAGAGGATTTGGTGTTGTTTTGGTGGTTAGAATTAATTGTGGTTCGGTCTGATTTTTGTTTGGCTATAAAGCTATTTTGGATTTCTTTTTTTCATTTTCAGACCCGGAGTGTTTAAGTGGTGAAATACTTGACTTCATTGTAGAAAATTCTACTGGGTTCGAACTTTGCACAGAGCTTGGATGAGTGTCGAGCAATGGGATGGAAAGTCGGAGGCTGTGTTAAAAATACATTTGGCATGTTTAACAATCTATTTAGCTTTTAGTAGAATGTTGCGGAGCAGGTCATATTTTGACCCATGCAAATATTGTGAGGCCAATAAGTAGGTATATAATGTAATAAATTATTTTGTTTCGTATTGTGACCTTGAACTTGGATGTTTGTTACTTTTCGGACAAATAGTTAAATCAAGGATTGAACTAGAACGTCCGTTATTGTATAACATAATTTCCCATAACTTTCACGTTGCCCATGTGAGAGATGGAAAGGCAAAGACTTTGCCTATGTGAGAGATAGAAGGGCAAAGATTTTTATGCATCCAGCCTGAAAAATTATGTTTGATAACTTCTTCATGCCCCATTTAAGTATTACCACTAGTTAGGTAATATTAGTGCTGAACACAAACAAGTTCCATTTTAGTCCATAATTACGTAAATATGATCGACGACCTTAAACTTTACTCTATAAATTCTTGTTAACATGTGTCACATCATGAGTTTGCGGCAGTATCAGTGTTATGTATTTTGACCTATTATTTTTGTTTGTAGTACATTTACTACAGTCTTAGCTGAAAGTCTGAATCCGATTTATCTTTCTGTAGCAAACGTACATAGTTAGCCTCATATGCATTCCGTGTGGATTCCGTTTGTTGAATGGGATACACAAACAATATTTATTTCCTGTGACTGATCTAGAAATCCATATGGGGAAACCTTTTCCCCCCCTTGGATTCAACGCTCAGCATACAGCGTTTGCGTGTGCTATTTGGTCTGTCTGTCCGTCATTATATCTGTTACGCTTTTATGGACTATTATTTGTGCCATGGATATTAGATTTATTATTAGATCAGATTGATAGAAATTTAAGATGAAGACTTTGGGTTTATCAAACAATAAATGCCAAAATGAATTACTCCCATCTGAGAGCCTTGCCGTGAATCTTTTCCTTACTCTCTGACGTAAGTGAAACGACCGTTGTTATTGGAATATATGCGTAATACGGATCATCCCCATTAAAGAACATGTTTAACCTTAGCGCACTGCACACCTGCATCATCTTTATTTGTGTATTGAAGTCGGCACCTGGTCCAATCAACACTTATTATCTGTTTTCTTCATTTTCATGCACGGCGATTTGTACAACGTCCATCAAAAGATGCACACTTGCATGTCATTACCAATAACGAAACAAATGGAAACGATTGTCATGAATTATCAAATAATGCATCTATATGCACATGTGGATTAAAGGGAGGCTACCGTGTTGGAATCTTCTTTGTTGCTTGAAATCTGTATAATGAAAAGTCATTTTAACTGTGTTGAATGATGTAACCGCTACAGTGAAACCTGTCTCAATGGTAACCTCTATAAAGGGGTCACTTGCCTATAAAGGTCACTTTTCAAATGATCATTATCGGTATTTTCTCACTAAACAACCTTTGTATAAAGGTCACCTCTGTATAAAGGACAGGTGGTCTTAAGATGGCCTATTTACATGTTTGTGAGTATTTGTAAATATAATGAATTATAATATGCTTTCAAATGTAAATGCAGCATTCTATTTTAAAACATTGCTCTGTACAATGTTTCTGGTAAAAAAAACCATACACAGCACTTGATACACTCGGTCATATCCCCTTTCTTTCCGTCTAAAATAACAGATTCTTAGTATGAATTTATATGTTTCAAAACAGTTTGGCATTTCCGTATGTTAGCTCAATATATTGTAATGCATCCAAGTATTTTCCAATTTGCCAGTTATAAAAATGACATTTGCATACGCTTCTCCTTCATTGTTTTATTTTCACAATATATTTTCTCCGTGTTGGTACATGTATAATGTAACTGATCCAGCAGGTTATATTAACACCTATTGTACATGTGCTTACATCGTAATCGACATCAAGGAGATCGCGATACATGCCCACATATACATGTATGTATATTTGTTGTGTATTGACTTATTCATTGTTGTTTCCAGTGATGGAACCAGGAACCGTTACTTTCATTGATGTTTTCATGAAGATAAAAGGTATTATATAATGGGGTTTTTTTCGGGATCTTTGGTTTGGAGTTGACAAGATAATTATAGATGATAAAAGTCATTACGGCACCGTACTGAATGCGTGAATAAATAGATTTACGAATAGGAGAAACCTATTTTGGAGGGAGGGATTATTTCTGTGTTAGAATAACATTGTAACTTCTTGTCAAAATCCATGCGCCACGGAGGGAGAAAAGAAAGTATGTGTGTGTGGTGGGGGGGGGGGGGCGGCTATTGTACATGCAATACTTTTCCATCAATCGCGGTAAGACACAGGACTGGACTGGACAGCACCGGGTCAAGCAGTTCCCAGAGGGCGGTTCGGCGCACGTCGCGGAGTAGGTATACAGTTATTTATGATCTATGAATAATTAACATGTTTTTATGGTATTAGAAGTGTCCATTACTCCCTACATAAGGTTATGCCATCTGGGATATTTCCTTGGAGAATTATTCGTCTTTCTTTGGATTTTTGTACAATTTATTGTTGAGGTATGTGGATCATATAGGAAAGATTTTGTCGTTTTTGTAAAATGCTTATTTTATTATAAATTTATACGGTAATCTTGTTCTATTTTACTTTAGCTATGTTTTTTTTTAAGAATTTGGGTCTTAACGTTTTATACCTACTCTTTGTTGTAATGTTATAAAACAGAAGCATTTTCGTCAAGTATTGACCTTTACAGTTTAACCTATAACCTTTCAGTCCAAATAGATTTGAGAACGCTATATGCAAGTACATTTACATTTAATGAAGAAAGCATCGTTTTTTGGGGGTTTTTTGTTTGTTTTTGTTTGTTTGTTTGTTTGTTTGTTTGTTTTTTTTTTACAAGTAGTGTTTTTGAGAAAGTGTTAAATTGGGTAATTTCAAATAGTATGTAAATTCATGCAATATGTTCATTATTGCCTTATGCATACATGAAAGAGTTTGGGAATTGTTAGAAGTAAAGTAACAATACTTTTGAGGCTGGACATTCGGGTATTTGATAGCGAGCATTCGGAACATTTGGGGTAAAGCATCGGACTTTATCATAGAGAGCAATGCGTATTCAGGGAAGAATTTTGGTAAAAATGAAAATTTGAAATATTTTACCATTCATACGAGTGAATTTTAAATACATGTACATGTTTTACACATTTCCGATCGTATTTTATAAGAAAACCACTTTAGAATTCATACAGAAGTTGTATTAACGATAATGATAAACCCCGAGTTTTATCCTAAGTGTCATGGCCAGACTCCTCGGGTATCTATTTAGACCAATAGAGCCAGTGACGTCACGCCGACTTTGTCTTGAGGCACATCAGTTCATATACCAGTGACGTCACGCCGACTTTGTCTTGAGGCACATCAGTTCATATACCACTGACTATTAAGTATATGCTTGCTGTATTTTAATACCGATGTGTAGCCGTGATGTTTGTAAAATCAGCATTTTACCAGTGAAGAGAAAATATATCTAAATGATCTATTTTAACTGTAGTTCTGAACGTTCATCGAAATTTAGGAAAGGAGGGGAAACGAGTTATATATACAGACAAACTTTGCCAACTTTTAATTCATTGTGCAAGACAATTTATTTCTTGCGTCTTGCTGAATCTTTCAGTGATTGAAAAATTCCTTGAACCAGAAAGATAAAAGCAGATGTTTTCCGCATATTGCACCACTATAAAACTTCACTCAGCATTACTCACAAGCATTCCTGAAATTGTAGACGATTTCAAGTGCTTCTAACATCCTCGGACTGAACTCTGTGGTACATGAACCGATCAGCTACTCTAACAGAGGAAATGTGGGCAATTGTGCGCCCGACAATTTGACAAAGTAATGTGTGTAGTCGGCTTTCAGTTTCCTTCCGCAATCAAATTAATATATATATATTGATATATTAGGTCAATAACAGAAAGATTTTGGCTGGAGTAGGAAGCATAAAGTGGGTAAGTATTCATGAACAATGGTGTCGGGACCGTTATATGTGTTTTAAAGGTGTTTGCCTTGGTTTGATTCTAAGACCGTTAATGAAGATTTCCCCCGAAACATACATGCACTGGCCATATTGTAACTTTTGTCTGGTTTTCTGATGGAAGAGTGTCACTGTATGTATGGTCACTTTACATTTACATTGATCCTTAATAGAAAGCTTCCCTTTATCTGGGCATTTCATCCCTTTTTCTAACACATCTCTGTTCTTCCCTCTGTGTTTTTTTTTCAAGATGAGCGGTTCATTCGAATTCCACATTGTATCATTGGATTTCCGTTCACAGTATCCGTAATCAAAGCACTTTAACCATGCTGTCTTTATTTATCCAGCTATAAATGGGTACCATCTTTGACCGGGATGGAAATGAGGTGCGTAGTACTTTGGGACTGGCTGATGTATCAGGGGTGTCTGACTGTTGTCAATTTGACGTAAACGAAACTGAGTTCATTCTCTTGTCTAATAATCAACCTCCGTGCTGTGGAAAATGATTTATCTTTTATTACTCATTATAAGACGAAATAGAAACAGACTAGATGTTGTCCACAGTTCATCGCCAGTGAATGTAATTTTTGGGAGTTAACGAGTGGTAACCGAATTAGGCTCGGCCGTGGGGTCGAAATTGGGTGGTATATAATACTGTAACATATGTCAAGATTAGGCCTAGCACTTGAGACATCACTGGCTTCTTATATACCAAGGCCATTTGACAGCAGATCAAAAATTGGACCATACTCGGTGCCGCCACATGCAAGGTGAAAATGTCGTGATATAACAACATGCGTCTTCAACAGCAATTGTATTCTGTTCTTTTAGCCAGATACATTATAAAAGAGTTTTCGCATACCGAAACGTTAGTGAATTGGTGTTCCTTTCTCAATGAAAATTCATTTCCGACGGAAATTAAAATTAAACTGTGTGTTACATAATGTTCTTCTCATCGAATGCTGAAAACCCAGATATCGTAGACAAGTATATACTGAAGGTGCAGTCTATATCATATCCAACATGGCATAAACATGACTAATGCATAGACAGGATTACAGCACCGCCAAATTTGTTTTTAAATGCATTTATTTCAAGAATGTCAAGTATGCCGTATATCTGTTTAGAGTACAATTTGAAATAGGATCTACGGTTGATTGAAACACCTTGTATAGTCTTCGTCGAAATACGGTCAGTAATTATTTCTTTGTTTTGTTCTATGTATGTGAGAGTTTTTGGTAGATGTACTTGTAGTTTCGATAGTGGAAGGCAGCGTAAAAAGGTCATCTCGGTGCAGTTTTAGCGTTGTATTTGGTCGATTCAGTGAACCATCTGCCAGAAATGGGTTAAAACGGGGAAGACATTTATCTGGTTATGTTGTACATAAAATCGACAAAGTCTTAGCATATGGGAGAAATTTTGAAATGTTGTCCATCCGGAGGTATTCGGTGTTAGATCCGCCCAAAACGTTCTGCCAGTGAATCTGTGTGCTAATGAGAAGAGGTTGACTATTAATACACGTTTGTGTGGCTTGACTCCATTCATTGACGAGAATGTGCCAATTCTGTTCAGTGTTACATTGTACCATCGATGTAATTGTCTTGTGTCGTCTGAATGCAAAATAACTTTAATCTAGACTGCTTTTGTCGCTGAGGGTAAATTTTACCAAGAATGTGAGAATATGAAAAATGAATTTGAAAAAGGACAATAAGAACAAGGTTATAATCTCTAGTGTTCACAACTTCTCTTTCGTCGATTTCCTTTCCTTGATTCTAGTTTCCTAGAGTCAGCCGTTCCCTTAACCCATCCATCGCTCGGCCCTTTCATTACTTTACTCTTGAGTTTTCCCATATACATTTTCATTGTATAATCAATACATTATCCCCTGGGAATCGGGGTACATGTAGATTTTTGTTTTGATGAGCAGACGGTAGACTCGTTATTCAAATAACTATTTATAGTAAATAAAGACCACGTCACGATACGATCTGCTTGCTGACCGTGAAATGGTTTCACCACAGTAATTATCATGAACAATGTTTATGTTTGGTCTGCCTCGGAAGTATAAATATGGATGTAATGCCAGCGACAACAGGGGCGTTTGTCCAGGTATTTGTATTGAACTTGCTCTCATATCCCAAGATAATCTTTATAAATATTTCCTTCTCCATGCTCCTTTTGCATATAGCCCCCTCTCGACGAGGATTCTCTTAACTCAGCATGTTGATCCACTTTCACACCCGTTTTTTCTTTCATTCATCAGAATTCTGTTCATGCAAACTTGAGGTTTACAGGATTACCATATTCGTCAGTCCGACGTCCGTTTAAGAAGTTAAAACATAGTAACATGCAATGTTGATATAATTGTTGTATTGGTATGAGATCTGCTTCATATTGCATGTAGTTAGGATTATTACCAATAACACAAGTGTGAAATATAACCTTGACAGAAGATCATACCTCCAAGGTGAAGGTCACAGTATTTGTTGTTGCATCTCTTTGTTGCTATTGATTTGTCCCATCAACACAATTTTAGTTCAGTTTGACTCCTTTTTTTACCCGTGTCTTATCACTATGATGCATATTAGGTAGTCAAATTCAATATATGAAGTTTTTTTTTTGCATTGCCATTGGTATACATATGCATGTACATGTATTATGTCAAACCAAACATTCCTTAACAATCCTCACCTCTCCTTTTTTATTACCGTTACACACTGTCATTTATAAGAATTGTCAGCTCTGTGGAGGCGGCACAAGTTGAACATGCGTCAAATTTTCAACTTTCTCCACCATTTTGAAACAATGACATTAGATATAAAGTGTAGTGTACCAGCTATGCATGCTACAAATTCGTAATCGATGCAAAGGGGAAAGTTAGAGAAAAGCGACAATTTTAATGCATGTACAATGGCGGATCCAGGATTTCCGAGAAATTGAACAGGGGTCCATTTGAATGTCAAGTATTAGCCAAAATACTCGTCAATTACTCCTATTATTTCCGATATCAGACTCATTCAAATTCGATAATAATATGTGTCTATAGTGTTTGGGTGTTTTCAATCTCATCATGGATGTCTTGTAAATTTGAGGCCAAAAGAAGGGAGGGGGCGCTGCCCTCTAAATCCGCCACTGATGTCACTGTCATAGCCGAACGTCTATCGTGTCTTATTTCAGACTGTTAACCCAAAGGGAAGCAAAGAATGTGACGCAGTGGTCTGGATGAGACCGACTGTATTAATATAAAGAGCAAACAAATAGGGACCGCGGCACAATTACGTCTTAATAACACAATAATTTGGAATATAGGCGCCTAATTCGCCTGGAAAGAAATTGCTGTGCATATTGATTTTGCGATGAGCTGGAATTTTATAAGGCGTCTACTTTGAAATTGAGCCGAGAAATCCTCCTAAATTTAGACACAAAGGATATCAGATATTCAGAATATGGCCTGGGTGGCTTCTACTGTCTAGATTTTAGAAATGTTTTGCAAATAATAGTTCCTGAATTTGCTTAGAGCAGGATTCCGTTAATAATGCTGATCTTAATTTTGTACAGTGGGGAAATGTTTTCAGGATGTGCAGGAGCATGAGATAAAATCTTGATAAAATCAGAGTATCGTCGCCACGAAAAGATGTTCTGTTGATTTGATATTGTTCTTTATTTTATTTATGTATTGAATGCACAAAGGGCAGGAATATTATTGCATACACATATGTTCATTTCATAGACATATTCATAAGTAAACAAATTTATCTATAAAGTTTTAACCTTTTCTTTTATGTACCGAGTTTTAATATAAATTCTGGCAAAAAGTGTATATACCATTTTAAGAAATGAAATAAGAGACAAACGTTTTCAGCATATATATTTGCTAAATGTTGTCTGTTTGTTTCAGATCTCCGGTTCTAACGGCCAGTCTGTCAATCCACTGTATGAGTTGTCTATGTCAACAGGGGCCAAGAATTCAACAGACCACCAATCAGTGAATCCCTTATACGATTTCGACCAATCAGATTTCAGCTTATCTGTTCAAAAACCAGCACCATCAGCAAATCCCTTGTACGATTTCATGTCAGGCGCGGACACAAACGGTCATTCTGCAGACCTAATAGGAACCGAGAACGCGTTGACTATGGAAACGTCAAATGCACAAGACGAAGACAATTTACTTTCAAGTATAGACGCTAAATTGAAGGAAAAGTCCGAAACTGAGGAAAGCAGTAACGTCGACCTGTTGAACGGCGATGGGGGCATGAATGAAACTGAATTAGTAAATGGAAACGGTGAGAATAAAGATCAGGATTTAATGAGTTTAGACACTGAAGTGCAAAAATCGGAGGATATTGTTACTATTGAGAGTTTAGAAAAGGAGTCCGAAAGTGAAGATCAGTTAGTCGACACTGAAGATCAAGTTGTGGACACTGGGGATGAAAATGTCGATAGTGGGAGTCATTTATTCAACAAAGAAGATCAGGTAGTTGACACAAATGAGCAAGTGGTCGACACAGGTGATCAATTAGTTGACACAGGTGACCAGTTAGTTAACACAGGTGATCAGTTAGTTGACACAGGCGACCAGTTAGTCGAAACAGTAGAAACCAACGAAGCCAGTTTGATAAACACAGAGGAAATGATTGACAGTTCTCATAGTGAGGGGAACGTGATCGTGGAAGATGATGATATGGTGGAGAAGAACATTAGCGAAGATTTTGATCCTAGCGCCATGGTTGGTGCGCCACAAATGCAGGTACCAGACAGTCAACCTGTGTGTGAGGAACCATATGATGAACCAGAGGCTACCAAGGAACCAGAATTTGACCAAGGACAAACACAAGGGGAACAACTCGCAGAAGACGAAGGACTAGCAGAGGACACGCCAGTTCAGGAGGAAATCGCCGAGGTTCAAGAAACGGTGGTAGATGAAGCAGCTATAGAGGCAGAACCAGCGAAAGAGGATGAAGTGTGTCGAGTAGAGAAAGGGATGGTAGTCCAGGAAGAAGAAAACATAATCAAGGAGGACGAGATTGTTCATCAAGAAGAGGCAGAAGACGAGGTATGTGTATTATATATTTTATACACCCTAGGCACATAGTGTGTATCTGATAGCATATTTTCTTGATGATTATGTATTTGTTAATCTATATGCAATTGCAAGACAAAAACGTATTCGGATGAGTAAGTTACTCCTTTGCATTTAGTAAGTTCAAATCATGTGCTGGTTGTATCTTTCGCGTCATGACACTGAAGGTTTCTTTACATTAAGGAAAAAATGTAACAGAACAGATATTTGTGAAATCCCTTTGTTATTTAATCACATTTTTGAACAAATATTTGAAGCTTTATTTAATATAATGTACAGGTTAAATTCGATTGTCAACTCAGGGGTATAGGTGGTATATTGTATATATTGAGTTTTTGTATCACACCCTTACGTAATCGAGCGTTTATCACCGTCGACGCTCTGTTGACAATCACGTTCAGGTCAAGACTTGCATGCAGCTGCCGACGTGGCCCGGTAAGGGTCGGACGGTACCGAGTGATTTAGATCGTGTGCTGAAAATCGATATTGTCTTCCAATCCTCCCGACGAGGCCAGGGGAACGATCGGCCTATGTACTTTTCCTACCGAATTACGGTGGTTTTCTCTTGGCATTTCGGTCTTGTCCACAGCCGATCGCCACGATGTAGGTGAAATAACCCAGATGGGATGCTGAGCAATGAGAAACAAATGCTCATGGCTTAAAATTGCATTTAGGCCGTGACCTAAGCGATCTAAGGCTAGCTGTACGTATCAAAAGTACTCGACAATACTTAAATATATTGATCTTGTCGTGATGTACGTGTGGTTGTAAATTGGTATATTACTGTAATGATATATAAAACTTGTCCTCGAAAGTTTGACCCTGCAACGTAATGATGATTATATATAATATTAAACCCGAGATGACTCAAGGGATGAATTGCACTATTCTGACCGAAAGGTACCGGGTTCGACTCCCATCATGGGCACATCGGTGACCTGTCTTTCGGATGAGATAGTAAACATCGCGGTCCCGTGTCAAGGTTGGCTCGGCACATAAAAGATCCCTCACTGCTTCGGGTGGGTCCGTTGCAAAGTCTTAAATTTCTATGTAATGCATCATGCAGATGCCGTTACCATATACGTTATATAATCATGAATTGACGTAAAACAATAATCAATCTATTAATTGTATTAAATAATTCTCCATATATGATATATATATATATATATATATATATATATATATATATATATATATATATATATATATATATATGATTTATTGTACACGGAATACCAAGATCTCGTGTGAAACTAACATTATCACTGTATGTATAGCCAGGGAATACCTACTTAATACACATAATACAGGCAGTCCGCCTCCTACATCCATATCACTGTCTAAATCTCTTTCTGTCTTTATTTTCTGTCTGTCTTTTGTTTTTCTGTCTTTTGTGTCTGACTTTTCATTTGACTGTCGTTCTCTTTCTCTGTGTCTATTCGTCAGCACCCCCCCCCCCTTTCTCTCTCTGAGAGCTTTAGCACTTGTTTTTTATTTTCTACAGACGTTAATTTCATTCCAGTGTACCTCCGTTGCTATGGTTATTATACCGTCATTCGTCCAGAAAGATCTCCAGTAATAACATCGACGTGAACATATTAGTTCATTTACCACGTAAACCCATACATGCTCTTGATCTTGGCATAGAAATAAACAAAAGTAATTCCTACGTTTTGATTCTACATCTACCCTTCGTTCGGTTCGTAATTTGGATTCTAAACCCCTAACTATATCAAGCTAGCCCACAGGTTCTTTTTCTATCCTAGTCATTTGGTTTGACAATTTCACTACACTGCCTCTACTACTCTAACGCGAGAAACAGTTGCTATGGTTATTGAATTATATTTGAAGCCCATCAGACAGAAACAAAGAATGATGCATCGTCCCAGACAAAATAATAACACTATGAGTCAGCTAGCCATCTGTTAGAAAATATCAAATCTGAGAGTTATTTCCCTTAAATAATAATTTCATTAACGTGTACGAGTTATCTTTCTTAACATATCATACCGTAATGAAAAATAGCATATTAAACTAATAATATGTCTGATGATACGAAAATCTATTTCACATATAAGATAAAGTACATGTATTGTAAAATACAACACAGTATTCTGTTCCTCCTTTGGGATTTAATCTTAAGATAAAATCTTATTCCTAAATTTATTTCTGTACACAAAATTAAACATAGCGTATAGAGATTAACAGAACGTTACATGTAGTACTACCGGTACAATAGCCCTGTGTCGCGTTAGTCAAGCATATAATAGTCTTTCAACCAAATGATGATTCTTTAAATCTATATGCAAAATAAGACGACCGTTTTGTGACGACATTGTTTATAAAATGTTAAACCGAAACCGATATGCGCAGGAATTTTGAGCAGTTTGGCTTACGGTCATGAAACATTGAGCGGAACAAAGCCGATTAGATCATATTTATCAACAAATTGTGACAAATTTCCACGTGTTCTGAAAACGTGGTACAAGTTCATTTCAGCCATAGAATTGTGTATTAGTCTTTTCCAAGTATGTTGAAAAATTGACCAAATATGGAATGAGTGAGCAAATAGCCGACGGAGTTGTACAGAAATAGAAGTGACGTTTTGATTCAAGAGGATTTTTAATTTTTACCTGTGCACAGGTGATTCACTTCAACAAGTTGAAATGTGCAGTAATTAGACGGGAAGTAGACAATCGTTTGATGTGACTTGCACTTTATGGTTGGAGTCTTCCTTACGTTTAACAAAGA
Organism: Pteria penguin; assembly: GCA_035048485.1. Lineage (NCBI taxonomy): Eukaryota > Metazoa > Mollusca > Bivalvia > Pterioida > Pteriidae > Pteria > Pteria penguin. The sequence goes on along the minus strand of CM068591.1, from coordinate 37,332,848 downwards.
TTCTTTTGTGGCTTATAAAATTCTTCATACCGTAGTTGTGTTACCTGTGAATTAATAAATGACTTTGTTTCATTCACCTGTGGATGGATTTACCTGTGGAGGCAACTGAAATGTAGTCTAACTGGACATTATCGATCACATTTACCCATACAGATGTATTTAAATAGAAGCATATGATATACACAACAGGTATATCCCTCCATCAGTTACCGGCTACAGGTAACTTCATTAAGGTCACATGACCGGCTGATCTGTGTACATCATTTAACATGTCACAACATAACATGTGATGGAGGTGTCAATTCTACATGCTGGCTGATTGTGTCAGTTTCATGTGTTGATATCAAAGGAATATATGTCCGATTTCGCACGACATACAAAGGCATATATTTGCATCACCAAGCAATAAAACAGTTATTGCATTGTAAATTGCTGAAGTGACATTTCTATCTTTATGGGAGGCCAAATTCTCCGTTTTCTTTCAATGTGTTGTACCTGTTAGTAAGTCAAGTTTATTTGATCTTGGACGGATTAAGTTTTTAAAGATATCTTCTTTGATGATGTAATTGATGTTTTTTCGATAAGTTTTCATTCAGTCGCACGAAATGATTTGAATTTTGCAATTATGCTGGTACCATATTTAACCGTGAATTTGGAAAGCATTGTACTTTAAATGATAAAATGTCAGAAAATGGATTTGAAAACGGTGTACATGACAATGACAATGGAGAGAATTCAGAAACTTACACTCTGGAAGTGGGCGTGGCCAGACTGGATGATTCCTCATTTCGGGAACACATGAAGTGCGTCACGGTTGTGAAGAGTCCACAGTTGTCCCGGAAACATGTTTTACAGTCGGAGTTAGGGGTGGTGTCTGATGATGCCGCTTCACCAGAGGAGGAGAATATAGCAGTAGACCTTAGTGAAGATACGGGATTCTTTTCCGAACACTCTCTCATTAGGGACGACAATGTTCGATTTGACGATGATGACGGTTCTGTCAGGGATGTACAAAGCGAACACTCCGACATACATTCTGGTAACCAAACAGACGATTCAGGACGGAATGAAAAATCTATCAATGACTTGGATGATGAGGTAAAGACTATGAAAGAAACTGACAATGTGAAAAGCGTCATTAGCAACGATGAGGAACAAAAGGAACCAAGCCGTATAAATGTAACAACACAGTATTCTAGTAGCGTAAATAGCCATAATGAATCCCAGACAACTAATCAAAAAGAAATTGACTCCATATCACACAAGGAAACCAAGGAAACAGTGATCGATTCTCATTCAGACCAAGGTAAAACCGAGGAAATCGTGAAGGAATCGTTTGATTCTAAGGCAGATTTAATAGACATACCCTCCAATTTAGTCAGACGTTTATCCCTACAGTTTACAGAAAGTATTTCTATCTTCGACCAGGGTAATGATGTCATGAAATCCACGACAAGCAGCAAAGGAGATCTGGCTCACAAACCAAAGGTAGACTCCTTCTGATACTGTTTGCGACGAGATGATTTTATTGTGGTGTTATTACTACATTTCAGTAGCACTGCCTATGTGTTGAGGCACAATGATATTCCGTTGCACTTTCAAGTTTGCAAAGCCACTTGGGAGAAGGGTTGGGACGAGGATGAGCGTATTTGATTGATTGGAGAGGTGGTCACGAACCCCTTCCACCACTCTTCTTCGCAGTTGCAATCTAATGAGACAGATGGTATAAATGTATGTTAGATAGGATGTATGCGTGTGTGTGATGCGGAAAATACTGAAATACTGTTGTATGTTGAGAGTATAGGAAGGACTTTGGTGAATTTCCGGGGTGGGCAAATATTTTAGGACATGATAAGGAATGTTATATAGGGACTTTAAAGGGTTGTTAAAACATAATAGGTAAGTGTCACAAAAAGTGTTTGTTAAATGAAATCAGTCGTTCGTTAGAAAGTGTAATAATGTAATGCAAATATCAGTATATCTATAGTCTGAAGTTTGTCTCTTTTGTACTCGTATTATTTTTAAAACATCCAAGGGTTCAAGTGAGGATGAAGTCTTAAGGTGAATAGTATACAACAGTGCGATACATGCCCGTGGTTTAGAATTAAGTTCATTAAGGTGTTTCCTTGATCAAATCGACAAATTGTCCAAATTATCATTGGTTCTTGAAAACCAATATGTTTACAGTGTACATTGATAACATCCCTAAGGACGCTTCCCATATTCATATTAATATACATGTAGGTATAATTTTTGAGGAAATATTTCAAAGTTAAAACAACTGCTTTTGCCCTATCTCATTATCTGGGATATGCATATGGAGATTGAATTACATGAACATGTAGAAGAAGAATAGCCTTTGTGCTTTCTGATACTACACGCACAAAGACAACATTATCACGATATCTATATTAAGATCACTTTCTGTTTCATGCAGCGGAAGACATATAAATCTACCAGTTATATTTGCCTGTCCCCCACTTCCCCTCCAGCGTCCTCTGGAGTGGGAATAGGTTCCCCCTTCAATGTCGTACAGGGGGAGATCGTGAGTATCACGTACCATTATATTGTGAATAAACACTTACAAATTGGTAATAAACACTTACAAATTGGTAATATTTTGTATTATGCCTAGCATTTTCACGCTGTAATACCCAGTATGTCCAATCGTAACTACTCGGCCATTTCCATGACCGAAATAGACCGAGGAGCTTCGATTGGTGTATAGCAAATTGCGATTTTATTGCGAAAAAACACTTGATTTTTTAAATAAATATTTTGTATTATGCCTATAGCGTTTTCACGATGCAATACCCAGTATTGAATACATCAGATATGTGATCAGTCGTAGTTACTTGGCAATTTCCCTAACAGTTAAAAACGAGTTCCTATTGATGCATAGTTGTAAAATCTTAACTGCAAGCAAGATTCACAGCACTTGTTGAACATTCGGACATCCTCGATCTTTTCTGTCTTTTTACGTAGGTACAAGTAAAGGGCGAGGTTGTTCCGAATGCTTGTTGAAGAGTGTGTAACTCTTAATATTCATTAGTTAGTAAAGAATATTTGCACGTTTGATTTTTAAGGGAAAAATACAAAAAGAAATAAACAACAACAACAATAATAATAATAATTGTTATTATTATTATTATTATAATTATAATTATAATAATAATAATAATATTAAATTTTTCCACTCAAACAAAATAAAAAGATTAGTAACAAGTGCTTAAATAAAATTGAGAACAGTTTTAAATTTATATTTTGAACTTGTCTATTTATAGTGAAGTTTTAAATAGAATAGATTAAACTTAATTGTTAAAATATTTTGGATGATTTATGGGTATTGGGTAGTGAAAGTGCTTGCTTAACACTGATGCTGAAGATATTGTTTCATCTATACGCATGCTTTGGTGATTTTTGCTTTTATTTATTATGTATAGGGAAAACATGAACACTCGAACCTTTCTTATGATGATCACAATTGCTCTCTGAAAGAAGTTGCATACACTCTTAATATGACAATGGGATGTAACCTATAATCAAATATATATTTTGAATTTATTACTTAGTTTACTTAGTGCTGTACTAAAATTACTGTATATAGAACTTACGGTGTAGAAATACCGGACGGAAAGGGATGGTAATCCGGATGCACATTATCAGTGGGAGGGGTGATCCCCCGCACTTTTCTTGAAGGTTTTAAGCCTCTAGTTTCGCTTTATTTCAGACATACTGGGCTGACAATGAACGTCTATAGGTAGACATTTTAGTGTATAATTACTGAGCGTTCTAGCTCCTGTTGTCTGTCACTGAAGGAATGGCAGATCTTGTTTACTTATTTCACACTGTGAGAAGATGAAGGAAATCCCGAAAGCAAACAAACATGTCCGTTGTCTTATATATACATGCATGATATAGTATATATTACATTTATGTGTTACTATAATATAAAGCATGTAGACAGATACTGTGTTAGTGGTTGTGATACAAACTGAAAAATGTTTTAAAAGAAAGACTTAAGTAAGTAAGGGAGAAAGAAAGAAAGAGAGAAAATAATAAAAACAGTGTATTGAAAAATGATGTAAGAATGAGAAGATAATTTCATCAAAAAGTAAGTAATAAAATAAAAAAGTTTGAAGGGGTGATTTCCTGACTTTCAATTTGAAATGAACGAAAGTGAGCACATGACTTGCATGGGTGCTCACTTTTAATTCTAACCATTGTCCTCAGTAACTACATGTATGTAGAAAGTGAAAGGAGAGAGAGAGTGAGAGAGAGAAACGTAAGAAAACATAATCGATGAAATGAAGAAAGAAAGTAAGATCATGCAAGTAAGAATGATTTTGGTGTGAGGAAATGTTGTAAAGAAAATAAAACAAGACAGTAGTACTGGCCAAATTACTTTCAACATCACGTGATTAATATCGCTAAATATTTCATACGTACTTATAAGGATATGGTGATCTTCACATATAATCTTTTAACGATTAAATACACGTCATATCTCACTGATATATAAATAACTTACTTACTCACACTGTACATATTATGATAACATACTACCTTTGTATCTTTGTGATTGTTTACAGATTATTGTTTTATCTCACATACCTTAGTACCGCAATTTTACCATTCTAATATTCACACTTTTGGTACTCTTTTTTACAAAAATATTTATCCTATTTTCTGAATCACTTTAATTCAGTATAAGCATAATACACACATGACTTATGTATGCAGCTGACTTATGTAGACGAGTGACATATGTACAGTGTAGGCGTGCCACTTGTGTAGACAGGTGATTTTTGTACAAGTGACTTTTGTAGACAGATAGTTTGTGTAGACATGTGACTTATGTAGACATATAAATTATGTAGACATATGTTGCAATGACACTTATATTGATCAATAGAACACAAAATGCTGACAAACCGGCATATTAAACTCATACACTAGGTAGTTTTATTCTTATTTTTTAAAACATATGTGATGGTATATATGAGTATATTGTATAACATTTATTTCAAAAAGCTACTCAATATTTGATTTCATTATAAAAGAGCTATAGATTGAACATACTATGGCTTATCACGGGTAAGAATGTAAGATTCGACATTTGTTATATATAACAAAGCTTATAACTCGTTAGGATGATACATATTATATTTGATATGGTTTATCACGGGTAAGGACGTATGATGCTTTACATAATGTATGTTTACTTCTTTCATAACAATTGAATTTGAATGATTGGCACTCTTTGATGTTATAGACATGTATTATGATTTATGTACATTCAGGGAATATATTACTATTTATGTATGCCCCTAATGCATATATTGTACATTTCACATGCACAGTGAGGTGATCATACCACCACCTGTTCAATCTGAAGGGGTGATTCATCATAGGGTCGGCTCACCAAAATAGGTAGCTGAGCTGAAGGAAAAGTGGAAAGGTTTGATGCAAAGTTTGTCCACATCTGAGAACTGTTCACTGTGTTGCAGTGAGATACTTATAAGTACTGGTTCTAGAAAAAGGAGAAAAAAGAGGGGGGTGTGTGATCTGTGCATGATTCAGTACAGATTTTCTTCGAGGTGATGATGTATAGATTGGTAATGGATAAGCAAGGAAAGGACTCCTACGTTTCATTCTTATCTGTTTGCTGTAGGAGTTATCAATATATTCATCTCCTTGTTATGTAATGAAGTATTTTCTGTTCATCGTCTATCCTATGTGATTGTGTTTCCTACATATTGCGCATCTCTACTAGCGCAAGTTCCACTAACCACCCCTCCACTCCCAAACCTCAAGGGCATGGACAGACTGCACTTTTGGAATTACTTAGTTTTTGAAATAGACGGAAGGATGTAATGGCAATCTTTGTTAAATCAATTTCTTTCAATATCAACTGACTTTTTGACAGTTTGTCTACTGTTACTACATTTATTTGATATTTTTGTCATCTCTGGTAAATTCAAGTCCCTTCGTTCTACCATCTTATTTTTTCATTCCATTCCTTGTCCACAGCGTCACTACAACCCTCTTTCCCCTACCACCTACACTTTCTAGTGTATCCAGTCGCAGAATTTACCAACTGTACAATGCTGTTCTTACTTACCCTGTCTTCGTGATTGATGTAAATAGAATGTGTCGGCACACTGTATCCGTACCTGTAGCTTAGTAACCAAATGAATTCACAGCTCAACATAAAAACAAAAAAATCCTAAGGGGAGCATTTGGGGGCTCCATAAAAACACTGGTAAATACGGAAACCCTCGAGCGGTCCTTTTCCATACTCCAGTAGCTCAATGTATTTTACGTGTATGTTGCTTTTTTAGCTTAAATTTCTCTTCTTTTGTGAAATAAAATACCTAAAATAAAATGGATAGGTGAAAACCTTTTTGTAGTTTTATAATTCTACAGATATATACCTATTTTGTATACATTACTAAATTCTTAAAATATTAAGGATGAAAATAAATTGGTCAACCAAAATGAGTAGAGTTATGTTGTTAGGAAAACAGCGGTTTTATATATATTTTCACAATTCTATTTTAGAAATATATACATATATATATATATTTAAAATTATTTAACTATTTATCATAATTTATCATTTTTCGTCTAAGTGTCATCTATTTTAGACACGCACTTGGTTAAATATCCCATACTTTCTGGAACTCTCCGGTATCTCGGTACCTCCTATAATCGTCAAGTTTTGTTGGCACCCTTGACAAAAGATGTAAGAACGATGCCACTGTATTGTGGAGCCCAGTGAATATAAGTGGTGGATGATTGGCTTCACATGCCAGCATTTCGCTAGCAGTTTCTTCCGGATTTCTTTCGTCCGTTGTCCTTTTCCCTCGTTACCTTGACCTAGGAATTAACGGAAAAAGTGGTTGTACTTGCGTGTGGTATCCACAACGCTGTGGAAAGTATATGTGTGATTGTTTTAGCAAACGAATTTTGGAATGAGCCCTGATAAGAAATCTTAGTGTATTCATTATAGATTATTTTCTGTGTTCGGTACGTACCCGAGAACTGTGATATCTAGAAATCGAAACACTGTTGATGCGTTTGTAGGATATTTCAATCTATCATGGCTAGCAAATTCGGATCAAGAAATGTAGGAAAGTTGACTGTTTCTTCTAAATTTCAAACCAAGGATGAGAAAAGTGAACCCCCTAAATTGTCACAAAATGTTTCTAAAACATCTAAATCTACGGTGTCCGTGGCAACTGAAAAACCCCACGGGACTATGGGCGGTGTTATGGTTGCTCATAACGAAGCGACGGCCAAAAGTCCTAAAGGAGCAACGGTAACTACAAAAGTACAAAAAACTGAAACTAAAACTACGAAAACTATAACTAAAACTTCTTCTAAATCTTCACAGGATGGGAAATCTACAGGCAAGACAGTGGAGACGACGATGGAGACCACGACAAAATCACGTAAGTAACGAATTATTTTTGTTCTTTTATCGTTTTTTTATCTTTAATCGTGTGTGTGTGAGTTGTGGTATAGTGTAATAAGTCTGGTGAAGTCTGACAACTTCGAATAAGACTCGTAACAAAAGGACTGTGGGTTCGATTCTCAGTAGATGTTGAATGCATCTGTTCATGAAGCATGAATTCAATGGTATTGTCTAGAATTGTTGGGTATGCTTGCATAGTTGATTTCTGCGGAATTGAAGATGACGTTTGACAGATTTTAAATCAATCCAGTAGTCGTCACTCATGTGTCATGCAGGTTTGAATTCCATTTTTGTCGGTTTATTTTTTTTCTTGGTAAGAGCATAACTGTACGTATCTCTCTTTAGTGTTGCTTAGTATATAATTATGAAATTTCACGTTATGGATATAACTTACATGCATGTTCAAGATAGCAGTTGGAATAGATGTAAAGTAATTGTTTTACGTGCGAACAACGAGCAATGAATATTAAAGTAGCTGCAGCCAGATGAGTTCTTTGGTCTTGTCTTCGCTTTTCATAAGAGTGAAGGCATAATTCAGCTTATCTTAATAACTAAACGATTAAACATAGAGGTGATTAGGATACTTTTAAAGCGTTGCATTGAAGTTGATTATAAGTGCCAATCAAAGAGGGTTGGATGGCGTGACACTGACGTCTCCAGCACGTCTGTAGAAAACTTTCATCAGCTGATAATATGCCAAAGAAATGTACCTCATCGAGAAATTCGTTTGCAATTAATATCCAAAACATGTGTTGTCTATCGTCATTCGTATGCATATTTTCCAATTGTATTTTCGTATTCAATGTCGGTGTGTTATCTTCCGTTTAATGTCTATACAGTGGAGGAGTGATATCCGGGATTGGTCCCTCGCGTTCGTGTCTAACATATTTCTAATTTATATTGTTTGTTGATACGAACACATGATAAACAATTGTACACAACCATGCTGATTTTGTTTAGCGGTACTTCTCACTTAAGGTTCCTGCTACACTTTATAGATTTGTAAAGTGATTAAACGCTTACCAGCTTGTCTCCTACGGAAAGGCACGTAAAGTTAGTGCTCGAAGGTCATGATATTGAGGCATTCTTCTGACATTGTCTTTTTTGTAGATTTAATTACAGATGACAGAAGTGTGTGATTTAATTTGCTATATAGTTTACTGTAAGCAGTATGGGAATATTGTTTTCAAATCGACAGGAATTTCCCCAGGAAAAATGAAATTGTTTTACACTTGAAGCTTTTGGTCCAAATGTATGTAAATATGTCTGAATGTTGAAAAATTCTAATATTTGTTTCAAATTATAGGTAAACCTTTACATGTTATATAATATATCTGAAACACTTTTCTCATTTCATAACAATCAAATTTAATTTGTAACAAGATGAATATTTTGGAAGTATCCGTAAACATACGAACTTTGCCAACAATGGCCTAATGATTCAGAGATGTTCTCGGAATCTCTGGAATTTCCAGGTCGATGGAAGCGGTCAGTTACACGACTGTATCAGAAGTGGGATCTCTCCCGGTTACGTGGAATATAAGATACACTCCGGTATTCTGCAGAACAAGAAGTATATACTACCATAAAACTATGTAGTTATTGATTGAAATGTACAGAATCGTATGCAATACCAGGGAAGGTTTTCAGTTATTACTTCGTATCTTGCTTTAACATGTTTTGCTCCGGGGTAATGCTCTTATGTATAAATAATGATATATGTAGCTCTGTCTGAAGTGTAAAGTAGCTTAACATGTTGGAATTGTACAAAAAGAAACTTGAATATTTATATTCTTACTGATGAATGTTTCATAGGACGATTGGACGTCCTTTGTGCTTGAATGATTTTTTTTATTTCGAATCGCTAACTATTTTTGGCCAATGATGAGGAATTTGCTTAGTGTTGTCGATCTATTATTTTTCTATGGTCAAACGCCAAGGGAATTGTAGTCGTGATGCACTTGATTCACAAAACAAGAGCTCTGGATTCCGTTTCTGGATTACCCCACCATGAACCTGATTCCATTTCGAGACTTGATAAAATTTCTTCAGGTAATTCAAAATATTCAAATATGAACCAAATTAAACTAACCATTAAACAAATATAATACTAACCATAGACCCTTACTGCGGGACTAACATTTTGGTTGCCAAAACGATAACTGTTCCAGTAAAATAACATCAGAGACAATCAATTTTTAGCTCACCTGAGCCGAAGGCTCAAGTGAGCAATTGTGATCAATCGTCGTCCGTCGTCTGTCGTCCGTCTGTCGTTAGGTTTTCTACATTTTCGACTTCTTCTCCAGAACCACTGCACAGAATTTCACCAAACCTCATAGGAAGTAAGTACTCAAGGTCCTCTACCAAGTTTGTGTTTTTCGTGCCGAGACATTATCGAAGATGGCCGCCATTGGCTCTGATTGGTTGACACATTTTGGACACTTCGAAATGACTGCACAAAATATCACCAAACCTTATAGAAAGTCTTGTAGAAAAAAGCAAAATTTTCTACTGAAATGAGCTGTCATTTTATTGTAAATGAGCAATTTGTGCTCAGGTGAGCGATATAGGCCCATTTGGGCCTCTTGTTTTTATTGTGACATCCACAATTTTACGGGAAACGTTATCATTTGCTAAACAAAAATGTTAGTCCAGCAGTAACAATAAAAGGATTTCTTAATCCAAATTAAACTAAATTAGGCTAACCCTTTGTATTACTGAAGTTGCGTACGTTGCAGAATTGAAGTAACTGTTCCATATTTCACACCCTCTCTTAACCAAATACAACGTATTGTATTGAACCTTGTGAGGCATTGGCGACTTAATTTATTTATATGCATTTCATCCATTAATTTCAAAGTCCTTCGTGAAATGTAAACATTTCCACAAAACGATTTAACAGCACTCGGTTATCAATAGGCCGATAATGCGATGAAAGTGCAAATAAGCATATCATTTCTCTTTATCGATGACCCTAGGAGGTCACTATCGATGGGTTAAAGTTCATTTACTACTGTTGACTATTTTGGTTTCTCATTTTAACTCTGAAAAAGATTAAGTCACGGGAATAATTTTATAAATATATCTAGTTTCGGTTGAGGTACCATTGCTTTATCGTGAGATGTATCAGGTGTGATCTGACTTTCTCGTCGAGGCCGTTTCAGCAGACGACCGGGATCTGCAGAGACTTGTTCTATATCTGACAAAAACATTGACAGAGTTCAAGAAACTTGCAGTGTTAGTGCTAGGATATCATCCAAGGTGTGTTTACATGTGATGTTCAACATTTGTGGAGAGTGTTGACATCTAAACCCTTCGCTCTTGAGAAGTCTTTGAGATCGGCGATAAAAACAGGAAGTCGCCAGCAGACGATCTAGTCAAGGATTTTGATAAGTCAATGAATCGAACATGGAAGGTAAGTATAATTGTAAAGAGTATGTGTTGATTATGGGCGGCGTACATGATGTGGGTAGATGTAGCAATAAAGTGATCTCGGATAGTGCATTTGGTACTTATTCTTGGTGTCGTAACAAAGTACAAGGTGCATGTGTAAACCCCAATCATAGGCATTTAAACCAACGTATAGCGGTGCACTGCGTATTGCATAACCATATACTGGAAAAGGACTTGAAAACCACATAAAAGTAATGGATAGGTTCTCAAACTGTATTGGGATCACAAGAAGGATTAAGATGTAATCTGGTACAGAAACAAATTATTATGGAGCACTTCCGAATCCATCAATATTTTAAACCCCAGCTATAGTGAGTGCCGTATTAGTAGAGTTGTTTGTATGGTACGCTACGAAGGTGCCGCCACAAATTTCTGTTGAAGAAACATCGATCAGGGAAAAACCGCCAAAACAATGGCATAACTGTTTCTTAATGCCATATTTGTGAACCACATGCTTCAGTGCATTTATTTAATCACAAGTGTCTGTATTGATTTTAGACGTCTTTTGAACAGACTTATATCAACCTTGTACACAGTTTACCTTTAATCTCTCAATATTTACAATTCATATATTTTCATTATTTGTTCCCATAACGTGCTATCGCTATAATAAGGCCTGAGGTACATGTTCTGTCATTGTTCTCGGGAGCTTACCTTAATGTCTGTGGTATATATATATATATATTTAGGAGGTATTATGCGATTTAAACGAGGAAGTGTGTCTGTACTAGCTTATTGAATGGAGGATTGGAACCTGTATAAATGTATATACATAAGATAAAGGGTGAGTACCGTGGAGTCGTCAGTGTCTTTTGTACGTATGGAATACTAAATCTTGTTTGATATTTATTTTTATAGCGTTGGTGACATTTTATAGCATTGGTAACTGCATTGACAAGGACATTGTGGGGCTTATTTCGGTTTCACTCTCGTGACCTCGATACCAAGGTCGGTCAGGGCGGTCATCTTGATTCCACTCTTTTCTCTCATCTTTGATATAGAACATCAGTGTCCAGTGGCCGTGGTACTGCGCTTGGACATATCGTATATTAAACACAACGAAGATATTATCTCCGCCGAAATCTTAGCCGATCAAGGCTCTGTGCTTGAACCCGTTGTAATCGATCACCTGTGGCAGAAACTCGCTTTTGTGGGAATGACTTCACCAAATAAAGCGGTACATTTTGTATACTTCCCCTTTTCTAAAATAGAATATTGTTTGCGAAGATACATGCTCCAAGGGTCTTCAGATCTATAATAAAGTCTTCCTTAAGTAATATTATTCTGTTATACAAGAACTTTATTGGTGTGTTACTACAAACTTCCATTTATATAAGCGTAATGCTCTACACGATTTTTCCACTTCATAAACTTCTGGTATATATATTGATTCTATTGGCCTACATTACCAATAAAAGGCAAGTGATTCTGAAAAGATCAAACCAGAAACTGAATTGATTTTTTTTCTTTTTCTGCCATCTCTGCTGATAATTTTTATAGGGATGGGTTTTCGTGATATTTGGACATCGTAGCGTAATACTTAGTATGGCTGAAATTGTTGATCGTCGACGTCACCGGTTTCGATCCAATCTGATTTCTCACATGAATCCGTAATAATGTAGTATGTATACATATGTACGCACGTAGTCCTAACATTTGGTTAAGAAAGACGACTCTAGCTAGCATCGGTGATATTTCCTCAGAATGTTTTCGTTCATTCTGCACGTAAAACAATGACTCTTCTCGCTACGATCTCTAAAGCTACCGCTGTGGTGTTGATTGGCGAAGTTGAAGGGTTTGCATATCTGTAGAGAAACTGAATGCATAACAGTAAAAGAGAGGTCTTCGGTGTTCAAAATAACGGTTTGCAATTAAATACACAAAACTGTACATGTACAATATTAATACATTTTTCGACATCATCACTTTGCAAGATAAGAAGGCGTGAGAAAGTTTCATTTGATGTCAATGTATATATGTGAGGTACGTGTGTCACATGTTTGCCTTTTAGGAAAAGAGTGTGTATGTGTGTTTGTGCGTGTTTGAAGGGTGTGTGTTTGAAGGGTGCGTGCGTGTGTGTGTGTGGTTTTTTTTTTTGCATTCTCTCGCCATCAAATCATGCAATAGAATGATTTCGAAATAGGTGTGGGAAAAATCACTATCGTGTTTCAGTTTTAATTTAAAGATCATTTTCTAGTACGAGAAGCTTAAAATATGCAAGGACACGCCCTTGGGTTCAGTTTATAGATAAAAACTTGGTACAGTTTAATACATGTAGTTGCAGTGAACTACCGATGAATTGCATTGTTGAAAACTTCAGACGCATCTATAATGGAAGTTTTATGACACCGCATGTTTAGGCATTTTGGGGATGTGGCTAGCCATACAAGAGACGCTTACTCTTCCTTGGTTCTCGGTTTCCTTTGCAGTTCCCATTGGGCTGTAGAGTCCCAAATCCAACGAGGTACCCTGTTGTAAGTATCATAGTTACATCGCAACAGTTACTGTCGTGTTCGTCTACCCACCAATCGAGAATTCATCAATTGACCCAGATTCGCCTTCGCCTTCTTATATATATATATATATATATATATATATATATATATATATATATATATATATATATATATATATATAATCCTACTAGCTATACACCCATAATGACATAGATTGCGATCTTCCCATATGTATTGCATTTCATGTTGTACTATATCAATCCGTTCACGAAGGTGACATCACGAATACATCACACGATCTGGATCCGCCCCAACAGACGATATCTCTCAATCACACAAGCATACTTACCTGTTTAAGTAAACATTATAAACGAAAGCAGACCCGACGATGTCTGAATTGCTACTTGTGTAATTTTGCAGATTCATCGATATACAAGTTTACGAAAATTATGAAATCGTTTAATAATAGTTTGCCCGAGATTTGAACAGGAGAACATTGTTTGAGTAATTTTGACCAGGTGTTTCAGTATGATATCTGGATTGTAGCCGATGTAGCTCAGTGGGTAACATTGTCGTGTATTAAATTCTATTTTCTCGGCCGGATTGCAAAGCATTTCTGGTCCCTCCGCCCCTCCGTCAGTCTGTTCGTCTGTCAGCTGTCCTTCAACATTTTGGATTAGTTTGTGATTGAAGCAAAATTTAAGCAACTTTGACTTACTTTTAAAAAACTATCTTTTCAATCAATAAAGAAAGAGATTTGATAGTTCACACATAGTTTCTTTATTATCGTTGCTTTCAGCTGATACCATGACTTTTGACCTTGTGACTTTGACCTTGTTTGGAATTTGCTTTGCGATCCGGCAATACCATCGTTAGCGTTTTCATGTTTTACGATTTATTTAAACGGATGAGGCGGGATCTTACTTATGTCGTTTACTCAGGCACATTTATATGTAAATATGTATAGTCGTGTACTCATGTGCATTTACATATAAATGTGCCTGAGTAAACGACACTTACAAGAATTAAGAATATGTCAGCGAGCTTGGCTCCGGAGAGAGGTATCCCGAATTCGAACAGGATTGTTCATTTTTGTAGTTGTTTTTGTACTTGTTAACTTTGCAATTCTTCTTAAGATTTCAAATTTTTATGATATAAATTAAAAATTTTAAGACTACAACAAAATATAAAATATAATGTGCACTGTATAATACATGTATTTATACTACGTGGTGTGGGAACATCTGTCGCATATTGTCGTGATAAATATAGGCGCAGTGATCTTTTCGCACGAAGCTGTGGGTCCTTTGAAAGATGTCGCATGTATATCATTACCTACATAAGTGTAAATTTTGTCCATTGTATGTTGATTAATATAAACGAGGAGAGAGAAATTTTGTCACCAAGTGTAGGACAGGAACAAATCATCGGTATGAGCGAACTGGTACAAACAATTGAAGGAGAAAACTTCATTTTCATGAATTTGGAATCCTGGATTCAATATCGGCATGATTCATTAGGGTTTCCTTTCGATTTTATGTATTTTGTAGGAAAGAATGTGTTATAAGTGGGAAGTAAGATGAAGAGAAAATTCTTATTAAAGTTAAAAATAGTGCATCAAGGAGAGCACCAAACGCTATTCTCACACAACGACTGAATGGCCAAACCTCGAGATTGTCATTCATTATTCTACTGAATTAATAATTGGTGTCTGGTTTACGTAAAGTACTGGTGAGCTGGTCAATCGTTCTCATCGCCAGCCTCTTCAGTGACACTAATATCTCCAGTATCGGCTGTGAACTTTTTGACCACTAATATGTATACCTTGGTAATATTTATGATCTATGTGATGTTGATCTGTATGTCCTGTGAATTCCACGATGTCTCAAGCTCTGGGCTACAGACTGTCCCGATAAAGATGGCCAGGTACATTATACGACAAGGACGGTCGTTTTGTTCGTCTATGAACGTTTTAGTTGGGAACACCTTACAACTAAGTAGAAAGTAGAAATTAGTTAATTTTTCTTTGCCCATGACCAGATACTGAACTAAGTATAGCCATGGTGGACGGTATCCCGATGAATAATTAAAATTAAGTACAATCATAGTGAATAGTGTTATACTGGCAGCCTTGTTATCCTAGTACGGTATGGCGTAGACAGTGCTTTATTGGTAGCTTAAAACCTGTTACTATACGAGTGAATCAGCATTCTAGCTGTCCGATAGTTTCTTATGTTACAAAGGATTGGATTTATCTGTTTTATAAGTTGCCGAAAACGTGCATAGCGTTCTTACAACTGTGAATAGCATACTGCCCATAACCCAAAGGCGTAGAACTTGTCAAGTGACTCGTTTCTGAATAAAACGTCTACGGATAATGAAGGCCGTTTTACACCATTATACAGTACAGGATAGTGTGTTGCCGGTTATCCTAACTTGCAGATTTCTCTTGTAGCTACAAGTATTCAATACAGGGTTGTGTCTAGCCGGTAAACCTACATGTAACTATAAGGTATATCGTGTAGCCATGCGATACCGGATTGTGTATTACTGAACACGAGTATACATCAACAGGTTTTCTCTTCTTTTATACGGGTAAATCACAGTTATATGAGATTTGACTCTCTGATATTACAATACTGAACAACATATTGTAATTTCAGTCAACAGATTATCAATACACCAGTGTAACATATGGCTAGTAAACTTTTATATTCATATATACTAAGCTTTTAAACACGTGACCGGCAGTCGGTGAGGAGCAGATTTGTCTTCCAGCTGTCCTCTATAGGGTTGTGTATTGGAAATTCTATCCAGAAAGGTGTATTGTTGGTAGCCCAGGTATTGAACCAGAGGTTTTATCTTGTCCATTCAGTTGCACTCCATAAATTCATTCATTAATCTACAACAAACTACCCAATCAATACGCACCTCATATGGGGAACTTCATACAGACTTTATGAGCGGAATTTTAGAGCTTATCAGAAATATTTAACAGACCCCTGTCACCTGTCGTTAACGGTTATCGCAGGTAGAGACGAAAGCACGAAGAATTTAGGGGGCGAGAGGCTCATAGGTTTGCTAATATCTCCATAAAACAAGTAAATTTAATCATAGTGGTGCAGTTTCGCGTCGTTCCGTGTGCCTGTTTTGTGCTTTAGTGTATTGTGTTACATGACCGAGAAAGGAACATACTCATGTATAGATTGTTTTAAATTACCTATTAAGTGTTTGAATAGGTATGTAATTTTCGTTTGCGCTTCATTTTGTCAGGAAGGATTTTTTGAAATTCAATTATCAAAAACAGAAATGAATAAGCAGATTACGGGCTTGGACCATTATGTAACATTTTTGTGTTTCGTGGTGCAATGCATTACCACTATTGGATTTGATTTCTAAACTTGGGTATTTATGTATAAAAAAGACAGGAGTATACGTGCATTTGGTCCAAGCTGACATTTATCATGGTACATATAAAACCCGAGTACCACGCACGTTTGCATCTTCACGACCACTATTTGGACGCCGGGAGAAGTGTGATGTGCTTGTAGTTCGTACCCTCAAGGGGTCAGTCGTTGCTCGGACATAACAGTGGTCAGTTACACCTATAGATTCCCCAGTGCAGATACTGGACACTACGGAAGATAAAGATTACTTTTGTCGCAGTGAAGGGTGTGTCTAAAAATTTCAATGTTATCTACAAACAAACTGTCAACATCTGGGCTTTTGGACTTTTTCAGATAAACGACTACGCAGACGGTTGACCCAGAACGGAGATTGACTAGTCGTTTATCAAAAAAAAGAAAAGTTCAATGATAATGCAGTGAAATTGACGATAAAAGGGATGTTTCAATGATATTTCAATCAGGAGTCGAAAAATGTTTTGTCGTTTCTGGAATTTACAACTGTAAAACAAGCACAATTCATGTATCTGGAGATGTCATCACCCTCATTGTATTGTCGTAACACATCCGGGCATTGATTTATCGTCAAGCAATGATTTTTTTTAGCAATCTTGTGTTTTAATTGTGTGATTTGACTATTTATGTGAGATTTATAACGAGTGAATTGATTTTGGAACGATATGGCTACAATTCGAAGTATGCCTAGTTGGTATAATGGGTATATTCATCGATTCCGGACAACTTCTCTGCCAAGGACTAAAAAGGAGCGGGATCAACTGTTCCTGATTATTTCAGACGGAGAAGGTGAAGGTTGGTAACCGTTTTCTTTTAACATCAATGTCGGTACATGTATCAAGGAGGATTCATGGTCCCTTTTGCCTACAGTATAATGTACTTTACTTGGAAAAAGTGTTCCAGGGTCATTTTGCAAAACCATTATATGTGCATGCGCCCACAAGGGGCAGGGATAATCGAACATATTTATATTTATTAATTTGTATAAAAACATACTTTGAGAGGTACGTGTGGACAAGGCAGTAAATTTGATGTAGCGGTGATACGAATGACGCGACGCAGGTTGTTCGGGTTTGATTCCCTGGTTCAGCTACTTATTATATCCTTTTGTTTCTAAGTCTCAAAGTGACGTAATGGCCTCAACATGTAAACCAGTAAGACATATGGCTCGAACATGCAGTAGTGAAGGAGAGAGAATAAAATGATAAGAGGCATTTGTTTACTACAAAATGCCCATACTGTTGTCCTATATATGTGCGTGTTGCATAAGTATAAATACATAAAAAGTAAGTAAGTATAAATACATAAGGAGTAAGTAAGCATATAAACGTTTTCTTCTTGTAAGCAGACGACATGTGGTTGGGTTTTATATATACAACTGCTGTTGCCCATACAAGTTTAAGAAGGTTAATTCTTCTGTAGTCGTGTATAAAGGAGAAAAATTTTATCTTTGCTATGTTTTTCCATCGATTGTAAACCTACATACAATGTCGTGAGAGGAGTTTTGAAAAAATTCAACACTAGGTTGATATTAGTAAGAGGGGGAGATAACTCCATGACATAAGTTGCAGAGGTTTGGAATTACTGATTTGTTAGAAATTATTTCCTCACTAAAGATCACTCACTACGAAGGTACGGAGACTGAAACGTCAAAACTTGTTTTGAATATTGTGAATCGTTATCGATCCCGATATCGGGAAAAAAAAATCTTTTAGTTTCCATTGTTTGTACCTCAGAGTTTACTGAAATCAGTAATTCTCGAGTAGTGTGAGACTGAGTGATCGGACGCATCAGTATCTTATGCCGCCACCATGACATTGATAATCACATAACCATCACCCCCCCCCCTCCCCAAATATTTAATAATAAATAAAATCAAGCACAGGATAAATGAAGAAACTTTACCACTGGACTAACAGTAGAGGGTTTGTTCGCGGTAATCTACTTGTAAATAAAATGAGTACTAAAGCATTTAGCAGTCTAGAATTATCTCTCTACCTGTCACTTTTACATCTTTAGAATCTCTTTGTTTTGGTCAGGGATTAAAGTATTCGGTTGCTGACACAAAGTTGCTTAATGCTTTTAAACAAAATACGGGGTTTCTACAGGATCATATCGTTATTTTCTGAAATTGGGATGGAAGAAATGTGGGGTAGGGGGACTGAAGCCTCTTGATATATTTTCATCTTTCTTCATTTGTCCGTAATACGTAAGTATGCTGTTTGTAGATGACCATACATTTTAGGACTGTATAGTAAATCCTGTTTAAGGTTGATAAGTTTATATGGTGGCAAAGTCGTACATAGATATAAAATTGCATACTATAGCATATTTATCGCCCGGATTGATGAGGGGGATATGACATGTAATGACTTCATGCTAATGCGGGTTATCGGAAGCTGATGAGGGGGAAGTTGACACTTATGACAGCTGAGACAACCTTAGCATATAGTTTCTATATACATGTAAGTGATTTAAAACTGGGGGTCTAACCACGTGGGGAAAATGAGATAGCAAAGGTTATTGCACTTTGTCAGTCAGTGGTGTAGCTGGACTTGTGACCAAAGTGGAGAGACACAGCTTTTAATTTAACTGAAAAGCAAAATAAAAAATTAAAGAAAAGAAAAGATCAAGACGAAATAAATGTAATCTTGCACTTCATAAATCATCTTTCCAAGTCCCTTCTACTTACAACCCCCTCCCCCCTTTTTTTTAAATATAACAAAACAAACACCCCATCTCATCCTCCATGTAAAAAGGTTTTTGCCACTGTTTATGATTTTGGGGGCATTTTTATCGCTGTCTGATTAAAATTCAAAGTTATGTAAAACATACTTCGAAGGTTGGTAGTATTCCTCCATCAGAGCGTTCAGTATTAAGTATTTTGTAATATTCATAGTAAAAGTAAACCCCTAGACTGATTAAGTTCTTGTTGCAGCGATGTACACATACTATTCACGAGCATTACTATATATTTACGTCCGAGTCAGGTTACTGTTACATAGTATAAAGAACCGAGTCGGTGTTCCGGATATGAAAAGCCCGGCACATACAGTTTCAATTCCTTACACAGCGTATGTTTCTACCTGTTTGAATACATTAATTAATACCACCGTCGTACGCATAATTCTTATGACATTTTCAATATGTACAAAGTGTGATCCGACATTCTCAGGGCAGTTCGTGAGTCTTCCCGTGTAATGTACAGCACGTGTCCTTAATTATATTGATCCAATCGAACACGCAGATAGTGAGTACGTAGTACATGTACCTCCATCAGTACCATGTGGTGTCCATCAAATAGTAACCTTTCATTCATGTGGTGAAAACTTATGGAAAATTACTTTTGGACTTGATAGTTTCGTTGCTGGCTGCAATTTTTCTGTTTCGTTTCTTTTCGGAATTTTTTGGTTTCTTATTAATCGAACATGTTCATCGTTATCAAGTTTTGAAAGGGTGTATGTGTACCAGTTTACAAAGTGGTGCATATGGAATAATAATCCCGAAAATCATATCGGTTTTTGTATGTATGCAACATCTTCCTTAAACGATTTCACGATTGTTTCAAAGTGTGCAATGTTGAACATTTTCTACTATAGGAAGTTAATATTCATAAAGAAATATTTCGGATGATGTCATTTCGCCGTAATGTTATATCTGTGATGCCATGATAATGTTAACAGTATGAGATATATTAGCTTGGATTGGCGTATGGGCGGAGAGAGAAAGTAAAACTACAGAGGAAGGAAGATTCCGCATACAGCGTATAAATGACCTCCAAGGAAAAACTGAAGGATCCATCGTGGTACCGAGGGTACCTGGATCGAATGAACGCGCGAAGGGTTTCCCTCCATGAGGAATCATGGAAAGATTTCGATATCGGTATGTTATGAGGTCCCGTTCGGGGATTGTGCACGTTACCTCAACCATGCTAACCCCTTCTCACGTTACTTACCTTAGCATGAAAAAATCCTTGGAAGCCAAACCTATACATATGGTTTTTGTGTTAATCTTTGTAAATAATGCATCTAATGTCTACCAAAGAAAATGCAGTACAACCAAGTGTAGACAATCGTTACACACCAAATGAAAATTGTAACGACAAATGAAAATCATGAAACAAAACCATTAGAAAGTTATTTTCTAAAGTCTAAAATCAGGAAAAAAGGTAACAGAATACAAATATAAACTTTCACTGGAGTTTCGTTTCGTTATTTGACATTGTACCAAACTTGATAAAATGCGAAGTCCACAGTTAGGTATTATATGGAAAGATTTTCTTTTGTTTCTTTGTGTTTTCTTTTTCTCTATTTTTCTTTATTACATCCACAGAATCATATCCATATGCAGTCAGATCAGTTTGCCATTTTCCGTCGCGCCCCTCCCCCTTCTTTTCCCTATTGCTGTGTATTGTGAAAGTCAATGCTTACCAGTCGGGAAAATGGAAATACCCGGATTAACTTTTGACAGGTATACTGACCCGCCTTTCCACTTGCCCCGACCTGGAATCGAACCTGAACTTGATAAAAGATAAAGAGAATAAAGCGAGTGTCAGTGCACCGTATCCGACCAGGAATCGAACCTTATAACTTATAAAAGATAAAGAGAATACAGTGAGCGCATCGCAACCAACCCATCAAAAGTGAAAAGCCAAATTAAAAAAAAATAGTGATATCAGTGATCAAAGTAATTTTACCAATAGAGAATTTCTACACCATCCATTCGTTATACTATCGGTTAGAAATCTACTGTTCTATGTGCTACAACTTCCCTTCTTTTAACATCATGAAGAAGATTTCGTGCACTAGATAAATATTTCAGTTTCTCCGTTACAAATACTGATGCAGTTATCCTACTGGATTCAGAACCAATCGTATCTTTGATATTTAATCCTTGATAAGTATCAATTTTTGTTTTGTATAGAATAAATTTATCCACTAGCGATAACGTTACCATGTAAATCGACCCATACCACGACGTCGGCAAAGTGTATAGACCCCATACAGCCTAATCCGAGGATTAACTACGTAATTACGTTAGATTATCAGGGATGTGATAACTTCGTTATTAACCTAATTAAGGGGTATTAACTTGCCCAAACAAATCGTTTTGATTGCATACGGATGGCAAAAACAGCAGGTACTCCAGGAGTGGTTGATTTTGAGGGGGTACCAGAATAGTGTGGAACTGTCCGTGAGGCTGGGTGTCCGATCTATTTTGACCGTATTCTTTTGATCAGTCTTGTCTGTAAATGTTTATTTCGACTCTGTTTATTGCAGTGACTTTATATATATATATATTATTTGGAATCATTTGCGTGCTCGTTTTTGTTTCCCGGTGTTTTACTTTTTGTTTCCCGGTGTTTTACTTTCCGGAATATAACTTCAGCGCTGCTTTTATCATTACAATGCGAATCAGTAGGAAGACATACTTGTCGTTCTGGAAAGATGACGGTGACGGTAGGTGTCGGGTCTGATGTTTAATTTCAATTCTTTTAGAGCATTCGTATTCAGGAAGTCTATACTTACAAAAATTCTTTCGAAAAAAAAATCTGCGTTGATTGCAAAAAGGAGAGAGGAGAAGCTGTAAGAAGTTCACATTGAGCGATAACCTATCGCTGAAGTAGATCAATATAAGTTCTGTTACCTTCAATTTATACGATGTAACATTGATGTAACATATGAAAAATGTGTGAAGAGATTGTTGAGTATTACCAATCTTCAGCATTTAAATGGTAGATATGTCAGGGCGAAGGAAAACAGGAAATTTAGTACGTATTTCACTGATGTTAACATGTATCGATATGTAGTCGATTGATGAAATTGATAAGTTGGGGTTTTAGTTGTTTCATGTAAAGTGTAAATGATGAGTGAAAGTTGCTTTGTCGGATAAAATGTTATGAAACTGTTAATAAAGAACTCTTTCTCCAACGTTGTATACAAGTGAACTGTTGGAGAAAGAGTTCTTTATATATAGTTTTGTAATTATGTGTTCCCTACGGAACTTTATGGACAATTTTGTAAAATGTTATGGTTAAAACTCTTATCATCGTAAATATTTCAAAAGCTGTGTATACCGTAATAAGAATTAAATGCAGAGAAAGTTCTACGTATTTTACGATTTGATTGGATAACAATAACGATGAGAAGTATTGCAATATATATATGAATTATAGATCCTCCTATACTATAGTATATTTGTTGTATATTGACAGGTTAATATTTATTTATTTTACAGAGGATGCCGGATCTGGTAAAGTGACCACAACAACTACGTCAAAATCCACGAAGTAAGTCGGCAATATAATGGACAAAGAGAGATAACTCGTAATCAAATTCTGTCGTTTGTTTCGTTTATTCTATTGTAAGAAGACGAAGTAGGATTTTTATTTATTATTGTAACATTTTCTTTTTTTTAAGGGAAGTTATTCAAAACGGAGATGTTGGCAGTCCAGAAGAGGTTAGTTAACTGGGTTTTTTTTCCTTATACGTCCGCATAAAATTCTAGGCGTGTTAACTGTTATGCTGCTATGCAGATACATGCATATGATTTGAGGTTGTGCATCTGATTTCCATAATGAGGTTATGGTCCTTCAGGACAGGCACTGTAGGTATGGTGAAAATCTTGTCGGCGTCTTTTTTCGAGATAATTATAGATACAAACGATTTTATGGTTGTATATGAATTGGTATGCCTACAGTTATGCATCTGTGTTTCAAACTGGGGGTATGGCCTGTGGAGGAGGTGCAATTAAGTTTCAAAAATGTCCGTGCTTCTCCCTCATCATTATAGATACAAACAATTTGACGATGGTACATAAAGAGGTATAACTATCAGTTATGCTTATGTGTTTCAAACTGGAAGCCGGCGTGGCCTAGTGGTATCGCGTCGGACTCCTGATCAGGAGGCCGGGGTTCGAGTCCCGCTCTGGTCATGCCGGTGTCATGTCTTTCGGATGAGACAGTAAAAACCGAGGCCCCGTGTCGTGGTATGCATGGCACGTTAAAGATCCCTCACTGCTTCGGGTGGGTCCGTTGCAAAGGTCAAAATTTGTATGCTCCGCATCAGGCAGATACCGTCACCATATACGTGAAATATTCGTGGTGTGACGTAAAACAATAATCAATCAATCAATGTTTCAAACTGGAGATATGGCAGGTTGGTGAGGGATAAAAATCCGCGCTTCAATCATAATGAATACAGCTAATTTTATTATGGCAAACGCGAGAGTTTGATTACTAGCTTTTAAACTGGGGTCTGACCTCAGGGGGTCTGGATTCAAGCATGTAATGCCCGGTTGACGGGGTCTGATCCCTTGGGTTCTAGATGCAGGCATATAATGCCCGGTAACGGGATCTGATCTCTGGGGTTTAGGAGGTAGGCATACTATGCCCTGCTGACGGGGTCTGATCCTAGAAAGTCTGGGCGCCGGCATATAATGCCCCATTATCGGGGTCTGATCCCTGGGGTTCTAGGTGCAGGCATACTATGCCCTGTTAACTAGGTCTGAACTCTGGGAGTCTGGTGCAGGCATATAAATACCCGTTAATGTGGTATGACCCCTGGGGGTCTAGGGGGAGGCATGTGATGCCCCGTTAACATGGTCTGACTCCTGAGAATCTAGGTGAACGCATATGATGCGCCGCCAACGTGGTCTGGTCCCTGGGGGTCTAGGGGGAGGTATGTGATGCCCCGTTAACAGGGTCTGACTCCAGAGAATCTAGGTGAATGCATATGATGCGCCGCCAACGTGGTCTGGTCCCTGGGGGTCTAGGGGGAGGCATTTGATGCCCCGTTAGCAGGGTCTGACTTCTGAGAATCTAGGTGAAGGCATATGATGCGCCGCCAACGTGGTCTGGTCCCTGGGGGTCTAGGGGGAGGCATGTGATACCCCTTTAACAGGGTCTGACTCCTGAGAGTAGGTGAAGGCATATGATGCGCCGCCAACATGGTCTGGTCCCAGGGGGTGTAGGGGAGGCATGTGATGCCCCGTTAGCAGGGTCTGACTCCTGAGAATCTAGGTGAAGGCATATGATGTGCCGCCAACGTGGTCTGGTCCCTGGGGGTCTAGGGGGAGGCATGTGATACCCTGTTTACAGGGTCTGACTCCTGAGAGGCTAGCTAAAGGCATATGATGCACCGCCAACGTGGTCTAGTCCCTAGGGGCCTAGATGCAGGAGTATGATATTCCAATAACGGAATCCGACTTTTGCAGAGAGTTGGACTCCCCTCGGAGACGTTTTGGTGTCCTGTCTTCATGATGAAATAAAAAACCGAGGCCCCATGTCAAGGTTGATGTCGTACGTAAACGACGCCTCTCTAAGTCGGTTACATAGCTCTAAATTTCTGTGCGATGCATCAAACATATGCCAAGTGCTTGGTGTAACTTTAAATAGATAGCTACGTTTGCGGTTGAAGCACAGACTCAGCTTCGTAATATCAATATCAACTTGTATAAAGTTTCATTCTTACGGAATGGGACTACCTAGAAAATTGTTGTGACTAGTAGATAAAGGATGTTCTAGGCAACAACCTCTATCATATTGATATATATCATACATGTATATGATATTATCATGTTCGGCTATTTATTATATATCGTTGCCCAATGCAATTCATTTATTGGATAAATGGTGTTTAAAAATTATTAATAAAAATTAATATATCAATTTGGTTAAAACCATATCTTTATTCCGCTTCTCTATTTATCTATCGGATATCCGCAGTGGGACAAATAGAGAAGTGGAATAAAGATATGGTTTTAATCAGATTGTATTGTGTTTGGATTCTATTTGGTACTATTATTTTCAGTTATTTATCACAGTATTATAATATATTGAAATAAAACTTATTAAAACAATGGATTGCTTTTGCTTAACGAAGTTGTTCTATTTTGATTAGATTCGTTTCGATGAAATGTCGAACATCAAAACTAAGTTTGAATCTGGTGGAGCGGGATCTACGGGGTCCCAGAGCAAGCCTAATGTTCAGGAAGAGATTATGTCCGTGGAGGGCGGAGTGTATGAGAACGAGCCGGTCCGTGATCCCAATGTCGTGAGAGAAGCAGACAGAGGGGAGGAAGAACTACCAGAAGCTGGATATGCCAAAACTATCATGAACAAATTCAAGCAGATACAGACAGAGAAAGCTCAACCGGTCACCTCTCAAACACGCGTCACTCCCGACAGACAGGTAGGCCAAGTAGAGTATTCAAACCAGCCCAAGGAGTCATTATCAACCCCGGAACAGAAAATAGAAGGAGGTATCTTTGAGAATACCCCAGTTCAAGAGGAGGGAGTAGTTAGGTCATATGATAGTGTAGAGGATGTTAAACCAGAGCAGGGATATGCTAAGAACGTGCTAGCCAAGTTTAAAGAGATAGAATCTACCACTAAGAATAGACCCCCTCCCTCACCCAAGAAGGAACTGACCCCAGATCGGTTTACCAAGGGCGAATATGTCAGTGAGCCCCGTACGGTTTTCGAAAACTACGAAAGTAAGGTGGAGGCAGGTATCTTTGAGAGTCATCCTACAGAGGATAAAAATATCGTGAAATCTGGGGAAGTAGTTGATGAACCTTTGCCAGAGAGAGGCACAGCCAAAAATCTTGTCTCTAAATTTGCTCAGTACGAATCGCAAGCAAAATCTCCGCCATCTCCACGACAGAAGAAAGAGCTAACTCCAGACAGACACACCAAAGGCGAATATGTTTCAGAACCAAGGACGGTATTCCAACATTATGAGGCTAAGGAAGAGTCCGGAATTTATGAGAGTCAGCCAAAGGAACGAGCGGAAGTTGTAAAGTCTGGAGAGTACTACGAAGAACCTCTACCGGAAGAAGGATATGCGAAAAATGTTATATCGAAGTTTCGGGAGATTCAGTCTGGAGCGTCTCCTGTTAGCTCTCCACAAAGACCAAGAGAGATAACTCCTCCAAGAGGCGACACTTTTGCCGGAGTGTTGGAGAGCACGCCACAGGAACGCCCGGATGTTGTCAAATCTGACCAGCAGTTCGAAGAGGCTTTACCGGAAGCTGGCACAGCTAAGAACCTAGTCAGTAAATTTAGACAAATTCAGAACTCTTCCCAGTCTCCCACATCACCACGCCAGAAGAAAGAGTTCACACCCCCTCCCCAGTCTGGGGTGTACGAGAACACACCTCAGAAGTCGTTAGTCGTCGAGAATCGCCCCGCTGAAAGCGGTATCTTAGAAACCACACCCTTACGAAGAGATGACGTCGCTAGAGAAGCTGATACGTCGTCTGGTGATATCGAGTTTCCAGAAAGCGGCTATGCCAAAAATATGGTCTCTAAATGGAAACAAATTGAAAACGAAAGTGCCAAATCTACACCTTCTCCGAGGTATAAAGAATTTACACCGCCCCGAGATGATGTACGGACTGCAAGAGGCCCATTGAGTCCCCGATCTCCAGCTGGTGTCGACAGCAGTGTCCATCCCAATGACCTGCCAGGTAAAGCATTGATTTTGGTCTATCATTTTCCTAATTACAGTAAGCAGTAACGTTTAAGCAGTTTATTTTTCTCGAGTAATGTCCGAATGGTTTTACCTTGCAAAATTAAGAATGTGTGGAAAAAATCAGTGGATATGAATCAGTTATACAGCTCCATAAAACATGTGTTTTCATGCCGTGAAAGTGAATGCCTGTTACACGAGAGCATTTCTTTTCGTGACGGTAATAAGTCAAAAAAAAAAAAAAAAAAGATAACGGCGTCTTATATAGCTTATAAAGCCGAAGTTCGCAAAATTCTCTCTGCCAAAATTAAATATTTTTAGTAGACATTAAATTTATGTATAAAAATGGTATTTGCATATTTTATGTAGAAATTACAACTTAAATTTTTGCTTTAATTTCTTTTATGTTCTTCAGAGACATATGTGTATATATGTCTCTGCTTCTAGCTCCCCCATTAGTATCAACTACAACTACAAAATACTGCAAGCTACATAAACAGTGTAATCAAGGCGATTTATTAGATAGAACATTTTAAGAAACCCAAATACAAAATTTCTATGAGATTTTGGAAAATAGATAATTAAAAAAAAATCGAGAATATTAAAATGTAAATTTTGTAGAAGGTCGAGTAAATTCGGTATATGTCATTTTATTTATTTATTTATTTATTTATATATTTATTTATTTATTTATTTATTTATTCAAGGTCAATACCAGGAACAAGTGTCTCCGGGAATCTTCGAAAACCAGCCAGAGAAGCGTGCGGACATTCTCCGAGAAGACGACACGGACTGGTCCGAGGGTCTTCCGAAGGAGGGCACGAGCAAATCTCTCATCAGCAAGTTCAAACAAGTCCAAGCTGATGCTAAGAAATCCGAAGAAACGCCAAAGCCTATCTCCAGAAAAGTAAGTCAAACTTTAAATAGTATCAGATGTGAAGTAGATCTTCTGTTTCAGTGGCTGATTCAAAAGTTCACACGAGGAAGTAGGGCCTGGGATAAGGGTGCTTCCAGGATTAACAATAAGGCAAACTGTATGTAATGTAGGCAAATTTGTTGTTGTTACATGATAAACCAAGTCCGTCGTTGTTTGCTTTTTAAATAACAAAGAAAGGAGTATTTACCACTCGATAAATATATTTTTGGTAAGTATGAAATTTTTTATTCATTATCCAAAAAAATATTTATTAAATGTGGGTACCTCAGATGGGAAACGAAGAACAATAGTGCTTTATTGCAAGAAGGATAACTCTTGAGGGTCTAGTCAAACCAAAGATGTATAACTCATGAGGAACTCGATCCATCAAGCGGGCTGCATGTGTGTGTTGTTCTCGATGTTCTTATTCAGTGATGGACATCGGAATGCGATGTGCATAGGTGTTTACAGAGAATATAGAAGACATTTCTAGTATTAAGACAACCTAAGAAAAATTACTTTATCATTCCATCTCATAAACATTACTTCAACTTGCGATATTTTTTTCATTTTTAACTTACATGTATATTCTTATATTTTTCCTTTATAATATGATGAAGTAACAAAAAATCTTTTAATTCAACAATTCATGATAAACATACCAAAGAATGTAAATCCTTTCCAAAATCATATACTTAAACTACATGTAGTTTTATTCTAATTGTATCTTCTATATACTCTGTTTTATTCAATTATTTTGTTAATGCATGTTTTCAATTCAGTGGTTGCTTTTAGCATATTGTGAATTTTGATTGTACGGAAAAGTAGTACGTGTAAAATTCACAATATGTTATTTTAATAGCTTTTCACGAGTTGTGGGTATTTTACTAAAGCTTTTCGTGGTTTTGATATTTTTCTATGTTGTATCCATACCATCATTTTCATTATAGGATTCTACGGACGATTCCACCTCTCATACCCCAAATCAGGTTGGTGAAGACTATATATCACGTATTTGTCAAGTGTCACATCACGTGATGTGATGTCACCCGTTACCAGAGTAACGGCGCTAACACCGTAGTGATTTAGTGATACGAGACTGATGTTCCCTTAGTAACAGCATGGAGTTAATTTGCATGCATGCTTTAGTGAATCTAGCTTAATAATTATTTATTTCATTACCTTGCATGTTTAGATCGTCTTTATAGATTAATATGATCAATGTACTTCGTGTGCACTGAAATTTGTAAGGTGAAGGTGAAATACTTTTGGTGTTGGATTATTTCTTTTTTCAGGAACCAGGGTAATAACGATACCTTACGAAGGCCCTAGTTCTAAGAAGAAATTTCAAGTAGGGGTCGGTCAAGACTAATAAATACCGGAATTCAGATAAAAATTCATGGAAATAAGGAGCTCTCGTGTTCCTATTTTCCTGGTGCTTTTATACATAATGCGTATCTCAACCAAACACCCCCCCCACACACACACACATACACACACACACACACACACACAATGATTTGAAACAATTTCCATTCGAATAAAAGCGTGGATATTGCGTGCTTTATAATTTGAAATCTATGACACTATCTGTTTTCTCTTCCAACACACCGCCCATAATTTTGAAGTGTGGCCAAGCCTATAACCTTTAAGAATTTCTGTATCATTTCATAATATACACACGTACATCATTGTTTTGTGGAATCAGCTTTTTGTGTTATCATCATATTCTCCCATGATTAACGTCTGGTTATACAGTGTTTAGATCTGGAATGATGCACTTTGCTTACATTGGTTTATATATGTTTTTTCAATTTGCGGTGTTTCGATTTGATGTCTTAAAGACACAAAAAATGTGATAGATGGGTATCAACTCTTGTCTGTACAGGTTAGGGAGTATCTTTTATATAATAACATTTTGAGTGTATGGTATATACATGAATCTTCAATGGGTTTATTTTATGGATCCACTTAATTTTCTAATCGACCACATCCCTAGTTTCTAATTGATCCAACTTTTGTTTTAATGGACATTCCCTTATTATTATTTATGTGCGATTTGTCATATGAATATATATTCATTTGGGTTGCCAAATATTCATCGCGCAGTCTTTCATATTCTATTGTCTGCCCATTTCCCAGTACCTCTGTGGTATTTAATGGACCAGCGATGTGGTTGTTTTCATGTTTCCCGGAATAAGTTTTTGAGTCGGCTTCGGTGAAGCCGTAATCATTGCAATTACTTTCTTTTCAGGGGTTATAACTTTCACTACCGATATAGAGCTTACTACGGCGCTGAAAAATTAAGTGCCGAAAAATTACTGATGTTGTCTTAAAAATTCTTGATCAGCACAATGTACATTTAGCTCAGTTAATTTAAGCTAAACATAAACTAGTTTCAATAACCCGAAAAAGGAGTTGCAATAATGTTTTCAAATTTCGCGTAATAATATGTAGTTGTGACTACTTTACGATGTGTTTACCACCGACACCGTCTGATGTACTCGATTGTGTAATTCTCCGGACAAAGCATTTGTCTTGATCTTGTATCGCTTGTTTTTATCGAGATATTTCAATTAAAGTTTTCCCCAACATGTTCTGGAACTTTAGTTCTTTTTCACATATATGACAAATTTAAAGATCGATCTTCCCGCATATCCTCTGATAATGAAAATGCAATATAAATATTTAGGTAAATGTTGTATGTTTCTAAATATAAATGATGTTAAAACATTATGAGAATCGTGAATAAGATGGTTATTTAATGTCCCACTTGAAGGAATGTCGTTCCTTGGCTCAGCTTCGACTCGTGACAACAATGCAGTAAAACTTGTTGCCATGAAGTTGTCGATTGCACGTTCATTTCGGATACAAGCAATTGCAAACTCTTTGCCGTAAGATAGTATGAAGAGAGCAAATTTTATTAGCATTTTGTACATAGGTATAATGACGATGTAGTTGCAACAAAGACCTAATTTCCCCCCCCCCCCCCCCCCATTTCCTGAAATCCTGAATCCGCCACTAAAATGGTAAAATGATTACATACTTAAAATCAGCAAAGCCTACTCTCAGGACTTTTGAGTCCTTTGATTTAAATATTGTATCCGTCCTACGATATGCTATGTACTTGCATGTTTTTAACTGGGATGTCTAAATATACTGGTTTATCGATCCACCCCCTCCCCTTTGTTTGCATATGCTGCTCAAATTTTATGGATCCACAAAAGATATTATAAACAACCTATATGTTCTGTATATTACGATTCGGTTTTGTTCATGGATCCACCCCATCTCTTTAATCCAGATATTTCTATATATATGCTTTGTCGTTTGTCACGGATCCACCACATAAGATCTCAGATTTATGTTTACATTCTACAGGTGGCCCCCTAATATCACAGTCGAATACATTACTTAATGGGAATCGTAAACACACGGAATATCGATATGCACCTGCAATTAAGCTATTTATCTGAACCTTTAATCATATCTATAAATAAATAGCAGACTGACTGTTGGAGGATCCAGGGTATAAGAAAAGGGACAGCTAAAAGAATTGGAGGTGAAAAGAAGGAAATTGTGTAAAGTATTGAGTTAAAAAAACTGGGTGAAAGGGATGGTTGGGTGAGTTTGTCCGTGTAGCACTCTGATTATCGCTGACCATGCTAGACAGATATGAAGTTTTTTGATGAAAATTGAACAAGTAAAAGAGTCCCTCTCGGTCCCTCTGGGTTTGTCACTGCTGACCGGGTATTAGATTACAGATACGTAGGTTAGAAATGAAGAGAACATTTCACTTTCGCTTTCCCGGTTCATCTTCTGTTGTTGTATAAAGTACTTCTGTTTGACTTCTAACTGTAATGATATTTGATAGCACTTCCTCAGTTGCTGAATCATAAATGTATATATCATTCGCAAGTCCAGAAAGTGATATATATATATATATATATATATATATATATATATATATATATATATATATATATATATATATATATATATATATATATATATATATATATATATATATATAACCGGGTGGTGGAGGTGGTCATGTGTTGTAAAGTATCAATATGAATTGGCCTCTAACCCCTAAATCCGCGCATGCTTAACCCCATGTCATGTGATACAGATCCTAGTATTAATCTGAGAAAAGGGGGATGTCTACACCGGAATCGAAACGTGTTGAGAACTTTGAATTGCAGAAATAGTCTAATCGGTTATTGTTATCTATTAGTACCAGAAGCGCTTCGTATAAAATCAATGACCTATATTACAGACCGGGCATGTGCAGTTTCCTCTCCAATACGCCGCACTAGGGGTACGGACAGAAACGTGATTCGGTACACCGCCAATTCGGCCCAGATCGTCTCGTGTTGCATACATTGAGACAATCTTGGTATCTAGCCATCTTACTGTAATGCAGACTTGATATTTAAATGTATTATATTCGTTCTTTTGTAATAACAGCCTCTCGCGTTAATGTAGAATTTCCCTTGCGGTCGCCTCCGGCTTTACACCATGGGAGTGATCAATGCTCGACGAGCAGTTTAAGTACAGCAGTATAGCCGGCCGGACGTGATACACGTTTCAGTGAATATATTTAATAACAGTGTTATAATACTAGTAAACAAAGGAATAAAGTGCCACAATGACGGAAATTTCGGCCATTCAGAAACGCGTGCAGGTCAGTTTACATTTAGTTCCTTGAAATGTGTTGTTCCCGTTCCGTCAGTGCAGCTCCCTCTCTCTCTCTCGACAAAGCGTAAACAGATATTTTATACTTGTATTTAATAACACTTTATTCATACTTTTGTTTTAAACATATCTTGAAATGACTAAAACTAAACGTTCTGGTATAAAAAAGTTAGGAATATTAATGGATATGTGTATACCTACAAAGCAATGATGTGGTGGTGCCCGGTGTTCACCACATGGTACGTACCCACTGCCGGTACCACGCAATCAAAATATTGTTGTATAGAATAACATCGATGTTGGTTTTAGCCATCGTGACTAATATATTGAAATAACTTTATGTTGAGTAACGATTTCCAACACGAACATGGCATAATTGTCTTTGTTTAAATGCGCTCTTTTCAATTTCACCAGAGCATGGCATTTGAACTCCTTTGAACTGTTTTAATACACACTTCACTTGATTGCCACACCATGATTTTAAAACTAATATTTATCCGGTATTACCTTAACTTAACACGTGTTTGATTCTAATTTTAACATAAATTTCAAGAACTTAACATGTAGTTTACAATTATAAGCGTGTAATGTTTTATATACATGCATGTCGTCAAATTCATTGCATTTACAAACTGTACATCCAAATAATTAAGGGGTTGCAATATACATACATAGTGATCTCAAAAGAAGGGGGGATAAGTTACAAATGTAATCCATTGTATCCTAGGCCTGTATCGCGCGCCTAATTTTAAATTTTAACGATGACGATGATATATGTTGTCAAACACACAATATACAGACATGGCTGTGAAAAATGGTATCAAATTAGCTAGATCTGGTTTAACTAAAACGTGAGGTCGATTTTCCCTGTCGCGTGAAGATGCAGACGACAATTGGATTAACGCCCATTGACGCAGTATTTGGAATTTTCACATGAAATTCTGTCTGCCCCTTTTTCCACAAGACATATAATAAATGTTCCCTTTGTAATTTGGGAAGTGGGGGAGGGGTTAAATCAGTCTTCTCTGTCTTTTGTGTTTCATATTGTGCATATTAAGTAGATATACACTAAAAGTAACTTGTTTACTTGTCCAGAATCCAGGTCAGGCGATGGGAGTGACTTTTTTGTGGTGCTCTAGCAACAGAATGTATTTAGCGTGATATCTGAAATGACACATGACATTGAAGGTTTTAATCGGCATGATATTATCCCATAAAAGTATTTACTTTCGTAGGCATTAATTATTTATTCCCTCCCACACACACGGTCTCCGTTAATGGGGCCCATATCCGCATCGTTGTTCTTTATCGTTGTCAAGGAAATCTACACTCTGCAGACAAAGACCGAAAGGTCATCATTAACAATACAATAGTCTTACAACGCGAAGTAGTCCATCATGATCCCGAATTTTACCGAGACTAAGGGTGTACTGACCAAATAGAAAATGGACTAAGTTGTATGTACCCCCGGGTCAAATGGAGATCTAATCGTTTGTAATAAAGACAAATTGATGTGAAACTACCCCATGTAATATAATGTATTTATATCAAATAGGAAGTAACGTGTACACGGATGGAAAGAGCCACGAGACTGAAAAGGGGTGATAAAATGTAACGAGTTATATGGGTCCAAATCAGTGATGGATTCGGAGAGTTTTCTACGAGCATGTTCAATCTATAGTTTGTGAAATACACATGTATTTAATTCTGCCGGCGTAAACCGAGGCCCCATGTGAGACATTTTACATAAATATCCCTCACTGCTTTGGGTGGGTTCTGTGCAGAGACCTAAATGCCTGTGCAATGAATCAGACATATATAGTGCCACCATATATGTGCAATGGTAAATCAGGAATCGAGCAAGTCATTGATGAATAGACATACAATTATATTAACTTTTAATTTGAATATTTAAAAGTAACTACATAGCTAGTCATGTAGCAACTTAATTCAAAACTGAAAGCTAGGAAATGATAATATCCAGCAAATATAAAAGGGAGAGGGACCTTAAAGTGTGAATTTGGGTTAAAATATTCGGCCATGTCTCCAAACGGATTAACCCTTCACCCCCCCCCCCCCCCTCCCCCATTGGATATTTGATATGTATTAACTCTATGGCACTTGTGGGTCCGCCAGTGAAAAAAGATGCAATCGAGGTAGCCCCAGGACTGTAAAACACAGCCAAGGTCAGGGTCGTATCGTAATGGACCAGGACATTGATGTGTTATTAGCCAGCTCTGATGGAACCTGACGTCATATGTGTACACGTATCCCCCTTGGGAATGCGCTTAGTTTATGGCCACTTTGATGGGGTTACATTCATTATTCAGATATTGAGAGGTTTGTTGGTAGCATTGCTTTATCGATGTGAAGTAAACAAAATGTTTTCTTTCATCCCAGTTGAACTCACTGGTGTATTTTTCCTGTAGCCCTAGACCAGAACTTGTGTAGGAGTTGGTTTTTCCTTTACCATATGTCTTTCGCAGTCATAACTTTCAAGTACTTCGTGTTCATACTGATATAGTTTTAAATGGATGTACCTCTTTATAGAAACCATGTCGGGGCGGCAAATGCTATGTGCACCTAACTGCATAACGAAAGTCGGAGTTTTTCTCCAAATTTTCTTGTTTTCTCCAACATTAAACAAGCCCTTCCTCCAATCTTTTAAGGCAAAAAAGGCATGATGTCAAACAAACGTTTTCCCCTTCCCTGTGCACTCTGCATGTCCTTCCTCCTTCAGGCTAAGCTGTATGAGAATCAAAGGTTATTTCTGCATTCGACTGTTGCATTTGATGTTGGTTATCAAGGTCGTGGTCTATTCACATCCTGTTTTCACTTCAGAGTAGGATGCAAGTCCTTCATGTACCGAACAAACCCCCTCGATGAATAATAACGACATCAAAGTTATGTTGCCACACAACACCACACTTATTGACTTGTTTATTTGCATACTTTTATACACTTAGTGTATCATACATTTAGTGTACGATGTATGTGTATATGCTATGGAAATATCGCATTTAAGATCCAGAAAGGGGAGTCGGTGGTCGAGCAGAATAAAGCACGGCGTTAGTGAGTTGAAATTACCACTGTGTGGTCTGTGATCGAATCTTGTTCTAGGGAAATGGGAACTTCAGTATTATACATGTTAAAGGGAGGCTGTGTGCTCCAGGTCCTCGCATGTATTCCACAACATTGCAATCCAATCCAATCCAGTCTCTCATCGATTTTCCGTGCAACTTTCTCAATGTTCTGGTCACATTTCTACAACTACATGTATGGTCATTTCAGTACCTTGGAAAATCATATCAGTTTTTGACAATTCCATGTCTGTGAAGGCGTGTACATTAAAACAGATGTATACCGAATGTTCATATATTTTCAATCTGGTAATCTGTCAAATATTAATATTACCTTATCGTCTGAGGATTTGTAACATAGTCTTAGTGAATGTTTAATGTCTAAAGCAGTTTGGGAAATCGTTTGTTACATGTCAAGATGGCAGGTCATAATTATACAAGATATTACATCCGAACGTCACATGTGTTTTCACATTTCCCAGGCTCTGCAAGACACCCACCAGACGTCTGCCAGTTACGGAGCATATTGCTCAAGGCGACAGTGTTTCTAATCAATTTCAAGTTTCGGGTTCGAATCCGACGCGTTTAAATGGGACCAGTTTCATAGAGCTGAGCTGTGGTATCTGAATAAACATTCCTGTGTAGAACTTTCTTTCCGTCGGGAGGGTCCATTTTGCAGGTGTCAATGTCCAAGTTGTGCACCAGATATTTGCCGCCACAGAATAGCTCACAGTAAAAGTAGCCTAAAACCACGCAAACATTAATATATTTTGATTTGTGTGGTGTTATAACACGCTGTGTACACTTGTTTCGCAGTCAAAAGTTGCACACGTTCCAAGTCTATGACCATTGCTAAAGGATAACGCAGCCGAGGCAGTTAGGGTTCTTGAAAATGTCAGATCTAATCTGTGTAAGGTCCCACCATGTAGCCTTACCCAAAGCTCTTCTTGAACTTAACCTGATATTCCAAATTTGATGCAAGGAAATATTTATCTCTTAGGGGAGGAAAAGGCTCCAAGTGAGCTCCTTGGATACCCTCCTACAGTAAGGTGCAGTGTTGTAGGGGACCTTTAACTTTCTACATGCCTACACCTTGCAACATACTGGGAGACCCTGAATGGTATTTTCAGTCTTGGAATTCCATCTTTTTCCTACAGTTATAGAAACCTTTCATGACTGTGCTACTGGTAAGCTAGTTGCAGCCCGCTAAAGGAAAACTGGGTTGTTTTCCCTACATATGTCTCTGGGGCTGATTACTAGAAATTGGATCAATAGCCTGGTAACTCGATTAGTCATTTCGTACTATCGCCTGTAATGGATTAAGCCAACCCCGTAAGATAGACAGAAAGTTCTAACTATCGCGCATCCGGAAATTATTCTTATCTTTCATGATATGTGTTTAATTTGCTTGATAAAAGCGGTTACATACCGCCTTAAATAGAGCAATGATTTATTTTAAGGTCTATTGAACTTGTTACTGCAGTGCATTGGGCGTCTTGGTTGGAGAAGCGCACTTATTGGCGTGTGATATCACGCTATCATTCTTCTTTGTCTCGTTCCTTTGTATTTTTCAATTTCTGTAAAGTTATTGTGAGTTGTCTACCATTGAGATAAGCCCACCATTACCACCACCACCACCATACACCTGACTCCACCTTCACGTCCACACATCTGACGCCATCACCAAAAGGTTTGTGTGATTTTTTTCTGAAACTGCACCCGCTCGATGGATTTCGTAGAATTTACAAATGAACAGCAGACCATTCAAATGAACAGCAGACCATTCAGAAGTAGTGGTGGGAAGGGGGTTGTTCTATAACACGCCATGTGGTGAAAAGTGAACACGTTCTAATGACGGATTCGAAAAAGAAACGCAAGATTTCTGTTAAGGAGGTAAAAACTTGTGTGTATTAAACGCCATCTACCCTACGGCTATTGATATGACGATACAAACACCCCATGAAACTGAAAATATTTGTATTTCAAGTATCGATTATGAAGTCCAACATGTTGATTGCTGGTTAAAGAGTAAAATTTGGAACACACAGTAACACTTCATCTTATACAAAATGTAGTGGGCTTTCTTAGAAAAGACGTACGAGCTGATGTGTTTTGACCTTTTTGAAGTGAGAATAGAAGCTTCATAGTTGACAACAGACACTTGCATTCGTAATGAGGAGGGAGGGGTAAGGTGTCGGTACTAAGATGTACAAGGACTTCCGTCATTTCCCTCTTCAGCAGAGCTTTATGGTCAGGAAGTTGTTATGAACTGTTCTTATAAGCTTCAATTGACTTTTTCTTAAAGTAATTACTATAATTGTTGCAATTGCCAAGAATCTGTCATTATTCGACAATGATCGATGTCATGTGAACGCTTTTTTCAACCTCCATTCTATAAAGTAACATAGTGAAGTATTGCAAACGCCCAGAAGAGCATTTAGTACAGGAAAAAAGATATCCTTTATCATAGTTAAAAATTTATCAGAGATGAAAAAACGACTTGCGTCTACGTACACGCACATGTAGATCTGCAACCCTTGACTTAATTTCGATACGCATATTTGATGAATTTAAAGAACTGAATAATCCATTTTGATTCAGTGTATAATTATACGATAGTAGCAAACATAAATTCATGCTGTGAGAGATCAATGGAACACTCTACACTCATTACTCGGTATTTTCATGCAGGTTTCTTGTAAAACAGTGCACGTATCGATCGTGTAACGCGAGGCCAGTATGGGGACTGCATCTCCTTTTGTCATCTGCAAGGCAAAAAGCTCCAGTCACAGGACTAGAATTTCTTAAAATATACGTACGACAATTTATTATTTAGTATTTATTGGCTCGCATTCCATATTTGAAAATTTATGAGAAGTTAATACAAGACGATATTGCATATAAGTAAAGTTTAGAGGGTGTATTCTGTTCAATAGGAGGGTAATTTCTGAAGTCTGCGTCATTTCTTAGCCCTTGAGATCATATTACATTTTTTCCTATGATAAACAATCCTATAAATAGCATTTTCTATTTTTGTTCACAACTTTCCTACACTAAAAATTAACTGTTTCATACTAAAATTTAACGCAATATATTCTCATATATATTTATTTATGGTATGATTGGGGACTGTCATTTGTACTGTATGTTGAATCAAATTTATATATGATATTAATATGTAAGCGATGTTAAGAAGAATGAAAAGATCAAACACAACACAAAATACTTCAGTACTAATTCAACGTTTTGATATAAAATGTGATATTTCGCAT
The DNA here is from genome assembly GCA_035048485.1 of Pteria penguin. Taxonomy (NCBI): domain Eukaryota; kingdom Metazoa; phylum Mollusca; class Bivalvia; order Pterioida; family Pteriidae; genus Pteria; species Pteria penguin. The sequence goes on along the minus strand of CM068591.1, from coordinate 37,293,602 downwards.
GTTCTGTAGAAATAAACGTAAAGCACTTTTAATAGACTTGTCGTTGTGTTCTTAGATACAAATTCAGTATGTTCGATTGGATATTATGGATTAGAGTGTTCTAATCGATTAACTTGAATGCGTTTGATGCATCGTATGTATGGACTAACCTTACTTTTCTTTTTGAATCCTGTGCAGATGTTTGAAAAGAGAAATGAAAATGACGCAGTAAGAAATGGGGTTCATTCGTCACCAAAACGAACTGTAAGTTAGCCAGGGGACCTCACTCTTCTAGCCGTTTTTTCTTCTCGCTTTCGTTTAGTTTCACTTTCTCTTCATGTTTTGTTTTGGTGGAGGCAAATGTCTTTGTTTATATTGTTTTGTGTGTCCCTGTGTTAAGAGAAGTTAACTAATAATGAGTAACAGTAGACATTTTTATATATAATGTACCATATGCAATGTACACAAACATACTATATTTTAGCAAGGTTTTGGAACTAACTTTTGTCGTAGCCATTTACACTTGTGGGTGGTTGCTAACCAAATCAATGCACTGAAGACAAACTTTTCTTCGTTTTTCGTTTTTCAGTATCCTTTCTCTTCTTTGGTTCAGCTGTTATCAAGAAAACTCAATTTGACATTTACTTATTTCTAACTGTATAACTATATCATCATCAAAATGTTTGGGTAGGTTTTGATCAGTAGTTTGCTTCTCTGTTTTCTCTTTTAAGTCACATGCTATACTAAAACTTGCACATCACGTGATCTGTGTATAAATCACGTGTTCAACTAATAATAACTCACATTTTATTTATCCCGATCAGGAGGATGACGAAATTAATAATGACGAGACTGTAAGTCGAGATATGGACACTACCCCTGCGGAGGCTGTAAGTCACATGTCATAGTCTACCATATCTTGCTGCCTTTCCTGGGAATGGCCTAGATGTTACATAATATTTTATCCATGAAAATAATCGTAAACTCTACAGTGTTGTCCTTTGTTTGGATACATACTTATCCATGTATAGTCGTCGTTTCTTTGTTCATATTCATTTTCTGGCATGCCATATTTCATCATTTTCATCATTCTTTCTCTTTGTTATATATGTGTACTTATAATAGAGCCGTTGAGTAGGTTATGTGGTATGAGAATTTCTCCAAAAAGATCTAAGTTCGAGTCTGGATGAGGTTCTAATTAGATGCCACAAGGTAAAACCTTGTTCTAGAGCACATTCTACGTCGTGTGTGGGAACGGTTAATACTGGCATGTTTTGTTTGAGGCACGTAGCTGGCGTTAATGGGGATGGTGGGGCGATGGTCAAACATGCGAAGTCTACACTAAAGCGAGCTTCGTCTTTATATGGGTAAACATCCTTGAATTTATCATAAATACAACAAACGCCAAGCTTGTCAGCGACCTGTCAATATTTTGTCATATTGAAAATGCAGAGGAAATCCAAATTCTTCACAAAAACTTCTTGAATGCCCTTCCTTATAATTGCTTCGCTTTTACGGTCTAATTTTACCATTTTGTTCTGCCTTTCCAGTTATATTTAAAATTTTCCATTTTACTTTTGTGAACACTTTAGACTGAAATAATGTCATTCACTTAGATTCCTTCGAACCAAGGGCTTGCAAATATTATACAATCCCCATATTATGTACAATTCCCATATTAATAGCCTTTTTTCAATCAATGATAAACCGATAGGAAGTGAATCATCTCAAGTGAAAAACATGTCCGGGTGATGTAATGGTATTTATTAATAGCATGGAGCCATTGATTTTGTTGCAGACGACTCAAAGACGATTTCATTATGGCGTAGTATCTATTCATTTCAAGTTAGTAATAAAAAAAAGGTGAATATGGTAATTATGACAGAACCATTTAAAGCTTTTCGCTGTAAAACAGTTTTCGGGTTCAAATACCGTGAACTTCACATATGTAAATGCCCCTGTAATGCCATTCATCTTATTGTTCTGATGTTGTCTTCACGACTTATTGTCATTTGAAATCCCTGTATTCAAGATCTATCTGATATTTATATTTTTGTAATCTTATCCGGCGCTCTTTTGATGCTCGTTTGACAACCATTTTATCGACTTTGTGCCAAAAAGGCTTTGGTCCTGGTTCTTAATGATGACCCTTCGATATCTTGTAAATCAGACGTCAAACTAAAAAAAAGTCGAGGCCCAGTCAAATATATAAGGCTAACTTGTAACGAGCTTGTACATTACGTTCCGAAAGTTCTCTGTCTTGAATTTTTTTCACGTCACTGTTAAACATAGAGTATTTAAAATACGTTTAGAAACCTTTCAGAGCGGTTTGCCTTTGGAGTACCTTCTTCTAGTTTAAAGTATGGTGGAGGATTTGCTACTTGGTCTTGGCTATATATACTTTTTATTTCTTAGTATTTCTGAAGTTACGCCTTACAACTGAAATATGCATTGTGCCATGGTTATACGATACGTCCATTGCGTCTGCATAGGAACCACATCACGTGACTCAGTGGGCACCCATTACCCTTCATCCAGAGCAAGCCCTCTGCATGTTCACTGCAGTATACACGCATTCCGGAGAAATTGTTTTGATTAAGTTCGTCAAGAAAATGAATGTTATGATTTAGTTCACCGATGAAAAAGGTGAAAAAGTACATAACTGCCAGAATCTGACATTGGGAAATGAGTCTTGGAATTTCGTACTCTTATCTCATTCTGTCATGAGTCACATGGCCTTTCATACAGATGGCGCGTTATTCCCACATTTTACGGTGACGTCACACTTGCTCTCCGGTTTCAGCTTTATCTTAAAAATCTTATAACCTTTTTTCCAGAAATCTTTTTCTTATGACACTGCTTGATTTAGTTATATCTTAGTTTCCTTTACGTTTTTTTTCTAAATAATTCTGTTGAGTTTTCTTTTACTAATATTTTTTTCTGTTGCAGGTTTGTAAGTAATTAAAAAACACAAAAATTCTATTAAAGATTGAATTTCAGTGCAGTGAATTTGTTTGAGAATTAGTTAATGCATGATTTGAATTTCATAGTCAAAGTATAGCTTGTAAAATAATTTGCATCATTTTGAAATTTATTACAGTGCATTTGAATGTTAAATATATGTGGCCTTGACCTTATGTGCTAATAATATGTCAAGGTCATGCTATTTGAATTTATAAAAATTTTGCATTGGAGTACATGTATTTGAAAATTAACACTTTAGTATATGTAGCATGGCTGATGAAATTGAAAGGAAAGCAAGAGTTGTTTCAGTGTTTGTTTTTATTCTGCTTGCATTTTTCGATGTTCTTAACTTACAATTTTCCTTGTGCAGCCTAAGGGTAATTTCACAGTGCAACTGGACAAGTGTGCAGCATGCGAGAAAACCGTCTATGCAATGGAAAAAGTGGAAATGAACAAAAATCTATACCACAGAGCTTGTTTTAAATGCTCTCATTGTAATGCCAGACTGACGTAAGAACTTCTATTGTATTATTTTATACGATAATAAATATAGGTACAAAAAAAACCGTAATGAGATTTTTATATACAAGGAAAGATAACTCTTAGTTTTGCATGGGATTTTCTGTGTGATTTGTAGAGCATGATCGTTTTGATAAGCTTTAGTCAAGTCCAAGAGTAACTGGACTACAGCATGAATAAACACCCCTCCCCATCTATGAGATATATATTTTTGATTAGTATAATTCCTGGTTTACTTAGAGGGATACAGTCTTCAACAACCTGTAGATACAAAAGGGAGGGAGTACGATTTAGGCGGTGATCCTATCCCATTTGTCTGAAAACCATGTTTTGTTTTGACAAAGGTTATAGATTCCATGTAACATATTTGGTAAAGAAATGCACTTTCAGAATAATGTGTGATTCCCATCGTTACCTTGTTATTACATATATTACTAAAATAAAAATCGTAATTGTTTATACACGGTGAAGAATTGTTACTTGTTGATAGTGACAAATTATATGTCAGTGGTATGCTATCAAATACCAAATCTGTTTGTTCAGGATATATATATATATATATATATATATATATATATATATATATATATATATATATATATATATATATATATATATATATATATATATATATTTGTATGTATATTTCATTATTTAAAAACGTTCCTTGATTCATTCAGTTTAGAATAAGAGGAAGAAAAAAAAAAGTCAATTCACATTTAATTCTATACCGAAATCTCAAATGGAATTTCATTTCTTTCTTGATACTCATATTTGTACAAGTGAAGACCGCTTGAGCCTTCAGACAATGGATAACTAACGTTACATTGAAAATCGCATTCATTGTCGTAAAAGCACTAAGAAGGATAACTCGTGTTTTATTCAACGTACAAAATTTGGAGATCAAAATGTAAAATGCCTGAGATTAAATTCTAATTTAAAAACTTCAACTTTACTACAATATATGTACACCCAGTGAGTATTTCTTTCTTTCTTTATTTTATTTATCTGTGTAGTTTTTATGTATTTCCTTGCCTATTTTCCTCACCAGGGCAAAAACGTTCAGCCTCAATGAAGGAGTCATCTACTGCACAAACCACTTTAAGCAGCTCTTTGCCAGAAAAGGGAACTATGACGAGGGATTTGGTCGTCAACAATACAAAAAAAGATGGCACGGAGACCAGCCAAATGAAGAATCACCATCAAACAATAGTGCTTAGTCCATAGGAAACTTAGTAGCTTTAATTTAAATTTCATGTCTTTTTCCTGCCATTAATTTCATTTTCTGATCGTATTTTGCCTTTGAACAAATATTACCATTATACTGTATTAAAAATTCACTGTTTTGTCATTTTCGTTTTTCATGTCGATATTAAAATTTGTATGCTGTACAAGATTGAATGAGTGATATTGAACACTTTATGTTATTTGCTTTGAAATATAGCATGATATTTTATAAAAAATATATGATATTTTGAGAATGTGTGTTATTATCGTATAACTATTGTTTCACTCTCATTATGTATTTTGGTATATAATGTAAATTTAAAGATGCATTAAGTATTGGTTTTGCAAGTGTTTACCCAGAATCATCTTGAGTTCAATGAAATATTAATGTATTAATCATTTTCACTTTGAAATTGCTTAATGGTTTGCCCCATAAATAAACTTTAAAAATCATTCATATTTTAGATTCTAGATGCACCATAAAGACCTGTACTTATATCATTATTATTACTTTTTTTATCTCATTTTGTATAAATAAATTAATTTTCCAATGAGGACAATCTGTAAATGTCACAGAAGTTGACCCATTTATTTCTAGATGGGAAAAATTTGACACAATTTTTGAAAACCATAACATCTTATTTTAAAATATATATGTATATTCTATGAATGAAAAAGAATAATTTTTTTTTCCACATTTGTCTTTTTGTGTTTATATTTTCTATTAATGATACGAAATTGTAAACAAATGTTTTGCTACTTTTGTAGTTGCTTTATGTATCTGTGGTAACAGTAAGTGAATGCTTCAGCCTGCATGTTTAATTTATGTATTGAACAGACTATGCAAATTTGTGCAATTATGAATATAGAGAAATTTACTTCAGATAATGCTAACTAATCATTTATAATTGATTGATTTGCAACTTCATTCTCTTATTTTGGGATGTTAGATGTGGAATGAAAACATGGAGGAATGAGGTCATTTGAGGTCATGACCTTTAGCAACAGGGCTTCCAATCTATTCATCATTTATCTTCATGTCATTGCTACATAAGAAACACATGTGTTTGATAGTAATTTGATTAATTATTTATAATTCTAATGTTATTATGACCTTTTTTAAGGTAAGTTTGACATGTGAAAGCTTTAAGAACTGTCAAAGGTTTTATATATATGAATGAACATACATATATGTATGTGAGGAAAAGATTTTTTTGGATATAGATAATTATATAAGAATAATAACTGTCAAACTGCTGATACAGTATGCAGGTGATAAGCTGGTATAAATAGCAGTAAAAATCTATATTCTGTAATGTGTATTCGGCCATTTATAAAGACTTTGAGAAGATTTCAGATTTGCAGATTTTACACCAGGTACTTATATAACAATTCTTCTGTAAAAGGATTTAGAGCTGGTTTACTCTAAAACTAAATTAGATGGATTAAAATCTAGAGATTTAGACTCTTTATACAGCCAGTCAATAATGGCCTTGAGTGCTGTGCCACATAATTGTGAGATTTCTAGAAATATACATGTATTGTGAACAGTGGAAGAAGCTTGAATGTGATGCTTGAAATATAGTGCAATTTATGTATAGCAATCATGTAATAAAGTTTTTGTATAAGATTTGGCTTTCAGCTGTTTATCAGTGGTCAGAGGACACCTTGGATCTGAATTCAGTCTCCTTATTTTTCCGTTTTGGTTACACTTTGTACCTTCTTTTTCCTCGCTGACTAAAACATTGTTGAAACTTGCATGGGTCAAGGTTCAAGGACAGAAGGTCCTAGATATGAACTCCTGTAGTCTTGATAATTTCCTTGAGACATGAGATCAGGGAGCCTGTTACAAAAAAGATATTTACTAGACTAGGCAAGTCACCAAATAGGTGCTGCTGCCATATGTGAAATAATCTTAGTGTAGTGTTTAAAATATCTAAGCAATTGCCCTACAATTCTAGCCCCAACAAGCAAACTTTTGGGTGGGTATATACCGGTAGGAATCATACTGTATGTCCATTTATGTCTCAAAAACCATTTCCTCCGATGAATTCAACATTCATTCTACATTTCATCATAGATATTCAACTACTATATATTAACAATTAGGCGATACCTCACAAACTTGTTGAGACAAGTGTATGTTATGACCTTGACTAGAGCTTATACTGCCAAGTGTATGTTATGACCTTGACCAGAGCTTATAAGGCCAAGTGTATGTTATGACCATGACCAGAGTTTATACTGCCAAGTGTATGTTGTGACCATGACCAGAGTTTATACTGCCAAGTGTATGTTATGACCTTGACCAGAGCTTATACTGCCAAGTGTATGTTATGACCTTGACCAGAGCTTATACTGCCAAGTTCACAGTAAACAGGTTCATGAGATTTATATCCACGTCTATAAACAACTTCTTTAAGCTATTGATCTGATAGATTGATTCATACAATTGTTTCAAATATTATACAGAATTGTTTGTGATGACCTTGATCAAAAATTATACTCCAAGTTCAACGTTTCTGAACTTGGTAAAGTTTATAAAACTGATTTGTCTTGTTAGTAAAACTGTTATATATACTATTGATCTGGTTGATACGTCACATTTTTGTTTCCCGTAACACAAAAATGCGTTATGAGCTTCATTCAAATCCATACCGCCTGACTGGTCAAACGTGTTGTAGGAGTTAATTGTCGAAAGGGAGCATTTCTTCTTGTTACGACATCTCGTGGGCCATATCTGAGTTTCTTGTATAATGAAATTTTATATGGAAGTGTTTGTCCGTAGGTACGTGAAGGTAACGAAATTCTTTAGTATTAGTTTAAGCAAAAGAATTACATGTGAACAATATCGAGGGAAAACAGCGATATCTATTCAAACACAACTACACAGATTTAGTCTTCGATTTGTAATGATTGAAATTCTCTACTGTCCGCGCCACTCACTCTGGAAACTGGAAAATCTGGATTTTCAGTTATTCATCTTCAGAATAATTTCAAAAAGGCAAAACCATTCGATAGATGTTATTTAGTCGTAACTTTTGGTGTATACTATATGTTTGTTTGAAAAAGCATTCATATTTTATAGAAAAAAATCAATTTTAAATAGGGCGATTTCCATGTTATATTTTGACGTGACGTCGCCAAGTTTCCCATAGACTCAATGTTAAACATCGGCGACGTCACGTCAAAATTAACATAGAAAACGCCCTATCTGAAATGATTTTTTTCCCTATAAAATACGAATGCTTCTTCGTAGAAATATATAACATACACCAAAAGTTACGACTAAACAAGATCTGTCGATTGATATTTATTTTGTAAAACTAATTTAAAGATAAATAAGTGAAAATCCAGATTTTTCGGTTTACAAAGTGAGTGGCGCGGACAGTAACTGTAACGTCACAGTCCTTAGTCACGTGCTTTATTATGGTAATATTTAAGAATTTTAAAATGAAATCGAAAACTCGGTAATGGCCTACTGTGCTTGTCCAGTAGAGGACAAAACTAATGTAAATGGCTACAGGTCTGTGGGGAGAAAATAGAAGGGGAATGGTATGACCCTTTATAAGGGTTAAAAAAAGTTAAAAAAAAAAAAAAAAAGAAAGAATATGATTAAATGTACATGTAATACGAAACTAATTCAGATAATATGCATCTGAATTTTCCGATACTATTATTTTATTAGAATAAAGAATCCCTGTTACCTGGTTAAAGCTTTATGCTCTATTGTTAGGTCTGGGTTAAACCCCTATCGAGAAAAACAGGAAGACCATTCAGCGTGTTGGCATGACTCTTTGAACAACAAACTGGTCGAGACAACATGTTTTTAGACAGTTTGTTGTAGCATTATACAAATAAGCAAGATACTCTTGAAAATTTTGTATATTAAATGCAGTCTTATCAAACGTCTTACTTTTGACGGCTATTTGGACGATTTTGTTTGGGTTTCGGTGAGAATGCATACCCTTATAAACCTTGGGTTTGCATTTTGATCTCTTTCCCAGTCCGACTGAAGAAACATAAGACGGGAGAAATACGCTTCTCCTGTTCGGTAAAACAAACTGTCATGAATGCCAAAGATGTACATACCATACAAAATATAATGATATAAACATATACACACCTGTCAGGAATGCAACAGATGTACATACGATACAAAACATAATGATATAAACATACACATGTACACACCCGTCATGAGTATCAAAGATGTACATAAGATACAAAATATTATGATATAAATAAACACACACCTATCAGGAATGCTAAAGACGTACGTACCATACAAAATATAATATAAACATACATGCACACACCTGTCAGGAATGCATGCGCAACAGATGTACATACGATACAAAATATAATGATATAAACATGCATATGTACACACCTCTCAGGAATACTAAAGACATACAAAATATTATGGTTATATACATTCGTAGACAGTACAAATGAAATTGGTAATCTCAGGGGAAGGAAAAAATCAATTTTGCCTTTCTTTTCACATAATGACTTGTTTTTGCAACTGGTTATGTACTGTTATTTTTCTCCCTTTAACGATGGACATCCATTGATTCCGCTAGTGAATATGCATATCATGGAGTTATCTTCCCATTACCTAAATACTAAAGGTAGCAGTAGGAAATCCTGGTTCAATTAAAAACCTCGTATTTGATACATTATTAAACGTGAAATTTTGTAAGTATAACTCTTTGCCTTAAGGGGTCATAGAATGTAATCACTGGAATTAGACAGAATTTTCTCAACCTTCTAATGATTGAATTGTTTGCTTAGATTTTGAAAATTGCAGGATGTGAAACTTGCATTATGGACACCATAGGAACCATTCAATTCATCATCATCATCGTCATCGTCGTCGTCGTCGTCATCACCATCATCATCATCATCACCACCACCACCACCACCACCACCATCATCATCATCATCATCATCTTCTTCTTCTTCTTCTACTTCTTTCTTCTTCTTCTTCTTCTTCTTCTTCTTCTTCTTCTTCTTCCTCTTCTTCTTCTTCTTCTATATGTTGCTTAGATAAAAAGTTATATACAATGTACCAGATAAGTGGCTCCAATTTTGAGTTTAATAATTTTAAAAAGATCTGAAATTAATAAACAAAAGCAAAACAAAATAATACAAACAAAACAAAAATAAATAGATAAACAAAATGAATGAAAAATTTAAATGAATAGAAATAGTAAAACCAATTAAAAATACTCTAACCCCCTCCTCCAAAAAACCCCGCCCCAACAAAACTTGTTTCGTAAGTTCACCTACTGTATATCACTATTCCTAGTGTATTTATCTTCAGCTAAGGGTAATGGATGGCGACATTTAGATCTCTAAGCAGCTGACATACCCAAGAGCACGAGGTAACCACAGGTCGCCTCTACAGACACTGTAAAACGAAACTACCGTTTATACGCATCGTTTAGGTAACATTATTTGTTTTTCTCATCTATGATCATATAATTCTATCACTTTCAGTTTCATGCATTATGTAATCAGAATTTTTGATAAGGATTTTTTACGCACAACATATATACGCATTTAATATTATCGAAACAAGAATAGAAATTGAGAAAAGAATTTACATATAATTTATAATCAAAATTATAGAAGTAAATGAGAATATATCTGGATTTATGTGATATCTGTTATACAAGCTTTTCATTTCTAGCTTTACCAGTATTGTCATGGATTAGTGGATCAAAAATGGTGATATAGATGTATTAATCTAAACATAATTATAAATGATAATAACAGTTTACTAATTAAATAAGTAAGATAGTTCATGTCATCATATCAATGGTATTGTATAGATATTCATTTATGAGAATATCAAAATTAATAACGATTTGAATAATGATTAATGAATGAACCGTAAACAAGTTTTCTTTTTGCAAGGACTTCACGAGAAAACAATCTAGATTCAACAATTGAAATACATGGGTTTTCACGAAAATTTATGTTCCGTTAATTCATCCAAATTGAGACAATCGCAAAAAATAAAGTCACGTACGCGTGAAATATGGTTGATGTTTAATACAAACAAGGATGTACTTAATAATTGCACATTTTTCACAATGTTATTGGTTCCCGGTCCTACGTCTGCCCCATATCAGTCCATTTCACTTAGCATGGCGCTTGCCATGGATGCTGCGTCACTATCTCACCTTTGGCCTTGCTATATGGAGGCAGCCAGTGGGATACGCTGACTAGTGCATTATATCGTGTTTGACCTTGGTAAATCTAGAATCTAGATAATCTATGGGTTTGCTGTCTTGATATGGTCTTGATTCCCGCGGATCAATTTTACCTGAGGAACACGAAAAAGCATAGGTTTTTATGTTGTATGATGTTTTTGTATACTGGGCTGGTATTGTTTATTTATTTATTTATCTATTATCCGTTGCTGATAATCTGTAACGTACAATGTGCCAGATAGGTACAGTATTGGATAGCAGATTGATAAGCAAACAAATTATAGATAGATGGATAAATTATTAAATATAGTATACACGATTCTGTGACATTTTCACTTCCGGTATAATAGATTTTTCAAGAAGAAAAATTATGATGTAATCAAATGAAAACCAGATCCTATCGGGTTATTCAGAGTGTTTTGTTAGCTTCATTTATCTTTTTGCTGCCGCGTTTTGTGAAATCAACACAATTTTAACGTATTTCGATTCAGAATCTTCAAAATACAAAACCGTCTGACTTTTTATCCAGCCTTTTTATATTCTATCTCATTTTCGTTTTCTGGTAGTAGAAAGTTTTTTCAGATGTCTCAGAAATTAACGTGTTGATTATCAAAAAAAAAAAAAAAAAAAAAAAAAAGAAAAATCGTATAATTATTGAATATATCGGTTTATTATAATTACTATAACATATTTTAAGGCGCAAGGTGTTGATAAGATTTTTTAAGTTAAAGTCAATGTAAAGCATATGTTGTTATATGCATTTTAATGATTTCTCGGTCATGACGTTAAAGCATAAGAAAAGCCGATGAAGTAGATAACGTTATTTGGAAGTAAGAAAAATGAAAGTGTGTAATTTAATCATTATTAAAGAGGCATGTATAGGTTCTTTCGACGCAATGCAAGCATTTAAGGAGGGGAGATAAGTTGTTTAGATTGGGAGGGAATCCAGATAGCATCTCCTGTTTGTACACCATACGTTACTGTAGGTCAATAGGTAAAAGCATATGGTTTTTACGCAATTGCCGACATCTATTGTAAACTCATTCGTTTATCTTTTGTCCATCAAACAAAATGAGTAAGCTTTTAGTTTTCTTCCTCTAGGGTATTGTGATGTTTGGAGTTAGTGCATGCCAGAAATGCCAGCATGACGATTCTACGGACTAGATCGTGTCTAAGTGTCTTGGATGTCTAAGTGTCTTCGGTGACTAAGTATCTTGGATATCTAAGTATCTTGGATGCTTAAGTGTCTTGGATGTCTAAGTATCTTGGATGCTTAAGTGTCTTGGATGTCTAAGTGTCTTGGATGTCTAAGTATCTTGGATGTCTAAGTATCTTGGATGCTTAAGTGTCTTGGATGTCTAAATGTCTTGGATGTCTAAGTATTTTGGATGTCTAAGTATCTTGGATGCTTAAGTGTCTTGGATGTCTAAGTGTCTTGGATGTCTAAGTGTCTTGGATGTCTAAGTATCTTGGATGTCTAAGTATCTTGGATGCTTAAGTGTCTTGGATGTCTAAGTATTTTGGATGTCTAAGTATTTTGGATGTCTAAGTATCTTGGATGTCTAAGTATCTTGGATGCTTAAGTGTCTTGGATGTCTAAATGTCTTGGATGTCTAAGTATTTTGGATCTTAAGTATCTTGGATGCTTAAGTGTCTTGGATGTCTAAGTGTCTTGGTTGTCTAAGTATTTTGGATATCTAAGTATCTTGGTTGTCTTAGTGTTTTGGATGCTTACTTGTCTTGGATGTCTAAGTGTCTTGGATGTCTTAGTATCTTGGTTGTCTAAGTGTTTTGGATGCTTACGTGTCTTGGATGTCTAAGTATATCGGATATTTAAGTATCTTGGATATCTAAGTATCTTGGATATCTAAGTGTCTTGGATGCTTAAGTGTCTTGGATGTCTAAGTAGACTTAATAATTTCGTCTCTGTTTGCTCTCGTTTGTGTTATGTCGCTGAAATAGAGACGGAATCCGTTTAGGTTGTCTGAACGCAATGAATTTACAGTCGATTTTCATTCGATTTTTACAATAATTTAACCTACACAACTGTATTTAATGCATATTTCCCTACATGTACTTCAAGTCATGTTAACACCAAACATGTTATTTTCATCCTTTTCCCCTCCTACAATGTCAAGTCCTTAACCAAATCGAAAGTGATACATTCAAGTAAGACAACCAATCAGATTTGTAGTATTTTATTTCCTGCAATCTGATTGGTTGTCTTACTTATTCAGTCTAATGCCAACGTGTCTTTGATGTCTAAGTGTCTTTGATGTCGAAGTATCTTGGATGTCTAAGTGTCTTGGATGTCTACGTATCTTGGATATCTAAGTATATTGGATGTCTAAGTGTCTTGTGTGTCTAAGTACTTTGGATATCTAAGTGTCTTGGATGTCTAAGTGTCTTTGGATGTCTAAGTGTCTTGGATGTCTAAGTATCTTTGATATCTAAGTGTCTTCGTTGTCTAAGTATCTTGGATGTCTAAGTGTCTTTGATGTCTAAGTATCTTGGATGTCGAAGTGTCTTGGATGTCTAAGTGTCTTGGATGTCTAAGTGCTTGGATGTCTAAGTATCTTTGATATCTAAGTGTCTTGGTTGTCTAAGTATCTTGGATGTCTATGTGTCTTTGATGACTATGTATCTTGGATATCGAAGTGTCTTGGATGTCAAAGTAACTTTGATATCTAAGTGTCTTGGATGTCTAAGTATCTTTGATATCTAAGTGTCTTGGATGTCTAAGTGTCTTAGATGTCTAAGTGTCTTGGATGTCTTAGTATCTTTGATATCTAAGTATCTTGGATGTCTAAGTATCTGTGATATCTAAGTGTCTTCAGTGTCTAAGTGTCTTGGATGTCCAAGTGTCTTGGGTGTCTAAGTGTCTTGGATGTCTAAGTATCTTGGATATCTAAGTATCTTGGATGTCTAAGTGTCTTGGATGTCAAAGTATCTTGGATGTCTAAGTGTCTTGGATGTCTAAGTATCTTGGTTATCTAAATATCTTGGATGTCTAAGTGTCTTGGGTGTCTAAGTGTCTTGGATGTCTAAGTGTCTTGGATGTCAAAGTATCTTGGATGTCTAAGTGTCTTGGATGTCTAAGTGTCTTGGATGTCTAAGTATCTTGGATGTCTTAGTGTCTTGGGTGTGTAAGTGTCTTGAATGTCTAAGTGTCTCGGATGTCTAAGTATCTTGGATGTCTAAGTATCTTGGGTGTCTAAGTGTCTTGGATGTCTAAGTGTCTTGGATGTCTAAGTATCTTGGATGTCTTAGTGTCTTGGATGCCTGTGTCTTGAATGGAATTTGAATGAAACCAATTTCAAACATGTTATGGATATGCATTTTGTATATTCTTTTGGTCTGTGTTTTTGAAACTTGGCCTTTTACATAAGGCGATACGACCAAACTTGTGTAGTATAGTTATTGTAATAATCTTTTTAGATGTCCTAATGACGTTCCAAATACCACTCTATAAGGATACATACCAAGAAATTATCAAAAACGATAATGCTGACATTTTCCTATATTTAAGTAAATTGATAATGTATATTTAAATGTATAGCGAAACCATTTTTAAATCACACCAACAGTTTTGATTGAATTAAGCAAGTCTCGTGATTACCATATATATTTGAATACTTGGACCAAGGACAAGTCATTCGGAAATGCCTCGGTCTTTTCGTTTGGCTTTTTAATGATAGTCTAAGTATCTTTCATAACCGAATACTATTATCTCAAAGTATGACACAAATGAAGTTCTTGGTAAAATACGGGATGGTATCAGTATTAGATACTCATTACATGGTAACGTAGTTGGGTTGCGCGGGATGATATCAGTATTAGAGACTCATTACATGGTAACCTAGTTGGGTTGTACGGGATGGTATCAGTATTAGATATTCATTACATGGTAACGTAGTTGGGTTGCGCGGGATGGTATCAGTATTAGATACTCATTACATGGTAACCTAGTTGGATTGTACGGGATGATATCAGTATTAGAGACTCATTACATGGTAACCTAGTTGGGTTGTATGGAATGATATCAGTATTAGATACTCATTACATGGTAACGTAGCTGGGTTGTACGGGATGGTATCAGTATTAGAGACTCATTACATGGTAATCTAGTTGGGTATTACGGATGATATCAGTATTAGATACTCATTACATGGTAACCTAGTTCGGTTGTATAGAATGATATCAGTATTAGATACTCATTACATGGTAACGTAGTTGGGTTGTACGGGATGGTGTCAGAATTAGAGACTCATTACATGGTAACCTAGTTCTGTTGTACGGGATGATATCAGTATTAGATACTCATTACATGGTAACCTAGTTGGGTTGTACAGGATGATATCAGTATTAGATACTCATTACATGGTAACCTGGTTGGGTTGTACGGTATAATGTCAGTATTAGAGACTCATTACATGGTAACCTAGTTGGGTTATAGGGGATGATATCAGTATGAGATACTCATTACATGGTAACCTAGTTGGGTTGTACGGGATGATATCAGTATTAGATACTCATTACATGGTAACGTAGTTCTGTTGTACGGGATGATATCAGTATTAGATACTCATTACATGGTAATCTAGTTGCGTTTTACGGGATGGTATCAGTATTAGAGACTCATTACATGGTAATCTAGTTGGGTTGTACGGGATGATATAGGTATTAGAGACTTATTACATGGTAACCTAGTTGGGTTGTACGGGATGATATCAGTATTAGAGACTCATTACATGGTAACCTAGTTGGGTTGTATGGAATGATATCAGTATTAGATACTCATTACATGGTAACGTAGCTGGGTTGTACGGGATGGTATCAGTATTAGAGACTCATTACATGGTAATCTAGTTGGGTATTACGGATGATATCAGTATTAGATACTCATTACATGGTAACCTAGTTCGGTTGTATAGAATGATATCAGTATTAGATACTCATTACATGGTAACGTAGTTGGGTTGTACGGGATGGTGTCAGAATTAGAGACTCATTACATGGTAACCTAGTTCTGTTGTACGGGATGATATCAGTATTAGAGACTCATTACATGGTAACCTAGTTGGGTTGTACAGGATGATATCAGTATTAGATACTCATTACATGGTAACCTGGTTGGGTTGTACGGTATAATGTCAGTATTAGAGACTCATTACATGGTAACCTAGTTGGGTTATAGGGGATGATATCAGTATGAGATACTCATTACATGGTAACCTAGTTGGGTTGTACGGGATGATATCAGTATTAGATACTCATTACATGGTAACGTAGTTCTGTTGTACGGGATGATATCAGTATTAGATACTCATTACATGGTAATCTAGTTGCGTTTTACGGGATGGTATCAGTATTAGAGACTCATTACATGGTAATCTAGTTGGGTTGTACGGGATGGTATCAGTATTAGAGACTTATTACATGGTAACCTATTTGGATTGTACGGAGTGATATCAGTATTAGATACTCATTACATGGTAACCTAGTTGGGTTGTACGGGATGATATCAGTATCAGATACTCATTACATGGTGACCTAGTTGGGTTGTACGGAATGATATCAGTATTAGATACTCATTACATAGTAACCTAGTTGGGTTGTACGGGAGATATCAGTATTAGATACTCATTACATGGTAACCTAGTTGGGTTGTACGGGATAGTATCAGTATTAGAGACTCATTACATGGTAACCTAGTTGCTTTGTACAGATGGTATCAGTATCAGATACTCATTACATGGTAACCTAGTTGCGTTGTACGGATGGTATCAGTATCAGATACTCATTACATGGTAACCTAGTTGAGTTGTACGGAATGATATCAGTATTAGAGACTCATTACATGGTAACCTAGTTGGGTTGTACGGATGGTATCAGTATTAGATACTCATTACATGGTAACCTAGTTGGGTTGTACGGATGATATCAGTATTAGATACTCATTACATGGTAACCTACATGTAGTTGGGTTGTACGGGAGATATCAGTATTAGAGACTCATTACATGGTAACCTAGTTGGGTTGTACGGATGGTATCAGTATTAGATACTCATTACATGGTAACCTAGTTGGGTTGTACGGATGATATCAGTATTAGATACTCATTACATGGTAACCTAGTTGGGTTGTACGGGAGATATCAGTATTAGAGACTCATTACATGGTAACCTAGTTGGGTTGTACGGGATGGTATCAGTATTAGAGACTCATTACATGGTAACGTATTTGGGTTGTACGGGATGATATCAGTATTAGAGAGTCATTACATGGTAACCTAGTTGGGTTGTACGGGATGGTATAGGCCTCGACTTTGCCTAGACCGATACGAGCTTTAAGGTATCATTTGTTTTAGCCCTACATGCGACCATGCAACTAGTTCTAATAATATTTAGGTAGAAGATAGGATAAAAACGTAGCAAGATCATAATTTGTGTCATTTTGTTTAACTGAGTGCATCAAATCAAAGTTAGATATCTAAAACAACTTCGTTCGTTGGAAGCCCAGGGTTTTGAGTTCGTCTCCTCTGTTGGAGGGAAAAGAGTGAATGGGTGCGGACTGAATAACCGTGGCTTGCGACGATGAAACAGCTTGTGTGAATTTATAATATTATTGATAGTATTGATAGACTGAGTCTGAGAAATAACTAATATAACTTTTAGAATATAGGTCGATAATTTAAAATACCACAGTTATCTTATTTGCATACTGACAGCTCCGGAGAAATACTGCATAGCAAATAAATCAGTGTATTTGTTAATTTTCTGGTATCTCCGTGATAATGACGTGTACAGGCAAGCGCGGAAGCGCATTTTTATTGACTGATTTAGGAAGACGCGGGTATAATTAACAACAACAACCAAAAAATATCAATGAATAAATAAATAAAATAAATAAATATATATATATAACATAAATTAATATATTAAATAAATAAATTAATAAAAAAAAAATGTTAATCATACAAAATAAGATTGACCAGCAGGTCTGTGCTGTTGTGTGATGGAAAGGGGGTGTTTGTTGTTAAACGACTTTCATATCACTGTTTTCCAGAAGAATATCAACTTCTTTAGCAGTATCATGTAGAGACTACACATTGTGTGTTTGGGTCCTTTTTCTATATGGTGTCACGGTGAACTTTGAGTGAATGACGGGAGGAGGTAGTGGTTTCGGGTTTCCTTTTAATTCGTCAATGTGCTGATATAATCTAAATGTTGTTAGATTCTGGTGCGACCACGGATCGATACATGTGAGTCTCGGATCACCTTTAATCCACTGAAAACTCTCCAGAACTCTTTCATTTTCAATAGAAAATGCATGGATGGCAACCCACCCCCACGAAAAAGAAAACACCAACCCAACCCCCCCCCCCCCAAAAAAAAACCAAAACAAAACAAAACAAAACAAAACAAAAAAAATAACCCAAAAATAAAAAAAAAAAAAAAAAAAAAAAAAAAAAAAAAACTTCGGCGTTCATTTATTCTTTCCATTACGTGTGTTTAAAATTAAAAGAGAAAAGATGTCTTAAAAGCTATTTCAGAGTTTTGGGTACAATATGAAATTCTTAAGTATAACTTTACTACGGACAAACATTGACGTTTCAGTTATGAAACTTTAATCATTAGAAATCAGTATCTAAATGTGTCTTAATTTTTAAGTAGATCTCACTGATTCTTCCTTCCACATGTTCAATTGTAATCCTTCTGTTTGAAGTAATCTTCTCGAATTTCATTCAAATCACGTGCCTACGGACAAACTGTTCCACTTGAATCTGAGATTTTATCATAAAAGAAACGAATATTGGAAATGACCTATTTCATATAGGCATTACATATACCGAGGGAAATATTCCGTTTAAACGGAATCATTCGCCAGCTCTTCAGCGTAAATCAATTTAGATTAATGTGGCCAATTAATGGAAGAAAGATATACAATCGTGCAACATTTTACACAAATGCACAGGATGTCTACAGATTTCTTTCTAATGCAACGTTATCAATCCGTATACACATTTTCTTGTATTGCAGTGTGGTTCTCTATCAAAGAGCGCGGGTCAGTTTCTGGAGAATGTAGATGTAGAAGGGAGATAACAAACCTTAGCCTGAGCAGAAACGGTTACTAAGCCATGGTTATCTTCTAGGCTCCCTTAAACACACGAATTACTACGCCACTTTCCCCCATGCCTCTGATCTCATATTTCTGCGATTCAGAGTTATTTTGAGTGCACATGGTTTGCGCGTGCAGCGATACTATAAAAGGATAGCTGTTGTTTAGAAGGCTAGAGTGAAAACGAGACCGTCCCTTCATTGCTTCCCTTAGTTCTGTCTGCCGAGGAAAGAGTTAGCCGAGTTTTGCACAGTATACGTCTTTCAAGTGTAAGTATCTTTGAAATTTATTTTGGAAGTTTTGATATCATTTATTAAATAGAGTCATTGATATGAAGTCAGCTTAAAATAAGATGTCTGTGTTTAAATCATAATATTGAAGTTTAATTAAAAATTTGACACGGAAGTGAAAACTTCAGTTGTGTCATATTTCCTGAAATATTGAATCCGATTGCATTGTCTAATATAACTCTGGTTAATTTTCATTTTATTTACTGCCTTTTACTCGATAATGAAACCATATTTTCTGTTGATATTGCATTTGTGTGTATTTTTTTAATTGCAATTATGCATTTTAAACAGTAAGTTGAACAAACGATATTTCCTTACTACAATTAATCATCATATGCAACAATGTGAAAAAACAAGCAAATTAATGATTTATTAATAATTAAACATTTCTTTGTATTTTAGATACCTTCAGAACTAGAACTCTTTATTTTACTTTTACAAAACATTTTCTAACCACTTTTTTAACCAATTGCAAATTTAGCTTTAATCACTACAATTGCTATTCTCCTGAGATTTTATTCTATTGCCTTCTTAATCCTTTTATTAATTTTCAGGAATATTGTATAATTATACTTTATTTACATGCATTTGTTTTAATCATAATTTGAAGTGGCGGATCCAGGAATTTACACTGAGAGACAAAGTTTTAAGGATTATTGTCATCATTATTCTGACTTAATAATCAAAAGTTTTACTGATATGAGATCTGTTAGCTATCCACCGAAAATCTTCTGAGGAATACTTGGATCCGCCCCCTGCGATGTATTGTGTACTCTAGATATGGCAATACAGGTATTACTGTCAATTCCTCATTCCTATGTTGTCGGCACGCGCAACACGCCAAGGCCGCACGCGCAACACGTGTGTATGCAGGTATGCCAAGTGGGTAAATGCACTGTTTAGACATCAAGAGGAATGTTTTGTGAATATTTCTTATCAATTTTGATTTCAGTGATAAAGTTTGAGGTGTATCGGTCATTTTAAAATGTTAAAAATTATATATACATGTATAAAGTGGACTGATTTGATAATCGCGGTGATGATACTTTGAGTTATATCTATATTCTGGGCGCGAGTGTAAAACTTTGCTAAAAAGAATGGGTTAAAGAATGAAAATTATAATTTTGCTTAGGTTATATTGAAAACGTTAATGTTGATTTCATTAAGAATAACTGAAAATTAAAAATTGGGTATAGATAAGTTGAACAGTTACGAATGTAGTAATTACCGGAAATTAAGCATGAAGTAAAAATCAGGAACAGACAAGACATTTTATATTAAGGGTTGATAGATCCTTTACCTTGGGGGGGGGGGGGTGATATTAACGATGTCGTCGAAATATTATTATAACAAAGATTCAATGTAAATTATATTTTCTAAACAAATATTTTCTAAATATCACCAACAAGGATATATTAATATATATATAAACTATAAAATTACCAGTTTAAACAATCGTTACAAAGTTTTAAATTTAATATTGAAATTTTTTATGGAAACACCAAAAATGGAATGATGAGAATTCTAAGGTAAAAACAAAACCTCTGATATGCTAAGTACCCCGTTAACTTGATTGATGTATGAAACAAAAGATTTTTAGAACGTTTGTTCACGCCCCCGTCACATAGCTTACTATCTCTTTAGTTCTTCCGTGATGAGTCAGCGAAGAATTTCAAATCTCTGAGTGAAAGGCAATCTGCCAAACTAAATACCACATACATAATGAATACGACATGCTAGTCTGAAACCGAAAGCAATGATTTCCCGTAAAATATTCCTACTTTATGATTGCTTCATTTAACCCAAAAAGATTTCCTTAAATGTTTAATTGTTTGCGATGACCTCCTGCAGGGATCTAAGACTCTGTACATTTAGACAGAAATAACGAAAATATAATAAAGAAATAATAGCATAATAGTTAGTAGAGCTTGGATAATCATTTATGATCTCGTGAACTAAACTTCCCAGTTATTTCCAGCAACTCTGCGTATTCCAATTTGCGCATGCAAACATGCTGAATATTTCTAACAAAACCGGCCATTTGATAGTATATTTTATTGTAGATAAACGTAGCATGTTTGATTCTATAATATATAATATATAATGTTATGATACTTTTATCTAATAATTAATGAGAAGATAATATTCATGAAAAAGCTTCTAACCAGATCTCCCTTGCTTTGTTGTTCTCATCAAATATTGTGAATATAACCATTTAGATCTTTATAAAGCCATGTTAAAAGTAAAAAAAAAGTTTTCTTATCATATATACCTCTATACTTTATATTTATTCATATTCATCTTTCGATATTGTAATAAAACAATTTTCCATAAAACATTGTTTATTATCTGAACAATTCTACAATAGGTTTTTCAAAAATTTCTTGAAGTCGATTTCCGCCTTCAAAATCGTTTTTCCCATTATTCAATACAACAGCTTGTATATACTTAATCTCGCATGAGAAACTTCCGATCTTTCGTATTACATCAATTTGTATAAAGCGATCCCTGTTTGATAGACAGGATCTTGGACGGTTGTTATGGTAGAGTTATTTATAGAACAAGAGTGAGATAGAATCAAGGTAGCTGAGGCGCTATGACTCATGTTTCTCACAATCGCCGTGAGATATTCTTGATATTACCTCTTACAAGCATCCTCCCTCCTTGTGTAGCATTCCAGTAAGTAGGTCGATGAATCAACCCTCCCGCCGTTAGATATGCTTGTATATGGTGCCTCTAAATATAGATATTGCATATATCAATATATCATTAGAGTAAGATGTTTAATTAAGGTCCATGATATATTAGTTTTGAAGATTTCAGGAAAGAATCATTAGACAGAAATATATTTTCCCCCGATGGTTTATATTATTATTTTTTTTTGTATCTAATATTCAGCGATGCATCAGCATTATTTCACCTATATATTGGAAATGGGTTTAATCATGTGATTTAAAAACCAGAAGAAACCACCGACGTTTGACAAGTACATTAGTCCTCCTCCTTCCCACTTCTAACGTGTAGTGAACATAATGTTGAAATTCAAGTTTGATTCTTCGCCAGGATTTTTCAGTGATATTTGGCAGAGTGTGTTAAGAAATCATTGATATTCCTAGACAAGATGGGATGTGAACTTAGGCTGCATTGATTTCGATCTTTGTCCCGTAAGGTTACAGAGTTCACCAAAATGAAAATAGTGTTAAGATATCATTTTGTTCATTTTTATAAAGGAATACTTTAGATAATTATGGAATGAGTACTATAAGAGTTATCTTCCTTTGGAAAGGATTAATGTTCCTTAAACTTTATTTACCAGTAAATTCAAACTTGATCTTTGTAACTGTTTACATGAATCTGACTGAGGAATTATACGCTATGGATTTTGATATCCGACAGGAGATGCTTCCTGGGTGTAATATTTCATCTTTTTGACGATGATTTGTGTTTCCAGTCACCTCTTACCACACACTGTACACGGTTGTGTTGTCCTTCCTCTGTTGTATGTACAGATATGGTTGTAGAATTGCCTTGTATAATTTGCTAGCCTGAATTTTCTCTTATGTTACACAAGGAGTCTTGAATAACGGATACAGTAATAACATAAAGAATGATGAATAAGTCTCTCGAAACCCCGCTCCTCCACCAATTTGATTGTTATGAAACATGTATATATATTCCATTCGTATATAGATATATTAATTACTTTTCCTAAACATACTTTTCTATGGGTGTCGACCTTGATAATGTTTCTAAAAGACTTCTTGAATTCTCGAAAATCAGCTTGATAATTAGTATGTTTTGCATGAAGTATAATCTTATTTATTTACTGATTTTATATAATTTTATATTCATAAATATCTACAGTCAAACCTGCTACTGCAATCACCCAGTACACAGTCTTAAGCGATAACCTTTCTGTCTTCTTGCAAAACTGTCATGGAAATCCATGTGTTCAAAGGCAATCTATTTTATCTGTGCATTTTTGTTTGGTGGTTGAATATATCAGGTTTGAATGTCCTTTGTTTTCTTAATTTCAGAAATGTCTTTAATTCATAACAATTTTTGACATGCTTTACAGGAGTGCTTTTGATTTCAAACAAATCTTTGTCCCATTGTCTATTAAAAATGGCTGCCACCGAAAACCGCGCGAGGAAGTCCGGTCTGGGCTATGCTGTAGAGATGAAGATGGAAGCAGTAAGAACTCATATAAATCATCATTCATTTCTGTATTTACTATTCAGTCAGTGAACGAAAAGGCACAGCAACAATGGCTGATAAAACACGTGCAAGCAAATCCGGCTTAGGGTATGAGGTGGAAAAGAAGATGGAAGCTGTAAGCCAGCCATTTTCTAACCGACCTAATAAGCGTTGGTGTGTGAATGATAGATTTGGCATTCTTTTATCTTTATTTCTTCATCGTAAAATTAAAATATGTATAATTTGATTCAAACGCATTCAAACTTAAGAATAGAATTTTTAATCCATTTTATAACATTATGTTCTATTTAGTTTTTACATAATTTGTGTAAATAATTAAAAAGAAGGAAATGTAATAAATTACATTACAGTAGATATTCCTCATTTTAAAAGCAGTGTTCACTTGGATGATTGTAATCTTTTAAAAGCGTATCGATAAAATAAATTAGAATGAAAAGAAAAAAATCAAAACGTCTTAGAACAATATTTGTCATTATTTGATTATTCATCTAAATTCAAAATTAACAAAATACAACATCGGCCATGTTTATCTTTCAAGAAAAAGCATATACTGATTTAAAATGACATCAAGAATGTATCTATCAATTGCACACCAATTACTCCCAAAATAACTCCCAACTAACCCATGGCTTACTTTACAGTTTTTGGTATTGCTTTCTCATCCATTCATTGTTCATCTTCCCTTGGCAGATTACGGATTGAGGAAAGATAAAGATACATTTAAATATTTTGAGGGACAAGGATGTCCTTTCGAGCGTCCAAATCTGGTTTTGGATATCAAGTTCAGAAAAAATTGGAAGATGTAAGGGAACTATAGCCATAGTAGACAAAATGCTGTAACTAGTTTTCATATCTTAATCAGCTACATTTTAATGTGTTTTGGAATAGATTGGTTACTGAATTGCTAATTTTGTTGAATAAATCTAAACTTATTTTATTTGACAGAAACGTTGTCAAACTAAATGTATATTTAAGAATTTTAAATGAATATATACAAAGTAAGTGTTTTAAAATTGAGAAAGAAAATAATGAGATTGAAAGCTAGTACGTTAAGCATATTACATATAGGAATCTTTAGACGAATCGTGCAATATTTAGAGACGCAGACAAATTATACCTCAAAATCATTTTCATTCCCTCATTTCTAATGACAGACTTACACGCATGGCCAATTCTGATCGCGCTATTTGATTCTGAGTGATCTGTGTGACATTATTGATTTGTCATTTTGTCAGTATTATCACTTATTAGTGTTATTTATACAACATCTTTTATTTGCTGTTCCCTCCATTATCATTTTTTAACAGAAATAAAATTCAGATTACAAATAAGAGGTATAATTGTCTGCCATTTGCGCATGGGAACATCGTTTTAATGGAGGGTGAATATCACTCACTCTGACTATTTTAATACTTCTATATCTGAACTATCATCTATTTCATTGTACATTGTATTATAGCATGATGAATGCATAGTTGTGTGTCTTCTGTAGTTTGCCGCTGACAATGAACACTGTATTATCATTTTACATTATCATATATACATTTAAATTAAACTTGCCGTTTAGTTGTTTGCAAATCTTATATCGTAATTAAAGACTATTACGTATTGCATATTAATTGAGATATTGAAAAATTCCTATTCTTTCGCAACAGATGTGTTGAATACTTTGCAACCCACAAATGACTTTCCAGTCAAAAAAAAACCAAACAAACAAAACAAATCCCAGTACGGTTATCGTGTAATGGAATGGTAAAACATTTGAAAGTGAGTGATACTTATCCTGTACAATGAATGTAGATATGTAAATTCGTTTTCAAAATTAATAAACTTACGTGTGGATAGCCTAACAGGATACAGTTTCTCATCTTGAATCTACACATTTTATTTTAATCTATCGGAGGCCATTTATCTTTTTGGTTAAACTTGTTCCGAAATCCTTTAATCATACCATTTCTATTATATAATGATTTTGATACATCCAGCAAAATGCAAAAATGCTTAGTATTCTCAATATTTACTTCAGGGATTTTGTAAACCTTTAACAACTCAAACTTATGACGATTTATAAGGTACATTGTACGATTTAAGACTTGCAACATACAAATAATCTATATCAAGCTTATTACAGGACATTGAATATACTATTTATATATAAATTTGAATACAAGATTCTTATTCTACAAAATATAATCTAATTTTCAATCGAATTCAAAAGTATGTATAAATGTACTTTAAATATAATGTGATTGTATAGAATACAGTGCTACCGCCGAAAACAAAACAAAAAAAGATGTTATAAGTCAATGACACTCTCAGTGTTAAATATCAGCCTGGCAATAATATATGGCAATGAGATTATTTGTTTTCAGAACTATGACAGAGAAGAGCAGGCAGGAACTCCTGTGCATATCGTCAACTGGGTAAATGCACTCCTCCAGGGTGAACACGACTCATGCGTGAGTAGTCATATATGTGGATTGAGAAAATATTAGGGCGCGTTCGATGGGAAAGGGGTCAGTTGTGATAGCCGATTAGAGGGTTACTAAGAATGTATTAACTTCAGTAACGTTGTTTGATTTAAACCTTTATTTGTTAGTGTCATGATAGTGTCATTTGTAAAGATGATGAATAAATCCAAACCACAATTCCAAAAATCATGAAACCATAGGACATACAAAATCAGTGAAAATGAAAAACAAGGGAATAGTGTCAATCATTAGTGTCAATAAGATGATGAAAATAATAAAAACTATAATGAAAAGAGAAAGAAATGCAAATACTGTCACAGTTTATGAAAATCATGATATCGACTTACGATGGTCGACTTACTTAGCACAATGTTGCAAAGACAAAACTCGGAAATTTGCAACCAAACGAGGCACTTCAGATATATGATGCATTTAAGCCTCTCAGATAATATATATATTATATATCAGATAATATATATATTATATATTATAACACAGTTTATCTTTTGCTAACTTTTAAAGTTAATTACGTCATTTTCATCTTTCCTCAAAATGTATCTGTATACAGACCACATGACGTATAATACATACAATGTTTATAACTTTTCAGCAAAACACTGACTGGAAGTCAATATGCACTTATCTCCGAGATGGAGTAGCACTTTGCAAGTGAGTATTTCTCATAAATAAGAATGCACAATTGAGTGTCGTGCCTATTTAGGAATGCTAGTAATATAATAGTAATGAAGCATTATAACATACATAAAGCATAGGATCACAATAATAGTAAAAATTATATATACATTTTTTAATTTATATTGTATTTAGATGTGATCAAAGTGAAATAAGATCTGTAGTATAATGATTTACTTTAATTAAAGATGCATTATAATTATTTTGTGTCTGGAATATGAACACTATAGAGCTAATGTTCTCTTTTGCATTATTGTTTGAAAAACTGTGGATTTTAAAAGTATACCATAAATCTATTACACTTTCATCGCTATAGAAAACTATACTTTTAAATATTTTATTAAGAATACAATATTATTTTGATATAAATAAATAGATGAAAATAATATTATTCTGTTACAATTATATAAATTAAAAGTTATTATAGTAAGAATGTTACATATTTCAAACTGGCTTGCTTTATGTGCTTTCTGTAAACATATAGCTTCAAAGTCAAACTATTTCGGTCGTTTTAATACCTTTCATTTCACACACAACGGATTTTCTCATTGAAATATTATAATTGATAGTAATAAAAATACTAAAGGCACAATTCATATATGCGAATACAAACATTACAAAGATTTTAAGGAAAATTAAATTGAACACATTGTAATATTCATTTGATTTTATTGAATAATTATGAAGAATTGAAATAATTGTGTTGTAATTGTCATTGCCAATTTTAACAGGGGTATGATGTTACCATTCATAAATCAAATTACGTTCATTTTATGATATTATGGGAAAAGAAGAAAATGTTATAATCAACATTTAAAATCAGAAGGGACAGTGTAAGAGTGTATCAATTCCCTTTATCATTCATTTAGAGGCATTTAGAGTTTTAATTACATTATAAATCATTAAGAGAGTGGGATTGGAACTGCATGAATATATAATAGATATTACCACAAACGTCAGTACACAAAGATCTCATACAGCTGTTATTTTATCAATTAAGACAGGCGATGGATGATGGCCTAAAATACAGGAAATTAATAAAGGTTTGTTCGAACATTCGAAGGAAAGCTATCCAAACACTCTATTTAACTTAAACCTGCTACATCCTTATCCATGTCATCATCCTTTTTCTTATAAGTGTGATGTAGAATTTAGCGCAATCAAATACTCTGTCATAGGTCTGCAAGTACAGGACAGTAAATCTGAAAATTGATAATTTGATTTGAATATGTAATAAAATTTAAAATTCTTATACGATGAATACCATTTAGATATCTCATATTTCTGACAGCATAATACACTTTTGCAAATTCATGAAATGTTTTGGGCTTCCTTAATTTCGGCTTTGAGCATAACCGAAAAACCATTTCTATATGCACACTCGGTGCACTACATTAGCATATATATATATTAAAGTTATGCCACCTATAACAGAGTAACTCAGCAGATCTGCATATATAAGCATGAATCATTTATTCCATACTAAAGCACTTCCTATGACCCATGTTTGGTCTGGACTACATAAGAGTTCAGACAACATCACATCATTACGTCATTACACAGAATTGTATGTTTGATAAAACACACCAATCCATTTTTTACCATTCCATTAACGTTTATATTTGGAATTGCTAGTGTATTTGGAATCTGAGTGTAACGTTTTGAAAATTCGGTTTCTATTTTTATCACAATGGTTAATAGTAATATTTCTTTGATCAACTGAAATCTGTAATAGGTTACATGAACTATTAGCTATCTTATTAAGAAGTTAAGTGCTCTATATTGTAAATATACACCTGTAGGGGATTTACGACTAACTTCAAATGAATAATATGCCAGGCTTATTGCATCGTATGTGAAGAAGATAACGCATTTGTTACATGACCATTGTATTTTAGAAACAAAGCGTACTTCTGAACAGACTTCCTTTCATATATGATATTTATTTCAGACAAATTTATTTCATTTGCAAAATCGGTATTTGAATTATATTGTTTACAGTAATGTTTTATTTATGATTGAAATCGATAAATATGAATAAACGAAAGAAAAAAAGAGGAGTTACTGGCTCAGTTATGTGGCAGAAGTCACCATGGAGCTATACAATACATGGTATGGTGATATACTAATGAATATGTGGCCGAACTTCGGATACTTTACTCTCTTTTGCGTGTCCATTGACCTTTCAGAGACTTCTTAACCTAATCACTCAAGCAGAAAATTTGTAGCACCTGTACTTTGTCCCATATTGGTCACAACCTTCTTAACCTATTACTCTGACGGACGGCCGGACAAGGTGATTCATATAGAGCACTAATTTTCAATTGAAAGCTCAACATTTGGTCCTTAAGTGAATGATAGTTGGTTTTGAATTAGTTTTCTTTTTGTTGATTTCGCATGTCTTCCGGATTTTGACCACAGAGTTGGATTTATTATCATCTTATCATTTCAGCAATAAGTACAGTTATGTGGTCGAAAAAAATTAAACGCTCAGAGTATAATAGAATAGAGCTTATGTATCAAAAATTTCAATAGTGTCTGTCCGTCTGGAAACGGACTAAGATTCTTTAACTGGAGGAGTCCTGAGTTTAAGAAATTTCAGGATCCTATATCCTCTGAAAGGATCAAACAAGCCCGTCATATAGAGTCCTCGCGATTAAATGCACGAATGGGATGCATGGAGCAAGGCCCAAAATTAAACAATGCATATGCACCCTTCGAGGATGTTGTATTGCACATTCAATACTAATTATCAATTCCAACTGCTTCTATTTAATTTAGTTTATTTTTTCTTTTTCTGGGGGAGGATAAAAGTTTACTTTGTTGTTTTCGTCATAATTTATAAGTTAATTATTCCATTTGCATATGGATCGTAAATTGGTTTCGTAGTGGTAAAACGAGTAATTTTAATCAATGATTTCTCCAGCATTTATCCGACGATATTTTTACAAGTTTATAAAAAACCGAATAATATATGCATATATTCGAAGTATATATAGTAGTCTACTAGTTTCTCAGACTTCAACATTTAATTTCGACATAAACTCCTACACAATATTTTTTTAATATTAAGCATTTAAAAAGAGTTCTTTCCGTGTGGCCATGGCATGTACCCAGCAATAAATTTGCACAAAGGTATAAATGGATTGGTAATTCATAACATATACCTGTTTCTATAAAATTCAAGTTTTCAGAATTTAAATCAGTTATTTTTAAATTTAAAAAAAAGTCTAATTTCATAGCTATTTCACAATTTAATATTAGATTGTCTATTTTAAACAAATATTATTGTCATTATTATCATTGAAAAAGAGATAACGTTAACGTCAAACATATATGCTTGCTTTACAGATTGATCAATAAACTATTGAAAATGGAAGGAAAATCACCAGTTACTTTCCAAAAGAAAGTCATGTCTCCTTTCGTTGCCATGACAAACATCGAAAACTTTAACAAAGGCTGTGAACAATACGGCGTACCCAGAGAATTTGAGTTTCAGAGCGGTGACCTTTGGGAGGTCAGGAAAGGACCCTTTCTTAACGTGATCAATTGTATCCATAGTTTGGGATTTACAGTAAGTTATACTTGTTCTTTGATTCTGTTTTTATTATTTTGAATGTGTTTCAATATTCATGGGATTGGATGCTTGTCAGCCGTTGCTAGACGGAACGAAATATTTCAGAACTCTGTCTTAGCAATTTCTTAAGACTTCCAGTTTCGTTGTAGAAACATTATTAATTTTTGTTTAACTATTTCAGCTACAAAAAACCCCTTTGGATCCGTATTGTTATTACACATGAAACAAATGTTACATGAAGGAACGATCTGAAAAAAACATAAAAATATAAAATCATCTAAGCAGACATGTGTTAAATCGAATTTTGATTCACTACCTAGAAATAAATACATGTCCTTGTCAAAATGTATGCATTTTCAAGGAGGTCTATTTCCTGAATCTGCATTTTAAATGGAAACATTGCATTTTAAAATAGATTTTACATTATACCTTGCTAATGATATGATCTCACACTGTTTATGGCGCTTTAGTACACGGATTTACAATCCAAATCTAATAAATGTTCTTAAAACTCTGTCATAGCTATCATCAGAATTTAAAAAAATATCTCGTCTGACGATGTAATTCAGAACGGACGTAGACATCTAATAATGCGTATCATAAAATAGTGTGTTAGCTTCACATGATTCTGAAATAAAGGTACAGATATACTTTTACAGAAATTATCTTCCGTGCAGTATGTTTATGTGATTGACCGGTGGATTGTACGTGTTAACTGCACATCGTACGTGTTATGCAGTCAGGTTATTGTTATGTTTGGGCCTTTTTTTGCGTATTACATGATTGTAATTTACTATTCACCTTGACTGGGATGGAATTTGTCAAAATGGTTCCAGTCCTAGATTTTATGATCCTCAATGTTCTATGAAAAGACATTTGAAAAATGTAAATTTACTTTTTTGCATAGTGAGAAGCACTTGTTTATCCTTGTTTGCTTTGTCATGGGGTTTTAATCCTGTATTTTATTATTCTCGATTTTCTGTAATGAAGTAGAGATTTGAAAAATTGGGTATATAAATTTTTATTGCCGTAGTTAAAATACATGTTTGAAAGCAATGCTTTACAGCATGAGATGGTCTCACTCTGGCATCCTAAATGGGATGAGATAAAGTATCCGGAAGGAGTGAGCGTATCCTGTTAGCTTGTTACATCCGTTGGGTGCCGCATTGACAATATCATTTACAACAGTATTAGTATTTGATGTATCATATAATAGTTTATCAGGAATATTTCGATTAGATGTTTGCATCATTGCAACCAACCCACCGCATCCAAAATGAAAGTACTATTACAAGCTAATGTCTAACGTGACATGGTACTACCGTCTTTAATCAAGATACCAAAGACTAGTGTGACGTGTTAAAATAAATCTATAAGTACGATATCCTCTATTAAAACATTAATGTGATTCTCCTAGTGTTGTCTCTATAAAAGAATATGAACAAATAATGTATTCATAAATGTAGTTTACTGACCTTTTTATTTTATCTTTCAGGCCAACTCAAAGAAGGTAATGCCTGCATACACAGGTGAAGTCGTGAAATATCTCGACAACGAATAAGTATTCACCCGACATGGGATCAGCTGCATACGTCATCACAATAATCTGCCTCACATCACGTGGACAATGACGTCATCTAGTGACGTTTTTTGGCATCAAAATATGAAAAAGGAAATTTACAAGACCTGAAAAGGACTGTGACACATCTATATTGAAACAATTTATTTATTACATTATATCTTATTGACATTTATTTATTCAGCGCTGGGTAAACGTCGGTCGTGAAGGCAGCTTAGTCACGTGACTATATAATGCTTTCGTTGCTCTATTTCTTCCGTTGCTATCTATTTTACTTTATGTATTTCTTTCCGGGAAGTCTCGATAAGTGAACATTGTCTTCAAGTCTATACTGGTTTATTCGGTCGTCAAATAATATATATGTGTCTTTTTATATAACACATGTGCTTATTAAAATCTATTTTTATCGTTTGATGAGCTTTCTTTTATAACTATATATATAAACTTTTATATAGATTATAATTAATTTTCATATCATCAACCCTGGCTCGAAGGATTACATTTGTATATGAACTGTTGCCATCACTTGACATCAGTCAATAGTTATTATTTTCATTTCTCCTCTGAAGTCACCAGTTTGAAGTAAAGCAAACTTTGCATGGGTGATATATGGAGTGTCCTTTACAAGTGTTCTTCTTTTTGATCCAGTTAAATGAACAATATCGCCGCAACGGGCTTTCATGGATTCTGATTGGCCTGTATTTAAAAATCTCTGAAACTACACGGCAAGTGTTTTAATATTTTGTGTAAATGATGTGATAAACTTCCTACAAACTATCTATCGTTGAAACCTATTAGGAGAAAATCATGACAGCCATGACTATAAATAGAACAAAGGGGGTACAAACTAGTACTTTTGCTTTTATCGCAAAAATTATATGTCGTTTGGAAAGATATGTAAAAATTCTGACTTTCGTATTTTGTCCGAAATCTTCTGATAACTCATTTTTGGAATAATAACATCAGTATCTCAGCCAAAAACTTAATTTTGTGCTCAATAAATCAATAATGGTTAAACTTATACTGTACACTGCAAAAACGGTCCATTTTTGAAGACCTACTTTTCATTCAACATTTGACTTACTGACCAAGACTTTAGACATTGATCTACGTAACTAAATCTTTAACATAGGCTGTACCATTGCCTATTTTCTGGATGTTTTGACATGATATGGCACCTGTATGGCAGCTAGCCAAAGAAGAGACGCTTGCTACCTGGCAAGAGAAATTGAAGGTCCATGAATGTCTAGTTTAATAAGTTAATGATTACCACAAGGATATAGCCCAGTTACCTTCGTGTTTTACATATAGTAAAAACTAGAATCAAAGCAGGATGTACCTTTTCAGAAACTGGAGTCTACGTCTTGTAACAATTAAATATAGCAGCACATAAACGTGTATTAGATTTAATGCAACTTATGCGCATTTCGAAAACTTTTGGTAATCTGTAGTAATGCTCAAGTTCGAAACTGTGGAATGGCATAAATATTTGAACGACAAACTACTAAACTCAAAACTCCAATGTCTGGATAGACCTATGCATGAGGGAGATACTCTTTAGTATCAGAATAAATCACAAATTTTGTCAGAATATTTTTAAATATATATATTTCAGGATAATACCGAAGTGCTGAGAACTGGGCTGTGACACGTGAATAACGGTCTACAAAAGCCTTTATAATAAACATCACAATATATAATCGTGTATCAATTAAGTGTATCAATAAGCGATCATAATATTTGGGGAATAGTGACTTCCATTTTATGCTGTGTATGATACACGAAAAGATTTATTATAAATTATGTTAAAACTCTTCAATGTCTTCAAAATTAACGGAAATATGAATATCACACAGGCTTAATTTGTCTGAAGGCAATATCTTAAAACATGTTATTATATAAGCAAACGAGGATTATATTGAAGAAACTGAATAATCAAATACATATAAATGTAAAAACCATAGACACAAATTATAATATTCTAGTACCTGTTGAGCATTGCAAGCACTTCCGGTGCCCTGTTTTATGTCTTAGTGAGAATAACTTACTTGAATGATGGCTGGAGAAAGTATCCGTAGAAAGCCACTATTCTAATACATATCTTATGCTCAATACTTATCCTGACAGTAGATCAAACTGAGACATGACAAGGTGTGTTCGAATGCCATCAAACTCTTATCCACTTATAAAAGAAATATGAAATTATAACCGCAAACCAAGAACATGAATTTTCAGTTTCCAATGTTTCAATTTCCTTTCTTATCTTACTTCAGAAAATATTTGTTTAATCCAATCGCAGTATATAATATCCATTGAGAACTCTAGAATACCAGTTACGAATTCACCATGCTGAGAACTCAGTGACATTCATGTCGTTTGATGTATCAGTTGTAAACGCTAGACATCATTTCGTAGTAATCGTATCCTGGTTTGGTCATCATAGAATGTGACTGTGTTTTCTCGCTCTTTAGTAAGCAATGGTTGCTCTCGTGTGCATAATTGAATGAAAGACATCCCACGGCCTGTCCGCAGAGGGCAGCACAATAATGGACGCTATACACATTCTTGAAATCCCCTACGTCTGGGGCTGTCAACATTCTGTTCTTAAATAATTGCTGATACGTCTTCGAGTTCCCTGAAAAATATTTCATTTTTAAACATTCTTTAGAACCAGTTTTTTTCAAAATTTTACATCATGAAAATGCCACGTTTATTCCCTTAATAATGTGGAGCTCGTAAAAATATCCTGTCCACCGTTTGATGTTCGCTTCACATTACTAATCAGTATTACTACTTACATCACACCATTTACGTCCGTATATTACACTGTAAGTAAACTTACACTAACTTTAGATTTATTGGAGGTTTTTGAAACATTTGGAAAATTACATCTTTTGTTTCAAGTTAAAGTATATCAAAGTATTTATGATTAAAAACAATATAACTAATTATGCACTGCATCATATGGGTACATATGTCTCACATAAGTGACACAATATATAAAGGACTCAATATACGAGTCACACTGTAAATCTGACACAATATATAGGTAATATACTATATGCCACATAATATATATATATCACACAAAACATAAGTCACACAAAACATGTGCACATATGAAAAGTCTAGATACCAAACAGTCGCCATGGAGGAATATCTGTTAATCAGACAGTTAGGCAACAAGGGAAATAACGGACCCGTTGAAGAAACAGATGTGGGCCAAGTGCCAAGAAATACATGTATAAACATTTTCTTGCAACTCTTTATACCCGCCGAAATTCCTTATAATTGTTAATTACATGAATTACATGAACCTAAAAACAGAGTAACGTTACCCTTTATGTCTACAGGTCTGGAACACACTGCTTTATATTCAGTCACGCAGTCAGCTTCTACCCAGGCGCTGTTCAGTTTTGGATCTGCAACAATGCAACCAAATGTTGGGCTGGGATTGTGGTTTGAACCCCATTGAAAGTAGGCCTGTGTGTCTCCAGAGAATGATACGTATTTGCCATTGTCTTCCATGTCGTTTATACCAATAAAAAACTGAACGTGCCTGAAATAATATTTCTATTTATAAATACAAAGCATTTAAAGCATTTATATGAGATTTAAATCTAAATTAACATTGGACTTTAAGCATATAAAAGACTGTACATTTATTTCAAAGTAAAACAACAAAAATAACATCTCTATAACTAAGGAAGGAAGAGAAGCTACTGACTCGGCCGTATGACAGACGTCACCACGGAATTATACAGTATTTGATGTAATGATATGGAAAAACACATAAGGACATCACAGAAATGTTCGATTATAGTGCAGTTACTATACCGACTTAAGACTGTCATTTGATGTGTCAAGTCATTTCATTTGTCAAGCAATTGGTGTGATTAACCATTTAGGGTATCAGGCAACCACACAATAATCAAAGAACACACATTTAAAAGATAAATATTCGCCCATATAGAGATCAAAGCTCAATAATTGTTTTAAGTTGAGAGGTTATAGAAATACATAAACACATATAACGAAAAACATCATAGTTTAAAAAATATACTGGGCAACATCAAAATGAAGAAACAGTGCTCTGCTGGTCTGGAAGCGAGCCTAGAGTCTAGATGTATCACAATCCAATTACGGGAAATTTAAAATAGGAAAGAAAAAAGAGGAGTTACCGGCTCAGTTATGTGGCAGAAGTCACCGTGGAGCTATACAATACATGAATATAAATAATATAATAGAACATTTAACACATTACAAAAATATTTGATTGTAGTGCAATTACGATACCGACTTAGGACGGTCATTTAATTGGACAAAAGCCAAACAAATGGTGTGGTTAACCGGTTTACGGGCCCACCTTCCCACTCACCGTAACAGCAGAACAATCAAAAGACGTACATTTAAAAATTTATAAATAATCCTCCATGTAAAGAACAAGGTTCAACAGGTATCGCATATTGAGAGGTCATAAAAATATAAACACGTAAGGTATTGTAAAACACATAATGGTATAAAAATATATGCGACATCAACATGATAAACCGTGCTCTGCCAGTCTGAAAGCGAGCTAAGACCCTAGACCTGTAGGAGTCCCGACTAACAGTCAGAGGGGACGAGGTTCAGGACCATGTCTCCTCTGAAAGAGGTTTGGACAAAACCCGTCATATAGTCCCCACCGCCCTGTTAGTCAGCGAAATCCAAAATCTTCACGATTATCGTAAATATTAGTATGAATTTAATTTTTAATTATTTGTTTCATGTTTAAGTCTAAGAAAGGTGAAATATTAGCTTTGTTTAATTGAAGCTCGGGTGGCTATATTTAAAGTCAGGGGTATCGATAACTAAGATATCATCAAGATATCTTTATGTATCACTGGGTTTATCAATACGTTTATATTTTTGAATAAGTGCATAAAGTCCCTCTCATAACATGATAGAGATAAATCTCCTCTACGAGATGCGCATTTAGTACCCATAGAAATCCCAGCTACTGTTTTATTCGCGAGCGGTTTTTTTTGCGAGATTCGCGAGGAAGATCGTCTGGCGAAAATAAGACGCCGCGAACATGTCCCAGTTTGACTATCATGCTCTAAATTGAGTTGTTTGTTTAACGACTGTTAGACTCGACCAGGTAAGTAGTAGCGATATCGATCGCCGGCAAATCAATCACG
The DNA here is from genome assembly GCA_035048485.1 of Pteria penguin. NCBI lineage: Eukaryota > Metazoa > Mollusca > Bivalvia > Pterioida > Pteriidae > Pteria > Pteria penguin. The sequence goes on along the minus strand of CM068591.1, from coordinate 37,256,560 downwards.
CACCTATATAAAACATGTGAACAATATGATTTAGCATCTAGACTAACTATACAACAATGTTTATATTGAAATGTACGTTGGTAATTAGTATTTATAGTAGATGTATACTGAACTTCGTGCATGGTCATTTTATCGCGAAAATATAAATGCCGCAAAAAGATATAAGGGATCACCGCAAATAAAACCGGTTTACAGTAATTGCTGATAAATATTGCCATCAAACTGCATGCAAATATTATCCATCAAAATTTATGACTTTACATAATACAGGACAAGTCCAGTATTTTTATGAATTATATTGTTTGTTCGACAAGAATCCGTAGTTATTGGAAGTACAGATATATATGTTTTAGATCCTCTGTTATAACTTTAACATATGAACATATGAAAGACAACAACTTGTCGAAGAGATGTATATAAGGTATAAAAATCAAATGTAGAGCTTTTAGTAACTTGGAAGTTGTGTAAAAGAGCTTTTCTATAACTTGGCTATATAATATGGTATCAGTCATCATTTTTATCAAAATCAGACACACTTGTAAACATTTGCAAGCAAACAGTATGTAGCATTAAAGGCATTAAGAGCACGAGCTTTTTCTTTTTGAAATTGAGAGTGCACGTACCATCTGGAGATGCTTTTTCTTAAACAATTGCGATCAATACCTTTATTTTATTTTAAGACTTTTAAGATTCTTTGTTTAGTGTAAGCAATATAAATATATAGAATGGTGAATACCGGTATTTCGAAAGATGGCAGAATAGCCTCACTCCCAGGTATTCCTGAGCTTAAATATGTTATAAAATATAAAGTAACGATTGATAACACCAAAATCGCGAAAAATTGAAACTTTTTTTTAAATGTTTGAAACTGTCAGTAGTAGTTTGATGTTTGATAGTGCCCCGATGTGTTCAGTACAGCAAACATTATCATTCATGATTCACAAAAACAATGCCCCTACTCAAAAAGGCATCTTCCAAACAGACAAAACACCTAAACAAAACAAAACAAAAAAAGGGGGAGAAAACAAACAAAATAAGAAGAAACAAAAATCCGAAGAAAACTCCCCCCCCCCCCAAATCAAACAAACAAAACATACATACACATACACATAAAAAGCCCAAAACAAACCAACAAATAAACAAAAACAAAAACTTAAACAAAAATAAAAACCAAACCCAAACAAAACAAAACAAATACAAACAAACAAAACAATTGTAACAACAAAACAATCCTATCATTTACAGGAAGATCAAAGAAATCAAAGAAGTTAACTATTTAATTCAATAATATGACTAATGGAGGAATGTATTTATTTACTACTGATTTAAGTAAATCTTAATAAAACAGAACTGTTTGCTGTAATGTAAAAGAATAGTGATTAATAATTATCTTGTTCGTGTCTGTCTATCTCAACAAACACAGAGTCAAAAGTTATTACAGAGAATTTCAATGCAGCTTTATATCTGCTATCAACAAAAAGCTTAATTAATTTCTTGTTTTTTTTTATATTAATGAGACACTTACTTGACCTAGATTCATTAAACAAAAACAAGCGGAAAGTGAATATGAAGAATGTGAATGTAGTGTATCGTAAATCATATAGTATAATTCACTCTATCGTATCTATAATAATCTGGTCATTAAATGAGAATAAACAGTAATCGTAAATAATTGGTAAATGATGATGAAATAGATATCTATTTACAAATAACTTTTTCAGACTATAATTATCGTTAATATAAGGAATCAATTAACTGGTTTAATACATTCTTAATTGAATATATGACTATGTAGGCATCATTATTTATTGGTGACATATCATATAAATAGAATGCAAACAACATTGTGTTGATAGCATAAATACGATCTATTATACCTACAATTTCTATTCCTTTTTCGAGTTCATTAATTTATGGATATAATGGTGATTAGTTTTTGTCTGATGATGGAGTTCTAAAATTACTGGTCGTTTTTCACATTAATGTTGATGTTGCACTGTAATATGAAGGAACATTACGTACTGACAGTTGAAATTATTTGAAATCAAAAAATTTAGAAATATGAAATTCATTCTCTGTAGGCGGCATAAGAAAGAATCCTGAAAACATCTGACAAAGCTGTATGACAGAAATCACCAAGGACATGCATGCAGACAAAACATGATAATAGTAGAACATACACGGAAAAACTACATAACTAAAATAGTCGATTGTGCTGCGGTTACAATACCGACTTTGGACGGTCAATAGAAAAAAGGAAACGTACTCAATTAGAGTGGTTAACCGGTTTACGGGCCCCCTTCTTCCCACACAACGCAAAAGCAGCACAATCAAAGGACACACATTAAAAAATTTATAAATACTAAAATATATATTAATGATTTGATTATCTACTGAGGATATTAAATATCAACAGGTGTATTCTCCATCTAAATTTGTTTTTCTAGTATTTACTTCATGTACCAAAAACAAATGTACATATCTTTCAAAACAGGAGGTAGGTTAATATCGCATGATCATAACTGTGGATTACTTATCCACGGTATTCAAAGACAAGAAAGAATACATCGGACTTAGCTGTATGTAAAAGTCGCCATAGATAGATATGGTAAAGAAGAATAAGGATATAAAAAGACATCACAAAAATGTAATTAATATAATAAATTAATGCAGATGTGGTAACAGCCTAGGCCAGCCAATAGAAATGGCAATCGTTTCTCTGGTTGATCAGTTTACGGGCCTAACTTCCCATTCACTATAAAAACAGTACAATCAGAGAACACACAGTTAGAAAACTATAAATTTTCCTCCGTAAAGAAAACAATGATCAACATATTAGTCAAGAAATTACATTTATCAAGTAGATGAATTTCCATTGTATAAAAAGATATCAGTTCAGAGTCAGTGTACCAAGTTTAAGTTGTGATAAAAAAAGGAATGATGATAAATCGATCTTAAATTGACAAATACTGAACGATCATTAGATATATAAAAAATAACAGGATGATTTAGTGTTGGCATTCAGAGTAGAAAATTGTATAATTCATTTTAGTTTTGTCTTCGCACAGTTTTATGCGTTCTGGAAGTTAACATTTTTCTATTCTGTGTGAACATTTTAAATAAAACTTACGAAGTCTGATAATGATATAGGTACCCAGCTAACGCATTTTGAATATCTGAGTTTGTGATTCTTGCAAGCTCTCCTTTCCCGACTAAGCACTTGTTATGGCTTTCAACAGCTGTTGCATCAGTTAGTTCCAACCACAAACAAAGCGCAGGCGATCCCATTGTTTGGGGAACATAGATTTCCCCTACCAAACACTGTGTTGAGAATGTCACGGCAGGAAGTAGCATTGCCCCTAAAGAAAAGAATTATGCATGAATTTTGAATTGGGATTTCATATTAATAGTATAAATGTACCTTTAATTTCAAGAACATTACAGATAAGTTGCTTTTTAAAGTTTCTTTCTCTCCTTGAGAAACCTGTTGATCCTTGTTCTCTATATGGAGGACTACGTATAAATTTTTAAATGTGTGTCCTTTGATTGTGCTGCTTTTGCGGTGAGTGGGAGCCCGTACACCGGTTAACCACACCAATTGAATGACGTTTGTTACTTCAATGGACCGTCCTAAGTCATTATCGTAACCGCAGCACAATCAAATATTTTTGTAATGTATATTCTGCTATTATCATTTTATGTGTGCAGGTCCTTGGTGATTTGTGTCATACAGCTTTGTCAGATGTCTATTGTTTTCTCTTTTGTATTATTTGTCTGTATTTGCTATGCTTTTAGGTTAAAGAGATGATCATAACTTGTGTAAATTGGAAAGCATGACACATCAGTTGCTGGACTGCGCAATTTCGAACTCTGAAGTGTCTGACGAAGCACACGATTGTAAGGTGGATATTAGAAAGTTAACATAAAGAGTGGTTGAAATATACATGAATAAGTCAGTTCTTCAAGTCTTTAAACTGTAGCATTCTCAACAATGTTTCTGTTTAGATCTGTGGATATTTACCTCTACAACAAAATGGTAAATACTGCTTGTTGTTGATATATAAAACATCATATAAAAAGAGCTACTTTTGCAGGAAATCAGGAGGTGAAAAATACATATATAATTTTGCAAAATTGTGGTGCATTTCTGTCACAACTGATACTTGATAGCGAAATATAAATGTTCTACATGTATGAATGTATCTGCTATGTTTTTGTTTTCGATATTCGATGGTTAAATAAAGAAGCAGTACATTCTAACATTGAGGTTTACGGTACGGTGTTGTATCATTGTATTATTCCATTTGCCTGCTAATTTAGAATGTATGCGGTGACAATATATAGGTGTAAATGATAGAGATAAACATCTAATCTTCTTCTTTCTTACATATCTATTTTGTATTATTTCACGTAATAACAAAGATGCATGAAAATTAATCATTCTGAATAAAGACTGAAGAGGGACAATGCACAAGTTTACGACTGGGTTATAGACGTTTTCTTGTCCCCTCAAGACAAGCTATTTTCCTCGGTCTTCGACTTCTGAAAAGAGTTTTGTCTGTCGTGGACCGGGAAACGGTCATATATAATATACACTTCTATTAATCTTATGAAAAATACCCTGTAACTTTACGCCATCATAAACCGGGAAAATATATATCTTTCAAATTGATTCCTTTAGAATTGTTATGATAAACGTAACCAACATGCATGAGTGTCATTGCTTTTTTGCACGTCATTGCTTGTTATAAGGTTAATCATTTTCTGACTTACATAAAATAGCAAACTAAATTTCTAATTACCGTCATAGTTATTATTTTTTTCAATACGAATATTATCAATCATAATTTTAGATGACTTCCACATTGATTTTGAGTTTCTCATATAACACGTTCTCTTTTTTAACACTTTAATCTGATTCTTGTTTTTATATCAGTCGTTCAAAGCCAACCAGCTGCTTCTCCACTCCTGAAACCACATAATTCCTTTTATTGTTTATTATCAACAAATATCTATACAAAATACTTAACATGGTAATTGCTCAGCCTTAAATGTTGTTCTTGGTTTATTGTACGTAATTCTTTTCCAGCAGTCTTGATAGTAAAAAAAGTAAATGATATGCATGTTGGTGTTTTAATTTTGGGGGTTTTTGTTTTGTTTTGTTTGTTTTTTTTTTTTCGTTTTAGTTTCTTTTTATTCCTGGGTATATATATATTTATGTGTGTTTCATCAATTATTAATGATTATAATTCTCAGTGATAATTAAACAGTTGAAAATAACTAATTCAGTAAAGAAGAGATGTAGAGAAACAACGTAGTTTTTGATTGGTTCCGAAAGTTATGCCGTAGGTATACTGTTCTTGGTGATGCAACACAAACATCTCGGTTTAAATAATAGTTTAGGACTAGTGATGTGCTTGAGAATCAATCATAAACGCATTGTTATGTCCGAGGATTCGAATGTGATGGGTTTTCTCTTTTATTATCTATTACACTTTCGATGTTGCTTGACTGTGACGGTGACGGTTTAATAAGGTGGGTTATCTGCTCTTGTTTATTCAGGCAGTTCCCGGATGTGGAAAAAGATGGTATAAAAATGTGTAATACTACTAATATAATTCAGTTTTCTTATTTATATGGCCAATTAACCATGATGAGATATGGTCACTCAAGGAATGATCTTGCTTGAAAACCCAGCCCTGATATGCAAAGAGAGAGGGCGATTTCTAATCAAGAGCAGATAAATCACATAATTAAATACTCCTGTATAGTATAAACTAATTTTTCTTATATTATATATACATATATATATATATATATATATATATATATATATATATATATATATATATATATATATATATATATATATATATATATATATATATATATATATATATATATATATATATATATATATATATATATATATCTATATATATATATATATATATATATATATATATATATATATATATATATATATATATATATATATATCTATATATATATATATATATATATATATATATATATATATATATATATATATATATATATATATATATATATATATATATTCTATCTGGTATTGTATGTTTCGTTTCATAACATCACTGGTAATTTTCACTATATATATATATATATATATATATATATATATATATATATATATATATATATATATATATATATATATATATATATATATATATATATATATATATATATATATATATATATATATATATATATATATATATATATATATATATATATATATATATATATATATATATAAAATTTGCTGAATCATTTTTCGTGCTCTGTGTGTTTTGACATTCATGGCCAGAGTTGCAAGCCAAACAGGAGACGCTTACTCCTTCCCAGCACTTGGTTTCACATCAGGTTACCTGCAGTCTATAAATATCCCCCGTGGTACTTAATCTTTTATTTTCGTATCATAACATCACTGGTAATTTTCACTAGGATTATTTGACACACATTGTGAAGGTCAGTATTAAATGGAGCGTGAGAAAAGGATTACTGGAGACGACAACCATTCTGATGAAGGAACTCCATACAATACCAGATAGAATAAAATAATGGTGTAATCTGATCGACACCATAATAACAAGTGAAAAACTCATTATGATTTACAAAATAAAAAAATAAAATTTTAAAAATTCATGGTGAATAAATCACTTACCGAATACAAGATGAAGAAACTTCACGCGAAAACAGCGAAAGCATACAAATTTCATTTTGGGTATTCCTTCAGTATGCGTGTCCTTAATTATACAAAAAGCAACCTTTTTCTTTTCCGTCCTATGTTTTATAACTGACTTTTCTCCATGAGAACGCGTGACTAACGTTCTAAGCGTCAAATAATCTTTGTTTCTTTAATGTTTCTCTACGGCTAATGAAGCGTCAAGGGAGATAATCCTCAAAGTTTTGTCATAGAAATGAAATCGACGCTTTGCATTTAGATTCTGTATATTCTTTATGCGTTTGATTTAATTGAATTATGTTTGCTTCCTTTTTATTATCTCTTTTACTGCCACGTGATCAAAGAGTGTTGGTAGCTGAGAAAATATTATAATTGATTTTCTAAGTATAGAAACAAAGGAACAAATGTCGATCGGCTGTTGACGTGTTGTTTGCGCGCTGTGAGTTAGTTTCGAATCTGCATGTAACATCACAATGCTCTATGGAATATAAAATCGGGTATAATATATATTGCTCAATCACATCTCATTTTGCACATTTGCAATATATCATACAACAGCAGGATACTTTAGAATGATGAGTCAGCCCCCCCCCCCCCCCCCACCCCATTTAGCCAAAAATTTACAAGGCATATACATGTACAAATGGCAATGTTGAAAACACTCAGGTCCTGTTAAAATATATTATCATCGAAATATAATTAGACTGAGATCAGAAATAATATGAGTAAAGCTCCAAATGCACCCAAAACGGCTTAGTAATTTGCTAATACTTGACTTTTTCGGAAATCCTTGATCCGCCACTGTGGGTCGACCAGTAAGTTCTACTGTGGAACTTGTGCATTCGTCAAACTCTATTCCTGTGGATATAACGATATTCACGGTCCAATGGCACAGGTAAGCTAAAGGCTGGGTTACCCGGAAATCTCACGTTTTGTGTTTGCACTCACGATATCGGTTCTTTTCTTTCCTAGACTATTCCTAACGTCATTGCGTTACAAAGACATTTCATGAGATAACGTAATCCAATCAACAAGACTTCAGATAAAATATATTTGATTTCTTTCTTTCTTTATGACCTGCTTTCCTCTATTATTTTCTCTCACCCACCCACCCCCCCCCCCTCTCTCTCTCTTTCTTCCTCTTGATTTTTATCACAACTAAATCATTGAACTTCAATGGTGGAAGAATCTGCCTTACAATGTATGCAATGCAAGGGAATATAGAACTATGCAATGATCCGAAGCAATGAGGTTTGCCACGACTACCGTGACATGAGACCGCGGTTTTCACTGTCTCGTCCAAAAACATGACCCCCAGAAGTCGGGCGGGACTCGAACCCGGGGCCTCTCAGCTGCGAATCAAGCGCCAGACTTCACCTTGAACTACAACAGCTCTGTTTTTTGTTTTCAGCAAATAAGCTGTACTACACTGTACTATACTAGAACATAATGCATCATTAATACCAAGAAAACAATATACAATATTGGTTGCGCTTGTATATGTCGTGTGTTAAACCCTTATCAGTAATCCTATATTTAATGCCGAACAAGCACTAAGTCATGTACTCTCCATTCTCCAAACATTATCAATAATTGTCGTAACGTATATCAAACTTTAATTTTTATGAATAATGTCTTTACATATTGTATATATGTATGTATATTGTAAGTGTAATGTTTCCCTTTAAGTTGTATGGTCAGAGGTGAGTGATAAAATACTTGAACTTGTAACCAGGGCAAAACTTAATTGTTATTATGTAGAAATAAGAGAGATGGTACCATATGACCCACATACAAACAAACAAGAAATTATCGTATCTAATCGAATACTTCTAATCTGTTTTCATTGCACACGACTTTTTTCAGAATAAATGTTTAGTGGTTGAGGAAGTTTTGAAACCAGGTAGAAATCACCACTATTTGTTAACTAACGGGAGGGAAGGATTATCTAGAAAATGTTCACCCTTAGGTAGTATTTTTCAAAGGACAAGGGGTGGCACCATTAACAACAGTGAAAACAAAACTGCCATTTGTAAAAGTTTCCCATTGAAAGGGGATGCAATCCAAGTTACCCCCGCCTCTGGTTCCGCGGATGCTTGGCATATCTACTGACATGTCCCGCAAAATTTAGTGTCCAGATTTGCAACAAATTCTAGCGTGGCGCATTTGTTATATTTGACAATTTTTTTTAAATCATTCTCTGTAAAACCACCAAGAATGGACATCGAGCGTTCAAGTATTTGAATAATTCTTAAATCATTTCCGCTCCAAAGTTACTCATTAAGATATCTCTCTGATGTTTTATTGATGATCAGGGAACATATTCTTCCAACAATCTATGGTTCATTAAATGTTTTAATTTAAAAAGCATCTAGTTTATATTTGATGGCGATGAACATGTTTAATGTGTTGTATTAAAACGATTATCGGCAATGTACCAGCTGCTGTCGGGCAGTATACAAAGTCTTCATTTTATGACATTTAATATTATATTTTCCACTATTTGTACTTTCCAACAACATTAACGCAAAGCAGGTATTTGTTTGCTTAATAATGGGGATAGTTTATTCATGTTTAAAAATATTGTTGAAAAACGTGAAGAAATATCATACATGTGTGTTAATTCATATTTTGCTGTATTCGAAGAAATTTTATCTACACGAAGCAGAGATGACGTAGTCCAATCGGCAAAGTACTTGACTTGTGACCGAAAGGTTTCGGGTTCAAATCACACCGTTTGCTCGCCGGTGTCCTGAATAACGGATAAGACAGTAAAACACAAGTTTCCTTATCACAGTTGTCGTAACTTGTTAAAGATCTTTCACTGCTTCCGGTGGGTCCTATGGATAGGTCTAAATTTCTGTGCAGTGCACATACCATCACCATATAAATGCACGTACCATCACCATGTAAATGCACATACTATCATCATATAAATGAATAAGTCTTGGAGTGAAACAAAACAAGGATCAAACAACATATATATATCAATACAATGATGAGAGGAGGACAGAGAAAGAGGCAAACGGTGCCTAATAAGGAGGAAATATTTTAGGAAAGGGGGGGATGGAAAATTCGGAAGCAACTCGATTGATTGGGGAAAGAAAGGAAGGAAGTGAAGTGAGGAAGGAAGAATGAAAGGGGTGAGTGTTTCTCCTCAAGGATCACAAATGGAAAAAAAAATGCCAATGTAAATAAACTTCTGTAATACATGGAAATAAAACGCCATACCAGGATTCTTCTACCTTCGTGGTAGCAGTCAGTTTTAGAAGTTAAGGATAGAGGTACTCACAGAAAACTTTCCAATGGAAAATGGCAAACTTTTCCAGTTGCCCCAAGAAGGATCCAAACCCAAAATTTTCAATTAAGTGGTGACATAGGAGTTTGTTTTTATTATTTTACTAAGGTCTACACATCGATAGACAGTCTTTAGTACTGGACGAAAGTCACCGACTTCCGAGGTCACACCTCAAACTGTATGCATTATATGGTAACCAAAATTCAAAGGCGAAGGAGAAAGGAGGCACTTGCGCCCCTCCCCTTCATCAGTGGGTAATACATTTTTATTGTTTGCTTGTCTGATTACTCCTTTAATATTTTACATATACATGTATATACAATTTTATTGAGGTCTTGCCCCCTACACCCCTCTCCCCACAACTACCATTTTCAAGGCACAGCTATGCCGTTGAAATTATGAAGTGAGAATACATATATATTACAATGTACCATCTTCACAATGTCAAGGTTTTTATGATTCGGATCTGACGCCATGTTTGATGTATTATTGTCTGAGGGTATTTCTCATACAGTTTTACCTTGAATCAATTTTGAGGTCATAATGCTACTATACAATCGATTTTGTAATCATCTAATTAAAACTGAATTTAAAAGAACGTGAGAAGATCTGATTTTAATGAAACTTTTTACACGTATTCTATGAATAGTAAGTTAACCTAGTATGATAAATGGCTTGATTGTGATGAGTTTTATTTGACATGGAGTCATCAAGTTAGACTTTGTAAACAGCAAACCATTGTTACTTAATAACACAAAGAACGCTGTAGAATTCTATCTTGGTATTACTGCGGCAATAAAATTTGTCTTAGTGCACAAAAGTAAGGCGTTTTACATAGAAATATCAATATAATTTGGTCTTCTTCTTCCTTATAAAGTACTTGTCCACTATTGGTGTATTTTCGTACTGTGTGTTGCAAGGACGTCTTACAAATGTGGTTTTTTTTAATCTATTTACAGTGCAATTAAAAGGTTAAAAACAGATCTTCTATGGTCTGATGATTAATGCCTGAATCTGGGACTTGAAGCTGTCTATAGATGGTGCAAAAACAGCCTCAGATGGTAAGGAGTTCCAGATTCTGATCCCGTCCGGAAAGAATGACTTCTGGTATAGTGAAGTCCTGGCATACGGCACAAGGAAGGTGATGTTATTCCCCCTTGGAGAGATGGTGGGTATCAGGAGAGTAGATGGAATGTCACTCAACTGGTACACAATCCTGTACATCATTACGGCTTTGGACTGGGCTCTGCGCTCTTGAAATGTGGTCCAATTAGGTTGTTCGATCATTTGGGAGACACTGCTGGTTGTTCTGTAGTCCGAGAAGACCATTCTCGCAGCTCTCCGCTGGACCATCTCTTAGACTATTTTGTTGGTATTTTCTTCCGTATGTGGATCCCAGATGACACTAGCATATTCTGTCAATGGGCGGACTAATGTTTGATAGCATAAGGCTTTTGTCTCAGGAGGGCATTGATGTAAGTTTCGCCGCAGAAAGGCTGATGTTGAGTTTGCCTTCTTGGTGATCTGGTTGATATGGTGGTTCCATTTGAGGATTTTGTGGATGTTGATCCCAAGGTACTTGGCAGAGTCAACCACTTCGAGGGTGTGTCCATGGATGGTATATGGAAGATTGGTGCAATGCCTCTTGGTGGCGTGCAAGACTTGACACTTCTTGGGATGGAATTCCATCAACCAGTCGCCCTCCCACTGCAATGCATCCAGGTCTTTCTGTAATTCTGCAGCATCATCTTCCCCTCTGATGTTCCTATTCAGAGCACAATCATCAGCGAATAGTCGGACCGTTGATTCCTTAGATACACAATCAGGGAGGTCGTTGATGTATAAAAGAAACAACAAAGGTCCAAGCACACTTCCCTGGGGGACTCCGGACTGAACTGGGGCTGTAGATGATGTAGTACTCTCTCTCCAGTAGAACTTGTTGGGTCCTGCCTTCCAGGAAGTCCTCTATCCATGGCTGTGTCTCCATAGTGAGGAGTCTCTTATGGGGAACTTTATCAAAAGCCTTACAAAAATCGAGTAAGATGACGTCTGGTCTTTTGAGTCGATGTTTTGTGCTAGGTCCTGGATGGTAAGGATCAGCTGACTCTCACAAGAACGCCTCTTACGGAGGCCATGCTGGGCATCATGGAGTATGTTGTTGTCCTCCAAGTGTATCATGATGTTACTACACAGGACGTGCTCCAGCATTTTACAAGTCATTGATGTCAGGCTGACCGGGCGGTAGTTCTCTGCCTTGTTCTTCTCCCCTTTCTTATAGACTGGAACTACATTTGCTGTCTTCCACTCTTCTGGTAAGGATGCCTGGTTCAGAGATGCTTGGAATAATATCTGGAACATTGGGGCAATCTGTTCTGCTAGTTCCTTCAGCAGTCTACATGCAACACCATCGGGGCCCGTTGCCTTGTGAATTTTAAGGTTGGCAAGTAGCTTCCTTACACCCCCAAGACTTATTGAGGTGGGTCTCATGTCTTGATAAGGGCTGGGGTCTTTGTCTAAGATGGTGTTGGTGAGCTCATCCTTATTGAAGACCGAACAGAATTGTTCGTTGAGGATATCAGCCTTCATACTGCTGTCGGAATGGGTCAGGCCAGTGGTGTTCTGTGATGGTGCCACACCAGTTGAATCTGTCCTCATGCTTTTTATGAATCCCCAGAATCTTTTATGGTTTGATGTTGAGTCAGGGCTAATGATGTTTCTTACGTAGGATTTGTAGGCAGATTTACATACAGATCTTGCCTCCTTCTTCAGATGATGATATCTCCTGATGTCCTTGTCATTTTTGGTTCGTTTAGTTTTCCAGAAGCTGCGTTTCTTACACCGGGTAACCCTCCTGACCTCTCGACTGACCCATGGCTGTGAATACCTTGTTGATGAGATCTTGGATGGTACATATTGTTCCTGCAGTCTAATATGCTGTTTTTTATGGTATTCCAGATTTCTTCCACTGGGGTAGATATTGTAAAGTTCCTGAGAAAATTGTCGGTTGATAAACGACATGCTTCCCTCATGGTGTTAAGGCCTGCTCTTTTCCAGAGGTAGATCTTACGCTGGACTGGTTTGGTACGTCTGACTGATACACTGGATGTTACATATACAATGTCATGATCCCCGACACCAGGTGCTGGCAAACATTTATCTACGAGGGATGGCCTGTTTGTCATAAAGAGGTCAAGTGTAGTGTTGAGTCAAGTTGGAAAATTCACCATCTGCTCAAGTGCACATTGATGAATACAGTTCAGGAATCGCTGATTAATGGCTACTGCATTGGCATTTCCCTCCACCGATTGCGATGACCATTTGATATCCGGAAGGTTTAGATCTCCACCTACCCACAGCACTGCCTTCTTGTGACTGCTCGCTATGGTCTCGAGTTCAATTTGCTTTCAACAAATAATCATATTATAACACAAACGCACATACACGATTTATTATTGTTTTATGTCACTCCATGATTATTTCACATATATGGTGATGGTATTTGCCCGATGCATTGCATAGAAATTCATAACTTTTCAACGGCCCCATCCAAGCAGTGAAGGATCTTTTACGTGACACGCCTACCGTGACACAGGACCTCGGTTTTTACCGTCTCATTCTAAAGACAGGACACCTGTGTGCCTACGGCGGAAATCGGACTCTGGACCTCTTGGTCGCAAGCCGAGCACCTCATCCACTGAGCCACACCTGCTCAATTATCAAACAGAGATGGAGGAGGTGCCCTGTGTTATTACATCAGAGTGTTATAGGATATGGGGTTACAATCATTTATGTCAACAGGATGGAACAGAGAGGGTTCAACGTAAGGATTTATAAGTCCTTGTTAATAGTCAGAGAAGAGTGAGGGATATAAGATGACGTGGTACAATGAAGGTATAATAGTATGGCTAAACTTTGTATTGTGGTAAATGCTTAGAAGGAAAGGAAACCAGAGACAAAGAGCAATCTTTAACATGTATTTTGGTAGACAATTGTGAATGATAAGCCCAACAATGAACTGTGACCAGATTTCCATAGCAACAAAAAACTTACAACGAGTTCCATTGTGCCATACTTAGTCACAACGTCTTTACATATCAAAGACTGACCTATAAAGTGTTCAATTTGACATTAGCATCATACAAGTCAAAAATAGATTTGTTTGTTTGATTATTGTTTTACGTCACTCCACGATTATTTCACGTATATGGTGACGGCATCTGCCTGATGCATTGCATACAAATTTAGACCTTTGCAACGGACCCACCCGAAGCAGTGAGGGATCTTTTACGTGCCACGCCTACCGTGACACGGGACCTCGGTTTTTACTGTCTCATCCGAAAGACAGAACACCGGTGTGCCCCGGGCGGGAGTCGAACCCGCGACCTCTCGATCACGAGCCGAGCACCTTATCCACTAGGCCACACCGGCTTTAGTCAAAAATAGAAAATAAGTTTTTATTTATATGTATAAATAGAGTTTATTGCACAATATGTATAAAAATACACAACTATGAATAGATACATGTATATAAATACCAAAACCATATCTAATACACAGCATTTTTAATAAAGACTTGTATAATAAAAGCTTTCTCAAAGAAAATCTTCCTTAGGTAGCAATTTTCCCTATTAGTGAGTATAGTGAAACTGTAAAATGGCAGAAACAAACTACAAGGTATGTAAAAATTAAAAACAAAAACAGCATAAAATAATTTTGTGCCATTTTTGACAAAAGCACTACATGCAATGGTGAAAAGTGACTACTTCTATGGGTATGCTGTGTAACTGAAGGGCAAGCATTTGTAAGACAAAATATTTTGAGACTGAGATGTAAAAACCTCACATAGAAATGATCTTAAGTAGGTTGTAATATGTCTGATACACTGGATTCTGTTTTACCTGATAGTTTATTCACACAAAAAAATGTTATCAGATTAAACAGATAATCAAATACACTGTAATAATGCAATTTAATAGAATTTTGTGCCATAATTGTTATTTCATCGAAAGACACAGTTTCTATGGTTTTATTATAAATTCTATCATAACATTTTGCACAGCTGAAATGTTATCTCCCACTAATACAAGTGTAAGGGAAGGATTTTTCTGTCTTACTGATTATTTAAATAACAAGTCAGACTTTTTGTTATTTAAATGCAGGCCAGAAGATTTGGATAAAAACATCAGAAGACACCACTATAGTTTGCAGCTGACTCAAAAATTGACAAAATACATTCAAAATTTGAGACGATTGTGACATTCTTATAAAGCATTATAAAAATGTAAAACATACAATATCATACAAAAACAGTAACTATGTAAATTATGTTGTTTGCAAAATTGTATATATAAAGGCATTTATACTGAGAAAATATGCAACTGAAGTTCAAGAGCAGATTGGCTCTAAAATGAAATGTTAATACATTATATATAACAATACCACAGCTAGTACAAACACTTAACTACGTTCATTAACTTTGATGATTCCAAATTTTTCATACTTGTACATAAAGTCTGGTATTCATGGTTTTATTTCTAGTCTGAACTGGAAATGTGTCTACCTGTAATTTATCAAAAGTTACCATTAAAATGCTGTATCATCTGTAAATGAGCTATATACTTGTCCAACAATGTACAAAATTTCAATGAATGAAAAAGTATTTGCTTCTTAAGGAACATCTATAAGATAACAATAAAGAGAAGATAGAAATATCTTCTAGAATTATCGTGTTGTCTGTTGAATGCTGTCAGTGTCTGTGTTGTCTGTTGAATGCTGTCAGTGTCTGTGTTGTCTGTTGAAACGCTGTCAGTGTCTGTGTTGTCTGTTGAATGCTGTCAGTGTCTGTGTTGTCTGTTGAATGCTGTCAGTGTCTGTGTTGTCTGTTGAACGCTGTCAGTGTCTGTGTTGTCTGTTGAAATGCTGTCAGTGTCTGTGTTGTCTGTTGAATGCTGTCAGTGTCTGTGTTGTCTGTTGAAACGCTGTCAGTGTCTGTGTTGTCTGTTGAACGCTGTCAGTGTCTGTGTTGTCTGTTGAATGCTGTCATTGTCTGTGTTGTCTGTTGAACGCTGTCAGTGTCTGTGTTGTCTGTTGAATGCTGTCAGTGTCTGTGTTGTCTGTTGAATGCTGTCAGTGTCTGTGTTGTCTGTTGAATGCTGTCAGTGTCTGTGTTGTCTGTTGAATGCTGTCAGTATCCTTGCCTATAGATCACCGTACGGGACACAGTTGATGCACTTATCTTCTTCACTATGATATATTCAGTTTTTCCGATTCGATCTGGTAGATATAAGAGCCTGAAAATATAAATTTTTCAATGACTACATGCACAAGTAGACTCAGAAATAAAAGAGTAATGGATATGGTACCGATTATAATCATTGACATGCTTTATTTTACATTATTCAGGATTGGCCAGAAGACTGATAATTTAGTAATATCTAAGTTAATCAGATTAAGTGATAATAAGCATTCTTGACTAAGTCAAAAACTTTGAAGGAGGTATGCAGTAATCTTGTTTGAGTTTAAAGTTTTCATGAAAAGCAGTTACTTACAAATATCATCTATATCCAACAAATTAAATGTATCTTATGAAAATACTAAAATGTACATTAATTTTTTTTTATTCAAAAGAACTTCAATATTTGTTTATCATAAGAAGTTTAATAATTGTTGATTGGTTTATTTGCAGTCTGTGCCAAAAACTTTCACCTCCCATTGGTCATTTGGACATATTTGTTATAGTTGTGCGGGCAAGAAACACCGGTCTGATTGAAATGTTGCCTGTCAGGACTGGTGGACCGATAATATTGGCATAGAATGTATTTGCTATCATAATAAAAATATCTGAACACAATACAGACTGTGATATTCTAGCGTATTGATATTGACCTGGCATGATGAAGCCTACATTGAGTTTTGAACCAACAATTTTCTGACTGGGAATCAAACCCTCTAACTATTCCGCCATGGAATCTTCTGATCACTATGACATACAAGGATGATCACACACATTCACATGTCACAAACTGACACACACATTCACATGTTACAGACAGATGCACACATTCACATGTCACATACTGATACAAACATTCATATGTCACAATCTAAACACACACATTCACATGTCGCAGACTGACACACACATTTACATGTCACAGACTAAACACACACATTCACATGTCACAGACCGACACACACACATTCACATGTCACAGACTGACACACACATTCACATGTCACAGACTAAACACACACATTCACATGTCACACAGGGGCAGGCGTGGTGTAGTGGTTAAGCGCTTGGCTTGCGGCGCCGACGATCCGGGTTCGATTCCCGGGTTGCGCCACTATGTTTAAGAGGTTGGTAACCTCCTGCTTCCATGTCGCGATATAACTGAAATATTGTTGAAAGCGACGTAAAACACCAATCAACCAACCAATCACATGTCACAGACTGACACACACATTCACATGTTACAGACTGATACACACACATTCACATGCCACAGACTAAACACACATTCACATGTCACAGACTTACACACATATTCACATGTCACAGACCAACACACACATTCACATGTCACAGACTAAACACTCACTTTTACATGTCACAGGCTTAAGACACACATTTACATGTCACAGACTGACACACACATTCACATGTCACAGACTGACACACACACACACATTCACATAAGTCAGACTGACATACATTCTGCAAAATTCCATACCAAGTTAATATTGTAGATAGAATCCACCGATCCAGTGTCATACAGGGGTGGATCCAGAGGATGATAAAAGCAGCAGCAGAGCCAGGATGAGGCATGTACTTCTGGAGCTGAAGAAGTGCCTCATTACTTGATCCATGGTCAAGTATTCCAAAGAGGAAATAGTACATATTCAAGGGCATCTGTAAACAAAAATATCAAAGAGGAAATAGTTAGTACACATTCAAGGGCATCCGAAATTTAAAAAATATTAAAGAGGAAATAGTATGCATTCAAGGGCATCTGTAATAAAAAACATCAAAGAGAAAATAGTTAGTACACATTCAAGGGCATCTGTAATAAAAAACATCAAAGAAGAAATAGTTAGTACACATTCAAGGGCATCTGTAATAAAAAGCATCAAAGAGAAAATAGTTAGTACATATTCAAGGGCATCTGTAATAAAAAACAACAAAGACAAAATAGTTAGTACACATTCAAGGGCATCTGTAATAAAAACATCAAAGAGAAAATAATTAGTACACATTCAAGGGCATCTGTAATAAAAAACATCAAAGAGAAAATAGTTAGTACACATTCAAGGGCATCCGTAATAAAAAGCATCAAAGAGAAAATAGTTAGTACACATTCAAGGGCATCTGTAATAAAAAAATAATATTAAAGAGGAAATAGTACACAGTCAAGGGCATCAAAAATAAAAGCTACAAAGAAAAAACAGTACAGATTCAAGGGCATCTGAAATGAAAAATATGGAAGAGGAAATAGTATTATATTCAACAGCATCTGAAATAAATATACTAAAGAGGAAATAGTACAGACTCAAAATCAAAAATATCAAAGAGGATATAGTATAGATTCAATGGCATCTAAAAATACCAAAAAGAAAATAGTACTGACTCAAACGAGGGAATAGTATAGATTCAATGGCATCTAAAATAAATACCAAAAAAAAAAAAAAAAATAGTACAAACTCAAAAGAGGGAATAGTATAGATTCAATGACATCTAAAATAAATACCAAAAAGAAAATAGTACAGACTCAAAAGAGGGAATAGTATAGATTCAATGGCGTCTAAAATAAAAATACCAAAAAGAAAATAGTACAGACTCAAAACAGGGAATAGTATAGATTCAATGGCGTCTAAAATAAAAATACAAAAAAGAAAATAGTACAGACTCAAAAGAGGGAATAGTATAGATTCAATGGCATCTAAAATAAAATCAAAGGCTTGAAGAGCCAAAAAGGCGTCGAGCTAAATTTAATTTAAAGCTGTCAAAAGTAGCAGAAATTGACAAGTCTTGTTCATCTTTTTCGTTGAATTCCGATAATTTTTGGAATAGAGTAAAAATAAAAGCTTGAGGACCAACCGCCATATATCATATAAGATATCATCATAAAATTTTATTGTTATTTATATCATTCTTGCAAAAATATGTCAAATGTCTTATCATTAAGAATGTACATGTGAAATCAATCGAACACCATTGCCATTTTGTTACAAAGATAGAAATGGACGAGTTGTTACCATTGCCGGTAAAATATGCAAGCCTTATGCTTAATTTGTTTTAAGATATGGTCAGGTCTAGGTTACAGTTTTTGTCTACCGGGTACGCTACTAACACTGACCCTGACACTAGGGCCAGCAGCTTGTATATATCGTCCAAACACACTAGTTATTATTCGGTCGTTTATTGTATGTGCATGTGTAAGGGCTACAACGCCATGCCGTTCGCGCGTAATGACGCAAGCCAATTGTGCATCACAATCGCACTTTATCGGTTGATTTGGAATAAAATCTTCACATTAAAGTTCTACGTAATTTATTTTTCATGCATTCAATCTAAAATTGTCTTAATCCATGCTATCATCCTTTACATCCGCATTAAATTTTGTAGGCGATTTGAAAACTTTCTCAACTGCCATTTTTTATGCCCTCGTGGGAACTTTTCCAGATTTGTGGAAGACCATGTGATATATAGGGCCTACACATGCTACTTCCCTAATAAGGAAACAATGAGGCGTGGCTTTAGAAATTTTAGCGGGAAAATACACAACTACGCAAAAGCAAGTAATTCCTACATACATAAAGCTATTTAGCGTTGTGACCAACATCTTGATCATTTAATGCTATTCCGATTGCAACCTAAGCTTTTTAAAAAGCTATGCTTGTTAAAGATAGACTTGAGTTACCTGCTCTTGCTTGCTATCGCAGCGCGAAGAGACAAGTGACCACCGCCATTTTGTAGAGGCTATTCCCAGTCAGGCAAGTGTTATTTATAGCACAGGTGGTAAGGGCAGATAAGAAGCTGTACACACTGCGTGTAGATATTTTTAAAATTCGCCTGCAGTAGCATACACAGCATGGGTATACAGTACCTGATGTAATTTACGAGAGGCTCGTGATGTTTAGCCTTGAAGATGTAATTAATTTTGTCGATATTTGCTGATTCTAGGTTAAATGAATGAAACGAAACGAAATTCAGTGAGATAAAAATAACCGATAACGCGTCACTTGAACCTAGGTCAGTCTCGTTATGAATTAGTGGTCGCCTGTCTATATATTGCCAGTCTATATTTTGGATTCTATGAAATATTTTATTTGTTCTTCTTTAGACTGAAATTTATATCTAAATATATTATTATTATTATTATATTATTTATATTATTATATATATTTCGAAGATCGCGCGATCGTTTTCCATATTGGCGCTTAAATGTCAAATTAGGCCTTGATCGCGTGTGTTACAAGCGTTCTACTACGATTTCTCCAAATAAGGCAGTATGTTACATGGTCTTCCCCATATTTGGAAAAATTCCCATGAAGTGCGATTGTAATTCATAATCGGCTTGCGTCATTACGGCGAATGAATATTTTAACACACACGATAAGCGACAAAATAATAAATGTTTAAGGGCAATATACTGATAATTTAAGTTAAGCAGACCTATACTTAAACCTATTTCTGTGCAATGAAATTTCAAAAACAAGGATAACAAAGCCGGTTTTGCAAGAACTTTTACTACTTTAAAGAAGGTACTACTTTGTTACGTGAATTAAAAAGGCGGTGCAGAGGTAAAATTTTTACGATCGCTAGAAGACTGTCGAGCAAATGCTCGACGCCTTAAATACCAAAAAGAAAATAGTACAGACGCAAAAGAGGGAGTAGTATAGATTCAATGGCATCGAAAATAAATACCAAAAAGAAAATAGTACGGACTCAAAAGAGGGAATAGTATAGATTCAATGGCATCTAAACTAAAAATACCAAAAAGAAAATAGTACAGACTCAAAAGAGTGAATAGTATAGATTCAATCGCATCTAAAATAAATACCAAAAAGAAAATAGTACAGACGCAAAAGAGGGAATAGTATAGATTCAATGGCATCTAAAATAAAAATACCAAAAAGACAATAGTACAGACTCAAAAGAGGGAATAGTATAGATTCAATGGCATCTAAAATAAAAATACCAAAAAGAAAATAGTACAGACTCAAAAGAGGGAATAGTATAGATTCAATGGCATCTAAAATAAAAATACCAAAAAGAAAATACTACAGACTCAAAAGAGGGAATAATATTGATTCAATGGCATCTAAAATAAATACCAAAAAGAAAATAGTACAGACTCAAAAGAGGGAATAATATAGATTAAATGGTATCTAAAATAAAAATACCAAAAAGAAAATAGTACAGACTCAAAAGAGTGATTAGTATAGATTCAATGGCATCTAAAATAAATACCAAAAAGAAAATAGTACAAACTCAAAAGAGTGAATAGTATAGATTCAATGGCATCTAAAATAAATACCAAAAAGAAAATAGTACAAACTCAAAAGAGTGAATAGTATAGATTCAATGGCATCTAAAATAAATACCAAAGAGAAAATAGTACAAACTCAAAAGATGGAATAGTATAGATTCAATGGCATCTGAAATAAATACCAAAAAGAAAATAGTACAGACTCAAAAGAGGGAATAGTATAGATTAAATGGCATCTAAAATAAAAATACCAAAAAAAAATAGTACAGACTCAAAAGAGGGAATAGTATAGATTCAATGGCATCTAAAATAAATACCAAAAAGAAAATAGTACAGACTCAAAAGAGGGAATACTATATATTCAATGGCATCTAAACTAAAAATACAAAAAAGAAAATAGTACAGACTCAAAAGAGGGAATAGTATAGATTCAATGGCATCTAAACTAAAAATACAAAAAAGAAAATAGTACAGACTCAAAAGAGGGAATAGTATAGATTCAATGGCATCTAAATTAAAATTACCAAAAAGAAAATAGTACAGACTCAAAAGAGGGAATAATATAGATTGAATGGCATCTAAAATAAAAATACCAAAAAGAAAATAGTACAGACTCAAAAGAGGGAATAGTATAGATTCAATGGCATCTAAAATAAAAATACAAAAAAGAAAATAGTACAGACTCAAAAGAGGGAATAATATAGATTCAATGGCATCTAAAATAAATACCAAAAAGAAAAAAGTACAGACTCAAAAGAGGGAATAACATAGATTAAATGACATCTAAAATAAAAATACCAAAAAGAAAATAGTACAGACGCAAAAGAGGGAATAGTATAGATTCAATGGCATCTAAAATAAAAATACCAAAAAGAAAATAGTACAGACTCAAAAGAGGGAATAATATAGATTCAATGGCATCTAAAATAAATACCAAAAAAAAAATAGTACAGACTCAAAAGAGGGAATAATATAGATTAAATGACATCTAAAATAAAAATACCAAAAAGAAAATAGTACAGACGCAAAAGAGGGAATAGTATAGATTCAATGGCATCTAAAATAAAAATACCAAAAAGAAAATAGTACAGACTCAATAGAGGGAATAATATTGATTCAATGGCATCTAAAATAAATACCAAAAAGAAAATAGTACAGACTCAAAAGAGGGAATAATATAGATTAAATGGCATCTAAAATAAAAATACCAAAAAGAAAATAGTACAGACTCAAAAGAGGGAATAGTATAGATTCAATGGCATCTAAAATAAAAATACCAAAAAGAAAATAGTACAGACTCAAAAGAGGGAATAGTATAGAAAGGGAAAATAGTACAGACTCAAAAGAGGGAAGAATATAGATTAAATGGCATCTAAAATAAATACCAAAAAGAAAATAGTACAAACTCAAAAGAGGGAATAGTATAGATTCAATAGCATCTGAAATAAATACCAAAAAGACAATAGTACAGACTCAAAAGAGGGAATAGTATAGATTCAATGGCATCTAAAATAAAAATACCAAAAAGAAAATACTACAGACTCAAAAGAGGGAATAATATTGATTCAATGGCATCTAAAATAAATACCAAAAAGAAAATAGTACAGACTCAAAAGAGGGAATAATATAGATTAAATGGCATCTAAAATAAAAATACCAAAAAGAAAATAGTACAGACTCAAAAGAGTGAATAGTATAGATTCAATGGCATCTAAAATAAATACCAAAAAAAAAATAGTACAAACTCAAAAGAGGGAATAGTATAGATTCAATGGCATCTAAAATAAATACCAAAAAGAAAATAGTACAAACTCAAAAGAGTGAATAGTATAGATTCAATGGCATCTAAAATAAATACCAAAAAGAAAATAGTACAGACTCAAAAGAGTGAATAGTATACATTCAATGGCATCTAAAATAAATACCAAAAAGAAAATAGTACAAACTCAAAAGATGGAATAGTATAGATTCAATGGCATCTGAAATAAATACCAAAAAGAAAATAGTACAGACTCAAAAGAGGGAATAGTATAGATTCAATCGCATCTAAAATAAATACCAAAAAGAAAATAGTACAGACGCAAAAGAGGGAATAGTATAGATTCAATGGCATCTAAAATAAAAATACCAAAAAGAAAATAGTACAGACTCAAAAGAGGGAATAGTATAGATTCAATGGCATCTAAAATAAAAATACCAAAAAGAAAATACTACAGACTCAAAAGAGGGAATAGTATAGATTCAATGGCATCTAAAATAAAAATACCAAAAAGAAAATACTACAGACTCAAAAGAGGAAATAATATTGATTCAATGGCATCTAAAATAAATACTAAAAAGAAAATAGTACAGACTCAAAAGAGTGAATAGTATAGATTCAATGGCATCTAAAATAAATACCAAAAAAAAAAATAGTACAAACTCAAAAGAGGGAATAGTATAGATTCAATGGCATCAAAAATAAATACCAAAAAGAAAATAGTATAAACTCAAAAGAGTGAATAGTATAGATTCAATGGCATCTTAAATAAATACCAAAAAGAAAATAGAACAAACTCAAAAGAGTGAATAGTACACATTCAATGGCATCTGAAATAAATACCAAAGAGAAAATAGTACAAACTCAAAAGATGGAATAGTATAGATTCAATGGCATCTGAAATAAATACCAAAAAGAAAATAGTACAGACTCAAAAGAGGGAATAGTATAGATTAAATGGCATCTAAAATAAAAATACCAAAAAAAAAATAGTACAGACTCAAAAGAGGGAATAGTATAGATTCAATGGCATCTAAAATAAAAATACCAAAAAGAAAATAGTACAGACTCAAAAGAGTGAATAATATAGATTCAATGGCATCTAAAATAAATACCAAAAAGAAAATAGTACAGACTCAAAAGAGCGAATAATATAGATTAAATGACATCTAAAATAAAAATACCAAAAAGAAAATAGTACAGACGCAAAAGAGGGAATAGTATAGATTGAATGGCATCTAAAATAAAAATACCAAAAAGAAAATAGTACAGACTCAAAAGAGGGAATAGTATAGATTCAATGGCATCTAAAATAAATACCAAAAAGAAAATAGTACAGACTCAAAAGAGCGAATAATATAGATTAAATGACATCTAAAATAAAAATACCAAAAAGAAAATAGTACAGACGCAAAAGAGGGAATAGTATAGATTGAATGGCATCTAAAATAAAAATACCAAAAAGAAAATAGTACAGACTCAAAAGAGGGAATAGTATAGATTCAATGGCATCTAAAATAAAAATACCAAAAAGAAAATAGTACAGACTCAATAGAGGGAATAATATAGATTCAATGGCATCTAAAATAAATACCAAAAAGAAAATAGTACAGACTCAAAAGAGGGAATAATATAGATTAAATGGCATCTAAAATAAAATTACCAAAAAGAAAATAGTACAGACGCAAAAGAGGGAATAGTATAGATTCAATGGCATCTAAACTAAAAATACAAAAAAGAAAATAGTACAGACTCAAAAGAGGGAATAGTATAGATTCAATGGCATCTAAATTAAAATTACCAAAAAGAAAATAGTACAGACTCAAAAGAGGGAATAATATAGATTGAATGGCATCTAAAATAAAAATACCAAAAAGAAAATAGTACAGACTCAAAAGAGGGAATAGTATAGATTCAATGGCATCTAAAATAAAAATACCAAAAAGAAAATAGTACAGACTCAAAAGAGGGAATAATATAGATTCAATGGCATCTAAAATAAATACCAAAAAGAAAATAGTACAGACTCAAAAGAGGGAATAACATAGATTAAATGACATCTAAAATAAAAATACCAAAAAGAAAATACTACAGACGCAAAAGAGGGAATAGTATAGATTCAATGGCATCTAAAATAAAAATACCAAAAAGAAAATAGTACAGACTCAAAAGAGCGAATAATATAGATTCAATGGCATCTAAAATAAATACCAAAAAGAAAATAGTACAGACTGAAAAGAGCGAATAATATAGATTAAATGACATCTAAAATAAAAATACCAAAAAGAAAATAGTACAGACTCAAAAGAGGGAATAGTATAGATTCAATGGCATCTAAAATAAATACCAAAAAGAAAATAGTACAGACTGAAAAGAGCGAATAATATAGATTAAATGACATCTAAAATAAAAATACCAAAAAGAAAATAGTACAGACGCAAAAGAGGGAATAGTATAGATTGAATGGCATCTAAAATAAAAATACCAAAAAGAAAATAGTACAGACTCAAAAGAGGGAATAGTATAGATTCAATGGCATCTAAAATAAAAATACCAAAAAGAAAATAGTACAGACTCAATAGAGGGAATAATATAGATTCAATGGCATCTAAAATAAATACCAAAAAGAAAATAGTACAGACTCAAAAGAGGGAATAATATAGATTAAATGGCATCTAAAATAAAATTACCAAAAAGAAAATAGTACAGACGCAAAAGAGGGAATAGTATAGATTCAATGGCATCTAAACTAAAAATACAAAAAAGAAAATAGTACAGACTCAAAAGAGGGAATAATATAGATTCAATGGCATCTAAAATAAAAATACCAAAAAGAAAATAGTACAGACTCAAAAGAGGGAATAGTATAGATTCAATGGCATCTAAAATAAAAATACCAAAAAGAAAATAGTACAGACTCAAAAGAGGGAATAATATAGATTCAATGGCATCTAAAATAAATACCAAAAAGAAAATAGTACAGACTCAAAAGAGGGAATAACATAGATTAAATGACATCTAAAATAAAAATACCAAAAAGAAAATACTACAGACGCAAAAGAGGGAATAGTATAGATTCAATGGCATCTAAAATAAAAATACCAAAAAGAAAATAGTACAGACTCAAAAGAGCGAATAATATAGATTCAATGGCATCCAAAATAAATACCAAAAAGAAAATAGTACAGACTGAAAAGAGCGAATAATATAGATTAAATGACATCTAAAATAAAAATACCAAAAAGAAAATAGTACAGACTCAAAAGAGGGAATAATATAGATTCAATGGCATCTAAAATAAATACCAAAAAGAAAATAGTACAGACTCAAAAGAGGGAATAACATAGATTAAATGACA
Source organism: Pteria penguin (assembly GCA_035048485.1). Taxonomy (NCBI): domain Eukaryota; kingdom Metazoa; phylum Mollusca; class Bivalvia; order Pterioida; family Pteriidae; genus Pteria; species Pteria penguin. The sequence goes on along the minus strand of CM068591.1, from coordinate 37,229,923 downwards.
TCTAAAATAAAAATACCAAAAAGAAAATACTACAGACGCAAAAGAGGGAATAGTATAGATTCAATGGCATCTAAAATAAAAATACCAAAAAGAAAATAGTACAGACTCAAAAGAGCGAATAATATAGATTCAATGGCATCTAAAATAAATACCAAAAAGAAAATAGTACAGACTGAAAAGAGCGAATAATATAGATTAAATGACATCTAAAATAAAAATACCAAAAAGAAAATAGTACAGACGCAAAAGAGGGAATAGTATAGATTCAATGGCATCTAAAATAAAAATACCAAAAAGAAAATAGTACAGACTCAAAAGAGGGAATAATATAGATTCAATGGCATCTAAAATAAATACCAAAAAGAAAATAGTACAGACTCAAAAGAGGGAATACTATAGATTAAATGGCATCTAAAATAAAAATACCAAAAAGAAAATAGCTCAGACTTAAAAGAGGGAATAGTATAGATTCAATGGCATCTAAAATAAAAATACCAAAAAGAAAATAGTACAGACTCAAAAGAGGGAATAGTATAGAAAGAGAAAATAGTACAGACTCAAAAGAGTGAATAATATAGATTAAATGGCATCTAAAATAAATACCAAAAAGAAAATAGTACAAACTCAAAAGAGGGAATAGTATAGATTCAATGGCATCTGAAATAAATACCAAAAAGACAATAGTACAGACTCAAAAGAGGGAATAATATAGATTAAATGGCATCTAAAATAAAAATACCAAAAAGAAAATAGTACAGACTCAAAAGAGGGAATAGTATAGATTCAATGGCATCTAAAATAGAAATACCAAAAAGAAAATACTACAGACTCAAAAGAGGGAATAATATTGATTCAATGGCATCTAAAATAAATACCAAAAAGAAAATAGTACAGACTCAAAAAAGAGAATAATATAGATTAAATGGCATCTAAAATAAAAATACCAAAAAGAAAATAGTACAGACTCAAAAGAGTGAATAGTATAGATTCAATGGCATCTAAAATAAATACCAAAAAAAAAAATAGTACAAACTCAAAAGAGGGAATAGTATAGATTCAATGGCATCTAAAATAAATACCAAAAAGAAAATAGTACAAACTCAAAAGAGTGAATAGTATAGATTCAATGGCATCTAAAATAAATACCAAAAAGAAAATAGTACAGACTCAAAAGAGTGAATAGTATACATTCAATGGCATCTAAAATAAATACCAAAGAGAAAATAGTACAAACTCAAAAGATGGAATAGTATAGATTCAATGGCATCTGAAAAAAATACCAAAAAGAAAATAGTACAGACTCAAAACAGGGAATAGTATAGATTAAATGACATCTAAAATAAAAATACCAAAAAAAAATAGTACAGACTCAAAAGAGGGAATAGTATAGATTCAATGGCATCTAAAATAAATACCAAAAAGAAAATAGTACAGACTCAAAAGAGGGAATACTATAGATTCAATGGCATCTAAACTAAAAATACAAAAAAGAAAATAGTACAGACTCAAAAGAGGGAATAGTATAGATTCAATGGCATCTAAACTAAAAATACAAAAAAGAAAATAGTACAGACTCAAAAGAGGGAATAGTATAGATTCAATGGCATCTAAATTAAAATTACCAAAAAGAAAATACTACAGACTCAAAAGAGGGAATAATATAGAATGAATGGCATCTAAAATAAAAATACCAAAAAGAAAATAGTACAGACTCAAAAGAGTGAATAGTATAGATTCAATGGCATCTAAAATAAATACCAAAAAAAAAATAGTACAAACTCAAAAGAGGGAATAGTATAGATTCAATGGCATCTAAAATAAATACCAAAAAGAAAATAGTACAAACTCAAAAGAGTGAATAGTATAGATTCAATGGCATCTAAAATAAATACCAAAAAGAAAATAGTACAAACTCAAAAGAGTGAATAGTATACATTCAATGGCATCTAAAATAAATACCAAAGAGAAAATAGTACAAACTCAAAAGATGGAATAGTATAGATTCAATGGCATCTGAAAAAAATACCAAAAAGAAAATAGTACAGACTCAAAACAGGGAATAGTATAGATTAAATGACATCTAAAATAAAAATACCAAAAAAAAATAGTACAGACTCAAAAGAGGGAATAGTATAGATTCAATGGCATCTAAAATAAATACCAAAAAGAAAATAGTACAGACTCAAAAGAGGGAATAGTATAGAAAGAGAAAATAGTACAGACTCAAAAGAGTGAATAATATAGATTAAATGGCATCTAAAATAAATACCAAAAAGAAAATAGTACAAACTCAAAACGGGAATAGTATAGATTCAATGGCATCTGAAATAAATACCAAAAAGACAATAGTACAGACTCAAAAGAGGGAAGAATATAGATTAAATGGCATCTGAAATAAATACCAGAAAGAAAATAGTACAGACTCAAAAGAGGGAATAATATAGATTAAATGGCATCTAAAATAAAAATACCAAAAAGAAAATAGTACAGACTCAAAAGAGTGAATAGTATACATTCAATGGCATCTGAAATAAATACCAAAGAGAAAATAGTACAAACTCAAAAGATGGAATAGTATAGATTCAATGGCATCTAAACTAAAAACACCATTGAAAATAGTACAGACGCAAAAGAGGGAATAGTATAGATTCAATGACATCTAAAATAAAAATACCAAAAAGAAAATAGTACAAACTCAAAAGAGGGAATAGTATAGATTAAATGGCAACTAAAATAAATACCATACAGGAAATAATACAGATTCAAGAGAAATCCAAAATATAGAATAAAGGATATCAGAAATCCAAAGTATAGAATAAAGGATATCAGAAATGCCACTGTGAGGTAATCATGTCCAAATCTAGAAGTTTTAAAAAAACAGTATCAAGATAAGAACTACATGAAATTTCCTGTTTGGGCATAATCAAGTGCTGACAAAGTCAAATAAGAAATTACAAAAAAATTTTAAAAAGTTTTTCATAAAGACTTTTCAATACTATGAGATAAACTTCATATAAAACAAAGTTATCCCTAAACAGTTGAATCTTGGTTTATATTGAAAAGAGATATGTAGAACAAATAAAAAAAATTAATATTTTTAACTCCCTCAGCAACTTTTTAACAGACAAGATCTAAGTGATTATGCATCTTGCTGCCACATTGTATTGCATGTCAGGGCATAAGATGGGAGCTACTAAACAATGTTATTATGCACTAAAGTTTACCAAAGTACACTGGAGTACACTAGGTTTTATTTATTGTTAAATAACTATTATAAATGTTGTTTGATTTTAGGTGATCATTAAATAACACGATTATTTCTAAAAATATGTACTTTGGACGTATTATATAATTTTATGGCAAAGTAACAAGAATTTTACATTTTTACCTTATCTAAACTATAAATTATGTTAAACTGTTAGATGTATTTTAAGAAAATAAAAATCTTACGGTGATACATGTCTAATTAAAATAACAGAAAGGATGGGATGGTGCATGTGTTTCAAGAGTCTAGTGGTTTCATTCAATACATGTAGAAAATAAAAATGTCTACAAAAAGCTTTAAATGAAATTGTCTTTATTGAATGTATTGCAATTAGGGACACACATGCCAAATATGAAGGCCCTACGTTTTACGGTTAAAAAAGTTATGACCAATTTTAAAGTTTTGGTGACAGATGGATGACAGACAGACGAATGAGATCTATTGTCCCCTTGCTTTCGCGAAAAGCGGGAAACAAAAAAAACCCACTGTGTTCTTTAGAGTATTCTAGTATTTAGTATTATTCCATTAAGAGAGAATAAAGCAAATTATACCTGGTATAATACAACATGTTCTAAGATGATGACTGCCCACATGATCGTATGAAGTATAGAGAAGAAAAGCTGCAGTACAGGACGTTCTGATGTGTCTACATACCAGATACATACACTCCTAATAAGCTCCCAGTACGTCACCATCATCTACAAAATACACAAGTAAGCTAAAATTTCCATCTATTACATATTTGGTTTTTCTCCTTTTCTTGTCTTACTGTTTTTTTTTCCATTTTTCCAATACACAAAGATGTAGCAGTTAAGGAGTTTAGCATCATGTGATACCCTCAGGTTTATAATCCTTCTCTCACTGATGATTGAGAGAGGGAGTGAAAAACCGTGGATATCACACGACGGGAGATTAGATCCACAAAATAATTATCCATACTTTTTTAATTACAAACTACAACTTCCAACAATTGCAAAGGACACTCAAATATACAATGGTTTGATAAGTCTACAGCTGCAGTGGTTCAGTCCAAAGACATCATTTGTCTGATTTCAGTCTAGTCATTATGGCTCAGTCAAAAGAAATGAATTGTTTCATACAAAAATATCACTAAACAAACTAAACAACCACAGTGGTTCAGTCTAAAGACATGACTATCTTGGGACTGGAAAGGCATATCATCGTACCTGTCTACTGAATCACTATCTTCTCAGTTTATAGTCATCAAATGATGGAAGGTCATTGGATTACGCCAGAAAGTTTATGAGATAACTTCTGGAAGAACACTGGACTATGTCTGTAAGGTCAATGAATTAAATCTGGAAGTTCATTGGATTATGTCTGGAAGGTCAATAAATTAAGTCTGGAAGGTTATGGGACAAAGTCCTACTTTAAAATTAATGATATTGTCTGTCTTTCATGTCAGAAAATAAACTAGTCTGTATTTTATTGAATACTTTGATTCAAAGAATTAGGGCTGACAAGAAATACTGAAAGACCACATTGTTTTTAAGCGTAACAGATTAATCAAATGTATACCTGTATACTGAAAAAAGAGGCCACAATGTACACTGCCTTACGACATGGTCCAAACCATGAACCAATATCATCTTTGTACCAATGAGATGCCATCAGAAGATGTTGAATTACAAATATCAAACACAACCCCAGATCTTTAAATATACACTGCAGCACTTCGATTGTACCTTTCTCTGAAATGATCAAAAACATTTCAATTGCATTTAAATAACTGTTAACACTGTTTAGAATATCAGATCAATGTGTGCTTTTGTGTTTTAAATAAAATTCAAAACCTCAATTTTTCAGTATTTGGAATTTTATGAAATTTGTCTTTTAAAGCAGAGGAAGTCCCGCATTTGAGAGACTACCTGTTAAATAAGAGGGTATGCCCAACTTGTCAGACCTAGTAGTATAGGTAGGGTGGTTGGGGATTTATGTTGCTTAAAAAATAGGGCATCGCTAACGGTGCATGATATGCCTACATCATGTTTTAATGTGGTCTACAAGCCACATCTTTTCATATGACACCATCAAAAGTTTTGTTCCTCCTTTTGTTAAGGAGGAGAAGCCCGCACAAGCTTTTCCGACCCTGCCCATTTTCCCCCACCCCAGGGGCCTGATCCCAACTTTGAAACCCACATGCACAACTACAAGCCACATCCTTTCATATGACACCATCCAAAGTTTTGTTCCCCCTTTAGTTAAGGAGGAGAAGCCCGAACAAGGGTGGATGGACGGATGGACAGACGGACAAACGGATGGAGGGACAGAGTGATGGAGGGACGGACAGACAGATGACAGTGGTATAGCATAATATGCCCACATTTTTAAATGCGGGCGTATAAAAAAATTTAAAACAATATTTCAGTAATGTGGTGACATGGAAGGGGGAGATAACCAACCTCTTAAAAACAGAGGCAGAATCAAGGAATAAGGACTACACAAAACCTTGATTTTATTTTCCAATCTGAAAGACAATGCATTTTATATCATTTGAACTCTTACCTATATGCAATATGTACTAATACTCTTAAAATCTATGAGTACCCACAGTTTATGACAAACTTATGATTAATGCTGTGAGCTTCTAAATTATATGTCCAAATCAATTCTTAGATTCTTCATAATCTTATGTTCTCTTAATTATAGCTTAATTAATGAGTTTTCTAATTAAGACATGTGCTTCCTTCATCTTTAATTGCTCATGGTGGATTAATTAATTGATTTTTTCAATACTCTCTCTCTAATTCTTGGTGTATTAAGCTCTTTCATTGTGTATAAGATATAATAAGTTGTCATTTTTCATTCTAGGAGTAACTTACAATACTTTAAGACAGTTGTATAGATTTACATGTGACATCACACAAAAATGATACACAGTTAATCTAACTTATTTTGCAAATACAACATTACTGATAAATTAAATATGCTACAGTATAATCTATGAGTATACTCTTAGTGTCTACAAATTTCAGCACATAAGGCACCAGGACCTCTTGGTCTAGAGTAATTAAAATTCAAAGCACAATACCGTTATACCGACTGCACAACCTCAGCTCATTTACCCTGCAGTAAACAACCCACAATATGATCATGTTAAGGTGTACTGAAAATGGATTGACAGAAATGCATAGAGCTACAGTCAGGTGCAGTCCTAACATAACATTATGTTAACGTCGCATTAATGTGAAGTTTGCTTTCCTCAGGACTGCTGAGCACACGCGTTTGCATTAACGCAGATGTCCACATGAACTTAATTTCGAGACCGTGCTAAAGCAGTCCTCGTGACCGCTTTTCACGTTAACGTGTATGTCATGTTAGGACTGCACCCATCTATAAGCTAAGGTAAGGGATGTAAAACAGGTACACAGGAGTATCTCAATTGTACCTGTAGATTCTACAGCTACAGTATAATTACAAACTGACAAGTGATAAAATGCAGGTTCTACATGTAGCTGTTAGAAGAAAATCAAAAAGTTAATATAGTTATCTATAAAATTTAAACCTGCATTCCTGATAATCTTCACATCCGACAGGAAGAGAATGAGGTTCTTGAGTGATGTCAAATAAAAGAATAAAGCGCAAACAGCAAAAAATGTACGAAACGAGAAAAACAACATCTGAACATGTTTCAATTCAGGCAAGGGAAATCATTCTAATTTATCACTTTTACTTTTACTTTTCATTTCTACTTTCGTTTTCATTTTCATCAATTTTTGGGAGAAGCCGGTCAAGATGGCAAGCGTTTTACCTCGCACTATGAGAAAGCTGGTAGCAACTCGTCTTAGCCAGAAACTTCGAGATGTTGTAGAAGTAAAAGAAGTCCCTGTTCCTTTTCCGGGAAACGGAGAAGTACTGGTTAAAAATAGGTGTGGAATTATTGTTGCCAATGTTGGTATATACTATAGTCTATATTGAACTTTGACCCCTCTCACACTCTAAATGAAATAAAAACAGTTGTGCAACATTTTATTTTTTATTAAAAAATTATAGAAAAAAATATATAAGTAGAAAAATTTAGAGCAAATTTTAATTGAGAATTTGAAGAATTCAGAATACAAGCTTTGCCCTCCCACATGTCAAATTGCCTTTTTTTTTTTTAAAAATTAGGTATTTTCGTCATACAGAGTTATTTCCCATATGAACAGGTATTTGACGTCAAACCATTGTGATATCATACAATTTCTATATCATATCCCGTAATTTTACACTTGTTTCCATAGAACTGGTTGACGTCATAATTTTGGTTTGTCAGATACCAGTGCTTATATGGGAAATAACTCTGTATAACGAAAAGACTTCATATGTTCTTTACCTAGTTGAGGAGGGATTCAATATGCAGTGCCATGGGTTGTAACACAGGGACTAAGCGCATTCAGTAGCCCTGTTAGGGGAAAGGAATTGAAATTCTCATTTGCAGTCAACATTTTAACATCTTCTTGTTTTAACATAGAAGTCACTCTTTAACTTATGACATATTTGTATTTCAAGAAGACATTTGGTGATATCATGAATGATTTAATACATGCAAGAGGTAAGTTATGTTCTATGTGTTTTTGACCGAGTGCTTTGATATACACATGGAACAATTAATTAAGAATCACATAACAGTAGCAAATATTGTCCTATATAACAGTACCGGCATTATATCAACACTTGTTGGTGGTGAAGTTAATCCATATTATGATTTAAGCCATATCTGTTTGGTTGTATGAAGGTGAGATTTGTTAAGTAAACATGAAGATCATTGTCCCGTGGCAATGACCGCACTTCATTATATCTGTGTTTAGAGTGATTTCTATTGATCCACATTTGAAGTGAGATCATGACAGGTGTTCTGAATTCATCTGATAAAGTTCATTCTCTTTCTATTATAAAAATAAAAGGGCTACTGAGTGTACTTGGCCCCTTTAGCTGTAAAAGCTCAGTAGCAACCTAATCCTAATTTGCCATTGTTTTTCACATGGAATATGTAATGCAGGGGAGCTTTTATTCATATGGTTCATTACAACAGCTATTTGTGAACCAATACATGTGAAAACACAGCAGTTGTGATCCACAAGTGACCTGCCCTAAGTGGTCTATGGGACATAATTGAATTTAATTGCAACCTCAAAATGATATTGACATGGCTGTAGATGGATCTAGTGATCCCTCGATTGAAGACCTTCCTCACCCAATAACTTTCTGATGTTTAATGATGTTGTGGATGGGTAAAATTTTAAGACTTTGTCAGAAATGACTGGAATTAATGCAGTGCATATTAATATAATCAAATAAATGCTTAATTCGTCATGTAACTTGAAGAGTGAAAATGGGATTGTTGGAGTGGGTTTTGATTCCAGAGATCCCTAATTTAAGTGTTGGGTTCTAGGAGTTAGCGGCTGCTAAGAGCCACACCTCTGTATTTTTTTTCACTTTTTCAAAATTCATTTTATTTTATATTTTTAAGTACTATTATCAGAATTTATTTAACTTATATTTCTATGCAGATTTGTTGGGATCAATGCTTCAGACATAAACTTCTCCTCAGGTCGATATGATGCTAATGTGAAGTTACCCTTGGATATTGGATTTGAAGTAAGTTCACAAGACTTATTGATACCCAAGAAAACCATGTATAGCTTATCCTTAATGAGTTTATATTGTAGTTAGAAAGGATATTATTGGTTAAATTGTTTTGATGGATAAAGCCTTATGGAAGGTTCTTATGCTCAAGACAATACCAGTGTAATTCTTTTTATGGTTTCTTGAACATTTCACTTTCCCTTCTAAAATGTTTGACTTAAATTATTTTTGGAGAATTCAAAATTCTAAGATATTAAATGTAAACTTACATAAGCTTATATTTTTTTGCTTGAGAATTTAGTTTAATCAATTCTGTGAAGACATTATTAATGTTCACTCGCCTAACTGTGTAACCATCTGTGCATGTGGCATACATAATTTCAGTATAGTTATGAAGATGCCATAAAAATTTCACTCACCATAAAGATCATTTTTAATAATGCATCTATTGATTTATAAAAGCAAAAAATCATGGTCATCTCTAACAGGCCTTTCAGATGATGGAGAATCTAGTATTATCATACATTTCAATTTCTGTATGTGTCTGATGCTGCGTTTTTGTATGTGTCTGATGCTGCGTTTTTGTATGTGTCTGGTGCTGCGTTTTTGTATGTGTCTGGTGCTGTGTTTTTGTATGTGTCTGGTGCTGTGTTTTTGTATATGTCTGATGCTGCATTTTTGTATGTGTCTGATGCTGTGTTTTTGTATGTGTCTGATGCTGTGTTTTTGTATGTGTCTGATGCTGTGTTTTTGTATGTGTCTGGAGCTGTGTTTTTGTAGGTGTCTGGTGCTGCATTTTGTATGTGTCTGATGATGTGTTTTTGTATGTGTCTGATGCTGTGTTTTTGTATGTGTCTGATGCTGTGTTTTGTATGTGTCTGATGCTGTGTCTGATGCTGCATTCTTGTATGTGTCTGGTGCTGCATTTTTGTATGTATCTGATGCTGTGTTTTTGTAGGTGTCTGATGCTGTGTTTTTGTATGTGTCTGATGCTGTGTTTTGTATGTGTCTGATGCTGTGCTTTTGTATGTGTCTGATGCTGCATTTTTGTATGTGTCTAATGCTGTGTTTTGTATGTGTCTGATGCTGTGTTTTGTATGTGTCTGATGCAGTGTTTTTGTATATGTCTGATGCTGTGTTTTTGTATGTGTCTGATGCAGTGTTTTTGTATGTGTCTGATGCTGTGTTTTTGTATGTGTCTGATGCTGCATTTTTGTATGTGTCTGATGCTGTGTTTTTGTATGTGTGTGATACTGCATTTTTGTATGTGTCTGGTGCTCCGTTTTTGTATGTGTCTGATGCTGCCTTTTGTATGTGTCTGATGCTGCATTTTTGTATGTGTCAGGTGCTGCGTTTTTGTATGTGTGTGGTGCTGTGTTTTTGTATATGTCTGATCCTGTGTTTCTGTATGTGTCTGATGCTGTGTTTTTGTATGTTTGATGCTGCATTTTTGTATGCATCTTATGCTGTGTTTTTATATGTGTCTGATGCTGTGTTTTTGTATATGTCTGATGCTGTGTTTTTGTATATGTCTGATGCTGTGTTTTTGTATGTGTGTGATGCTGTGTTTTTGTATGTGTCTGATGCTGCATTTTTGTATGTGTCTGATGCTGTGTTTTTGTATGTGTGTGATGCTGCTTTCTTATATATGTCTGATGCTGTGTTTTTGGTTATGTCTGATGCTGTGTTTTTGTATGTGTCTGATGCTGTGTTTTGTATGTGTCTGATGCTGTGTTTTGTATGTGTCTGATGCTGTGTTTTTGTATATGTCTGATGCTGTGTTTTTGTATGTGTCTGATGCTGCATTTTTGTATGTGTCTGATGCTGTGTTTTTGTATGTGTCTGATGCTGCATTTTTGTATGTGTCTGATGCTGTGTTTTTGTATGTGTGTGATGCTGCATTCTTGTATGTGTCTGGTGCTGCATTTTTGTATGTGTCTGATGCTGCGTTTTTGTATGTTTCTGATGCTGCATTCTTGTATGTGTCTGGTGCTGCGTTTTTGTATGTGTCTGGTGCTGTGTTTTTGTATATGTCTGATGCTGCATTTTTGTATGTGTCTGGAGCTGTGTTTTTGTAGGTGTCTGGTGCTGCATTTTGTATGTGTCTGATGATGTGTTTTTGTATGTGTCTGATGCTGTGTTTTTGTATGTGTCTGATGCTGTGTTTTGTATGTGTCTGATGCTGCATTCTTGTATGTGTCTGGTGCTGCATTTTTGTATGTGTCTGATGCTGTGTTTTTGTAGGTGTCTGATGCTGTGTTTTTGTATGTGTCTGATGCTGTGTTTTGTATGTGTCTGATGCTGTGCTTTTGTATGTGTCTGATGCTGCATTTTTGTATGTGTCTAATGCTGTGTTTTGTATGTGTCTGATGCTGTGTTTTGTATGTGTCTGATGCAGTGTTTTTGTATATGTCTGATGCTGTGTTTTTGTATGTGTCTGATGCAGTGTTTTTGTATGTGTCTGATGCTGTGTTTTTGTATGTGTCTGATGCTGCATTTTTGTATGTGTCTGATGCTGTGTTTTTGTATGGGTGTGATACTGCATTTTTGTATGTGTCTGGTGCTGCGTTTTTGTATGTGTCTGATGCTGCCTTTTGTATGTGTCTGATGCTGCATTTTTGTATGTGTCAGGTGCTGCGTTTTTGTATGTGTGTGGTGCTGAGTTTTTGTATATGTCTGATGCTGTGTTTCTGTATGTGTCTGATGCTGTGTTTTTGTATGTTTGATGCTGCATTTTTGTATGCATCTTATGCTGTGTTTTTATATGTGTCTGATGCTGTGTTTTTGTATATGTCTGATGCTGTGTTTTTGTATATGTCTGATGCTGTGTTTTTGTATGTGTGTGATGCTGTGTTTTTGTATGTGTCTGATGCTGCATTTTTGTATGTGTCTGATGCTGTGTTTTTGTATGTGTGTGATGCTGCTTTCTTATATATGTCTGATGCTGTGTTTTTGGTTATGTCTGATGCTGTGTTTTTGTATGTGTCTGATGCTGTGTTTTGTATGTATCTGATGCTGTGTTTTGTATGTGTCTGATGCTGTGTTTTTGTATATGTCTGATGCTGTGTTTTTGTATGTGTCTGATGCTGCATTTTTGTATGTGTCTGATGCTGTGGTTTTGTATGTGTCTGATGCTGCATTTTTGTATGTGTCTGATGCTGTGTTTTTGTATGTGTGTGATGCTGCATTCTTGTATGTGTCTGGTGCTGCATTTTTGTATGTGTCTGATGCTGCGTTTTTGTATGTTTCTGATGCTGCATTCTTGTATGTGTCTGGTGCTGCGTTTTTGTATGTGTCTGGTGCTGTGTTTTTGTATATGTCTGATGCTGCATTTTTGTATGTGTCTGATGCTGTGTTTTTGTATGTGTGTGATACTGCATTTTTGTATGTGTCTGGTGCTGCGTCTTTGTATGTGTCTGATGCTGCCTTTTGTATGTGTCTGATGCTGCATTCTTGTATGTGTCTGGTGCTGCGTTTTTGTATGTGTGTGGTGCTGTGTTTTTGTATATGTCTGATGCTGTGTTTCTGTATGTGTCTGATGCTGTGTTTTTGTATGTGTCTGATGCTGCATTTTTGTATGCGTCTTATGCTGTGTTTTTATATGTGTCTGATGCTGTGTTTTTGTATGTGTCTGATGCTGTGTTTTTGTATATGTCTGATGCTGTGTTTTTGTATGTGTGTGATGCTGTGTTTTTGTATGTGTCTGATGCTGCATTTTTGTATGTGTCTGATGCTGTGTTTTTGTATGTGTGTGATGCTGCTTTCTTATATATGTCTGATGCTGTGTTTTTGTATGTGTCTGATGCTGTGTTTTTGGTTATGTCTGATGCTGTGTTTTTGTATGTGTCTGATGCTGTGTTTTGTATGTGTCTGATGCTGTGTTTTTGTATGTGTCTGATGCTGTGTTTTTGTATATGTCTGATGCTGTGTTTTTGTATGTGTCTGATGCTGCATTTTTGTATGTGTCTGATGCTGTGTTTTTGTATGTGTCTGATGCTGCATTTTTGTATGTGTCTGATGCTGTGTTTTTGTATGTGTGTGATGCTGCATTCTTGTATGTGTCTGGTGCTGCATTTTTGTATGTGTCTGATGCTGCGTTTTTGTATGTTTCTGATGCTGCATTCTTGTATGTGTCTGGTGCTGCGTTTTTGTATGTGTCTGGTGCTGTGTTTTTGTATTTGTCTGATGCTGTGTTTTTGTACGTGTCTGATGCTGTGTTTTTGTATGTGTCTGATGCTTCATTTTTGTATGTGTCTGATGCTGTGTTTTTGTATGTGTCTGGTGCTGCATTTTTGTATAGGTCTGGTGCTGTGTTTTGTATGTGTCTGGTGCTGTGTTTTTGTATGTGTCTGATGCTGCATTGTTGTATGTGTCTGATGCTGTGTTTTTGTATGTGTCTGATGCTGCGTTTTTGTATGTGTCTGATGCTGCATTTTCGTATGTGTCTGATGCTGTGTTTTTGTATGTGTCTGATGCTGCATTTTTGTATGTGTCTGATGCTGCATTTTTGTATGTGTCTGATGCTGTGTTTTGTATGTGTCTGATGCTGTGTTGTTGTATGTGTCTGATGCTGCATTTTTGTATATGTCTGATGATGTGTTTTTGTATGTGTCTGATGCTGTGTTTTTGTATGTGTCTGATGCTGCATTTTTGTATGTGTCTGATGCTGTGTTTTGTATGTGTTTGATGCTGTGTTGTTGTATGTGTCTGATGCTGCATTTTTGTATATGTCTGATGATGTGTTTTTGTATGTGTCTGATGCTGTGTTTTTGTATGTGTCTGATGCTGTTTTTTGTATGTGTCTGATGCTGTGTTTTGTATGTGTCTGATGCAGTGTTTTTGTATATGTCTGATGCTGTGTTTTTGTATGTGTCTGATGCAGTGTTTTTGTATGTGTCTGATGCTGTGTTTTTGTATGTGTCTGATGCTGCATTTTTGTATGTGTCTGATGCTGTGTTTTTGTATGTGTGTGATACTGCATTTTTGTATGTGTCTGGTGCTGCGTTTTTGTATGTGTCTGATGCTGCCTTTTGTATGTGTCTGATGCTGCATTTTTGTATGTGTCAGGTGCTGCGTTTTTGTATGTGTGTGGTGCTGAGTTTTTGTATATGTCTGATGCTGTGTTTCTGTATGTGTCTGATGCTGTGTTTTTGTATGTTTGATGCTGCATTTTTGTATGCATCTTATGCTGTGTTTTTATATGTGTCTGATGCTGTGTTTTTGTATATGTCTGATGCTGTGTTTTTGTATATGTCTGATGCTGTGTTTTTGTATGTGTGTGATGCTGTGTTTTTGTATGTGTCTGATGCTGCATTTTTGTATGTGTCTGATGCTGTGTTTTTGTATGTGTGTGATGCTGCTTTCTTATATATGTCTGATGCTGTGTTTTTGGTTATGTCTGATGCTGTGTTTTTGTATGTGTCTGATGCTGTGTTTTGTATGTATCTGATGCTGTGTTTTGTATGTGTCTGATGCTGTGTTTTTGTATATGTCTGATGCTGTGTTTTTGTATGTGTCTGATGCTGCATTTTTGTATGTGTCTGATGCTGTGGTTTTGTATGTGTCTGATGCTGCATTTTTGTATGTGTCTGATGCTGTGTTTTTGTATGTGTGTGATGCTGCATTCTTGTATGTGTCTGGTGCTGCATTTTTGTATGTGTCTGATGCTGCGTTTTTGTATGTTTCTGATGCTGCATTCTTGTATGTGTCTGGTGCTGTGTTTTTGTATGTGTCTGGTGCTGTGTTTTTGTATATGTCTGATGCTGCATTTTTGTATGTGTCTGATGCTGTGTTTTTGTATGTGTGTGATACTGCATTTTTGTATGTGTCTGGTGCTGCGTCTTTGTATGTGTCTGATGCTGCCTTTTGTATGTGTCTGATGCTGCATTCTTGTATGTGTCTGGTGCTGCGTTTTTGTATGTGTGTGGTGCTGTGTTTTTGTATATGTCTGATGCTGTGTTTCTGTATGTGTCTGATGCTGTGTTTTTGTATGTGTCTGATGCTGCATTTTTGTATGCGTCTTATGCTGTGTTTTTATATGTGTCTGATGCTGTGTTTTTGTATGTGTCTGATGCTGTGTTTTTGTATATGTCTGATGCTGTGTTTTTGTATGTGTGTGATGCTGTGTTTTTGTATGTGTCTGATGCTGCATTTTTGTATGTGTCTGATGCTGTGTTTTTGTATGTGTGTGATGCTGCTTTCTTATATATGTCTGATGCTGTGTTTTTGTATGTGTCTGATGCTGTGTTTTTGGTTATGTCTGATGCTGTGTTTTTGTATGTGTCTGATGCTGTGTTTTGTATGTGTCTGATGCTGTGTTTTTGTATGTGTCTGATGCTGTGTTTTTGTATATGTCTGATGCTGTGTTTTTGTATGTGTCTGATGCTGCATTTTTGTATGTGTCTGATGCTGTGTTTTTGTATGTGTCTGATGCTGCATTTTTGTATGTGTCTGATGCTGTGTTTTTGTATGTGTGTGATGCTGCATTCTTGTATGTGTCTGGTGCTGCATTTTTGTATGTGTCTGATGCTGCGTTTTTGTATGTTTCTGATGCTGCATTCTTGTATGTGTCTGGTGCTGCGTTTTTGTATGTGTCTGGTGCTGTGTTTTTGTATTTGTCTGATGCTGTGTTTTTGTACGTGTCTGATGCTGTGTTTTTGTATGTGTCTGATGCTTCATTTTTGTATGTGTCTGATGCTGTGTTTTTGTATGTGTCTGGTGCTGCATTTTTGTATAGGTCTGGTGCTGTGTTTTGTATGTGTCTGGTGCTGTGTTTTTGTATGTGTCTGATGCTGCATTGTTGTATGTGTCTGATGCTGTGTTTTTGTATGTGTCTGATGCTGCGTTTTTGTATGTGTCTGATGCTGCATTTTCGTATGTGTCTGATGCTGTGTTTTTGTATGTGTCTGATGCTGCATTTTTGTATGTGTCTGATGCTGCATTTTTGTATGTGTCTGATGCTGTGTTTTGTATGTGTCTGATGCTGTGTTGTTGTATGTGTCTGATGCTGCATTTTTGTATATGTCTGATGATGTGTTTTTGTATGTGTCTGATGCTGTGTTTTTGTATGTGTCTGATGCTGCATTTTTGTATGTGTCTGATGCTGTGTTTTGTATGTGTTTGATGCTGTGTTGTTGTATGTGTCTGATGCTGCATTTTTGTATATGTCTGATGATGTGTTTTTGTATGTGTCTGATGCTGTGTTTTTGTATGTGTCTGATGCTGCATTTTTGTATGTGTCTGATGCTGTGTTTTTGTATGTGTCTGATGCTGCGTTTTTGTATGTGTCTGATGCTGTGTTTTTGTATGTGTCTGGTGCTGCATTTTTGTATGTGTCTGATGCTGTATTTTTGTATGTGTCTTATTCTGTGTTTTTGTATGTGTCTGATGCTGTGTTTTTGTATGTGTCTTATGCTGTGTTTTTGTATGTGTCTGATGCTGAATATTTGCTGGTTTTTATATGGAGGTGGCTTTTGTTTATTTCAGGGACTTGGAGAAGTGGTCAGTGTGGGTAATAATGCACGATTTTCAGTCGGTCAGCCAGTTATGTATATGGCCTATGGTGCATTTGCAGAATATAAGGTAAGTAATAATACAGTGCAAGATTAATACATTTTGATTGATTGATTGATTTTTTTGTTTAAAGTCACACCACGAATATTTCACGTATATGGTGATGGCATCTGCCTAATGCTGGGCATACAAATTTTGACCTTTGCAACTGACCCACCAGAAGCAGTAAGGGATCTTTAACGTGCCATGCATACCACGACATGGGGCCTTGGTTTTTACTGTCTCATCCGAAAGACAGGACACCGGCATGACCGGAGCAGGAATCGAACCCCGGCTTCCCGATCAGGAGTCCAGCATGATACCACTAGGCCACCCCGGCATTTGAAACAATTTGAAAATAAAGTAACAGAGAATAATAGAAATCTTATCTACAAGTTTTAGCTCTACATGCTGAAGACCATTTGAGTTCATTTTGTAGTGATTTTGATAAAACTGTATAATCTACTCTGGATTCATGATAAACTCATGTTGAAAAAATGGTGTTTTGAAAATCAATGCAGTTCTCCATGGCTGCCTTCTTGAAAATCTTACAACTTAATTTTCATCCTCTTTTTCTTAGCAGCCTTGATGAACCAATAACCATGATAATCCAATGATTGATTATTGTTTTACATCACTCTATGATTTTTTCACGTGTATGGTGAGGGCATCTGTTTGATGCATTGCATAGTGTGACATGGGATGTTTGGTTTTTCTGTCTTATCTGAAAGACAGGACACCAGTGTGCAAACAGTGGGAGTTGAACCAGGGACTTCTTAATGAAGATATCAACATCTCATTTGTTGAGTCACACTGGCTGTAATGGAATAATCTGTTCACAATGTTAATTCTAGGACAGGAATCATACATTCAATAAGAATTCATTAAACTGTTATAATTTTATTTGATTGGAGTTGCAAACAGTAACATATCAATTCAAAAAATAATATAACATTCATCTCTATACACTCAGAATGTTCATTTCTATACAGTGTTATTCAGTGTCTAGAACAGTAGAGGTTCAAACTAAACAGAGGATTTTTCTCAAAGCAGTTATTTTTATTCTCCCTGACAAATCAGCTGTAACACTTTATCTACCTGTCTGTATGAGATGTTACCCATTCTTCCAGTTTGAAACTTTATCTACCTGTCTGTATGAGATGTTACCCACTCTTCCAGTTTGTAACTTTATCTACCTGTCTGTATGAGATGTTACCCACTCTTCCAGTTTGTAACTTTATCTACCTGTCTGTATGAGATGATACACACTCTTCCAGTTTGTAACTTTATCTACCTCTCTGTATGAGATGTTACCCACTCTTCCAGTTTGTAACTTTATCTACCTGTCTGTATGAGATGATACCCATTCTTCCAGTTTGTAACTTTATCTACCTGTCTGTATGAGATGTTACCCACTCTTCCAGTTTGTAACTTTATCTATCTGTCTGTATGAGATGTTACCCACTCTTCCAGTTTGTAATTTTATCTACCTGTCTGTATGAGATGATACACACTCTTCCAGTTTGTAACTTTTTCTATCTGTCTGTATGAGATGATACCCACTCTTCCAGTTTGTAACTTTATCTACCTGTCTGTATGAGATGATACCCACTCTTCCAGTTTGTAACTTTATCTATCTGTCTGTATGAGATGTTACCCATTCTTCCAGTTTGTAACTTTATCTACCTGTCTGTATGAGATGATACACACTCTTCCAGTTTGTAACTTTATCTATCTGTCTGTATGAGATGATACCCACTCTTCCAGTTTGTAACTTTATCTACCTGTCTGTATGAGATGATACACACTCTTCCAGTTTGTAACTTTATCTACCTGTCTGTATGAGATGTTACCCACTCTTCCAGTTTGTAACTTTATCTACCTGTCTGTATGAGATGATACCCACTCTTCCAGTTTGTAACTTTATCTACCTGTCTGTATGAGATGATACACACTCTTCCAGTTTGTAACTTTATCTACCTGTCTGTATGAGATGATACCCACTCTTCCAGTTTGTAACTTTATCTACCTGTCTGTATGAGATGTTACCCACTCTTCCAGTTTGTAACTTTATCTACCTGTCTGTATGAGATGATACACACTCTTCCAGTTTGTAACTTTATCTACCTGTCTGTATGAGATGATACACACTCTTCCAGTTTGTAACTTTATCTACCTGTCTGTATGAGATGATACCCACTCTTCCAGTTTGTAACTTTATCTACCTGTCTGTATGAGATGATACCCACTCTTCCAGTTTGTAACTTTATCTACCTGTCTGTATGAGATGATACCCACTCTTTCAGTTTGTAACTTTATCTACCTGTCTGTATGAGATGATACACACTCTTCCATTTTGTAGCTTTATCTACCTGTCTGTATGAGATGATACCCACTCTTCCAGTTTGTAACTTTATCTACCTGTCTGTATGAGATGTTACCCACTCTTCTAGTTTGTAACTTTATCTATCTGTCTGTATGAGATGTTACCCACTCTTCCAGTTTGTAACTTTATCTACCTGTCTGTATGAGATGATACACACTCTTCCAGTTCCAGTTTGTAACTTTATCTACCTGTCTGTATGAGATGTTACCCACTCTTCCAGTTTGTAACTTTATCTACCTGTCTGTATGAGATGATACCCACTCTTCCAGTTTGTAACTTTATCTACCTGTCTGTATGAGATGATACACACTCTTCCAGTTTGTAACTTTATCTACCTGTCTGTATGAGATGATACCCACTCTTCCAGTTTGTAACTTTATCTACCTGTCTGTATGAGATGATACCCACTCTTCCAGTTTGTAACTTTATCTACCTGTCTGTATGAGATGTTACCCACTCTTCCAGTTTGTAACTTTATCTACCTGTCTGTATGAGATGATACCCACTCTTCCAGTTTGTAACTTTATCTACCTGTCTGTATGAGATGATACCCACTCTTCCAGTTTGTAACTTTATCTACCTGTCTGTATGAGATGATACCCACTCTTCCAGTTTGTAACTTTATCTACCTGTCTGTATGAGATGATACACACTCTTCCAGGTTGTAACTTTATCTACCTGTCTGTATGAGATGATACACACTCTTCCAGGTTGTAACTTCTGTTGATTTTCAATGGAATTTGAATCAAATCTTTTCTGTTTGTTTCAACTATCTATGCTGGGAATGGATATGATGGTTGTCTGTTTTAGTTGATGTTACTTGAACTTTCCAATCTGTCTAATCAGACATCTTGTAAAATTGTTGTCATAGAGTAAGCCTATATCTGATTGTATAGATTTGAAAGTTCAAATTACATTAACTCAAACGAATTTCTGTCAGATCGTTTTCCAGTCAGGAGAGTCAAAGAGACTAGAAAAATTCTGATTTTAATTAGAGTGCAAATTGATTTAAAAGTGTATTTGCTTAAGTTACTCTCTATTACTAAGACATGCAATTCAAGGTCATGGGCTGAAGGTTAAAATCAAGTTGAATATGAGGAAATAATTTTCCTATTACTCTTTTCAGGATTACAAAATCTTGACAGTAATTAACTGAAAATGCAATTTGCTTTTAAAAGTTATTCTGTAGTCTTGACTAAAGTATAGCTGTAACATACAAATAGTGTCCTGTTATCTCTTTGTTCAACAGTTACCTTGATAACTTATGTTACAGGTTGTGTCAGAGAGGGCAGTTATTCCTGTTCCTGCAGTGTCATCTGCTTACCTCCCCTTCCTAGTGAGTGGGATGACAGCAGCTGTGTCACTTGATAAGGTACAAATTCATTGCTGAGAAGACTTGTCTTTCTTACTCTCCCCCCCTCTCTTTTCAGATATAAATTTGATCTGAATTTACTGAGAGGATAAATGAAAAAAAAATATATATATCATTACATGTATGAATAAGTGTTGAAAAATCAATCTGAATTACATTAATTTTCTTGAATTTAAAAAAGAAGATATATATTTGATTAAAATGTTTTAAATTGTGTTTTACAGTATACTATGCATTGCCACACGAGTCATAAAAATTTACCCATAAGACATGCCAATAAGACATTCAAAAGATTAGAAATGAGGAATAAATGGTTTATCATTCTTTTTCATTGTGTGTACCTTTGTTCACAATTTTGGGTATTAGACTTTTTAAGCTTATAATGGTCTTACATCAACCAAACTTAGAGTGATTTTACTTGAAGTATAGCAGTGTTCTAGGAGTAGTTTGTGACCTTGGTGCTAGAACAAGAGTAATGAGTTTATTAAATTCAATATTAGATTACAAAATAATAATTGAAATACATTATATAAGCTCAAAGAGCTATTAGCTTATTTGGTACTAGTGATACTTGGTATGTCTACATGTCTCTTATCTTATAAGCCATCTGATATTTTCTTTAATTGAGATTTACTGAAAGTTCAAAAATACTTCTGTAATTTTTTCTTTGTTTCTGTTGTCAGGCTGGAGAAATCAAGAAAGGAGAGACAGTTCTTATAACAGGTAAAATTAGAAAAGAATTCTCAATGTACAAAATTACCTGCTATAATTCATTGTAGAAATTTACATGTACATTGCATAATATATTGATTCATCTATGGTGCTTTTTTTTTGCAGCTGCTGCTGGAGGGACAGGACAACTCGCTGTAAGGAAATCCTTTAAAAATAAGAAAAAGATAACGAACGATTGCCTTCCTCATATATGAAATTACTGTAATATTTTGTCAATTTATTTCTAAGCATTACATGAGCAATTCATTTAATATAAAATCATCATACATATAAAGCCAGTGTATCTCAGTGGATGAGGTGCTCTGTTCATGACTGAGAGGTTCTTGGTCTGACTCCCATGATAGGCACATTGGTGTCCTGACTTTTGAATGAGACACTGAAAACTCTAGGTCCCATGCCACAATAGGCCTAGCACTTTAAAGATCCCTCACTGCTTCAGGATTGTCTCTTGCAAAAGTATAAACCTCTATGCATGGTGGAGTGAAGTACAACAGTAATCAATCAATCAATAATCAATCAGTCATTGATATTATAGGGATTTCTTATCTGATAGCTTTCTTTCGATTGCAGCGTTCGGTCCTTTTTTGTGTTGTTCAAAGTGATGAATCATCATCTGTCTCCTTATCTGTCCTCTGTGTGTTTTTGGGGTTTTTTTTTTTTCAAAGGTGTCTTAGCTTTTCATTTGGGAATTTTTTGTCCCATTTGCATAATGTTAAAGATTAATATTTGGGGAAATTTTAGGCAAATTTCAGAAAAATCAATTAAATTTCCATTCCATGAAGGGTCCTTATAATGGACCTGATTTGAAGAAAAAAGAAAACCACTGGTCCTTTGGTTGAGATAGATTAAATGAAAGATCTGTCTCATGGTATTCAATGGAAGACCACTCTCAACCTCAAGATAGTCCATTGTAGAGGTAAAAATTGTAAGGTCATGGATAAAACAGAAGAAATTAAATGATCTTGGTTGCAGCATAAAGCCAGTTGAATATCAAAACAAAATCACTCTTAATAACGTACTAGCTGACTTGTTCTTTAAAAGGTGTGTTGTGTTAGTCAAAGTGTAAAGATTGATGTAACTATATTTCTATAGAATGAATGTATAGTGTCCTTTCTAGTGTATTATCATGCACCCACATTCATGTGGAACTTTTGTCACTGGCATATTTGAGCCTCTGTATTTCACTGTTGAGCGATTATCTCAAATTTAAAACCTGACATGCTAATTAGAAAAACCTGATGACTGGCGTATGAGATCAGTTGTTATATACATTTTGTATATATACATGTATATATCAGCACTTTAAGTTTCAGATAAAATTAGGTCAGTTTGACCTATATTTCACAGTGAAGTAATTTGTAAAAAATATCGGCTATCAACCATGCCATCAGGACACTGTTTTTAGCAGTGTTTAATTAATTCATTGCTTTGTTCCACTATTAAACAAAGTCTGAATCTAAAGAATATTTGTTTTGTTTGTTTCTTTTTTGATTTTATGTCATTTATATGGTGATCATTTAATTTTACATGTAACACACTTATTGATTGGTTTAAACACTAGTGGTACATGTTGTATATCTCATTCACAAAATTTTTTCTATGACGACGTAATTTCCTGCGTTTTCTGAACTGTGATGTCAATATTCATACCACTGTGGAAGAAATTTATAGATGTTGAGAAATAGTGCAAACATAACGTACCAATTTTTGATAATATATAACATGTTTGAAAGAAATTAAATGATAAGGAATGAATCTAATATGTTTTTCATTGGATGGAGGTATAGCATGAAAAAAAGGATGGAAAACTTGTGCCTCATTTTATTGTCTCACCCAATGACAAGGCACTAACAAACTGCTTGTTAGACTCAAATGCTGCAACTGACGGCCACAAGCCAAACACACCACCCATTGAACAATGCTGGCTCTCTCTAAAGAATAAAGCATTAAATAATTCAATCAGTAACATGTTTCCCAGAATGATAATCTTTGATATATTTAGCATTGTATTTAAAAATAGGTCCAATGGGCCAAACAGGCTGGATGTCATGTAATAGGCACCTGCTCAACAGACGATAAAGTACAATTCTTAAAGGTACGTACTGCTGCAGTTACATGTAGTATAACATAAGAAATTAGACTAATAATGTCCTCTAGTGGGAAGCTGATGTACAACAAACAAATGATCAAGGTCTTTGTTCACAACATTTTTGATGATCAGGCATTTATCAAATGAATGGAGATGATGTGACTAGAAATACAGTGTAAAGTCCATGCTAGTTATGGTATATCAGCTATAGAGTCTTATTTTGTTAGATATTGTATCCAGCAGAATTATTACATGAATTTGTCCTAGTTTTCATCATACATGTATGACATGTTGTAAAAATGTAAAAAAGTTGATCATACTGAAAAACGGCAAAGGACATATGTATACTGGTATATGATAATTTGAAATTTCGATAGGAATTTTATTTCTTTTACAGAATATAGGGTGTGATAGACCAATAAATTATAATACAGAAAACTTAAGAGCTGTTTTAAAGAAAGAATACCCGGTATGTAGATATATATTTCTGTAATTATGTAAGCATAAGATTTAATTAAGATAATTCTTATTTAATTTAATGATCTATTAAACACTATAAAATTGGAAGGGTAGATTTAGGTAATTTCAAAAGCAATTATTCAAAACAAAAAACATTTTAAGATTATGAAACTGTTTCCTGATCTTTTCATTCAATTCTCAAGAGACAATAAGATTTCTGAGAAATTTTTGTGAAATCCAATCCTTTTAAAAGTAAGGCAATATCGTTAAGTTATTATAATTCATTTATGGAATTATCGATGAAAAAGATTAATTCCTCAAAATACTTGTGCAAGAAAAATATGTTAAAGGCTCAGATTGCCTATTATATATTGATCTTTAAGAAATTAATGTCATTGGAAGATATTAAATCCTCATTGAACAATGGCTTGTTCTACCCTAAATGCCTCCATGAAGTATTGCATTTATTATATATTTAATATTTGATGTTTTAGAGAAATAATAGTTACATTTGTTTTTTAATGGAATGAATTTCTGTAGAAATAACATAGTGCTTTTACCGTTTCTTTCAGAAAGGTGTGGACGTAGTGTATGAATCTATTGGTGGAGAAATATTCGAGACTTGTGTGGATAGGTAAATCCTTGAGATTTATTATTTACATTTATGCCTATCAGTGCTCTTACTATTAATTAGAACAATTTTGATCTGCAGTGATTCTTCAAAGTCACTAAATTCATTAATTTTTGGTATGTGTAAATTTTAGAAATGCAATGATACATGATACTGTCTGCAGCTTACACTGTATTGTAATGATATGACAATGTCAGTCTTTATAGGAATCTGTACAATTTTTATGATTTATATAAAGGGTTCGAACTGAAATTAATTGAAAAAAAGTTCTGTGTAGAATATTTAAATGTTTTTGTTTTTTCACATTTGCATTCATGTTTTGTTAAATTACTAAGTATATTTCTCTTTTTTTTTTTCTAAAAACCCTCAAACTGTTTTATAGCATATGACAGTATATTATGTAGATGGAGCAGTGAATTAAAATCCTCATTTCTTTTGAGGAACGATTATTGTGATACTAATTGTATCATTAGTTAAGAATAAATGTATATATATAGGGTATCATGAGAAGTTGTATAATTGCATGTCTAGTATATCGAATATACATGTATATATATCAAACCTAGGATCTTCTGTTTACAAATTCAGGTGAAATCAAAAAAAAAAAAAAATTCTAAAATAGAGCTGCAGAGGTTTTGTTTTGGTGAATGGGTTTATGCCTTTTAAATATGTTTATTTTGTTCTTAAGATTTGTCCTTTATTTATTAAGTTTTAATTTAATTCAGAAAGCTAAAAGCATGTGGCATGCAATTAATGAATGAAATTAACATATATTTGCTAATATTCTTCATTGCAGAATAGCATTAAAAGGTCGAATCATTTTGATTGGATTTATTGAAGGATATGAAACTGACCTTGGTTTCAAACCATCAAGGTCAATAGCAACCTTACCAGTAAAGGTCAGTGTATACACATATTATAAAAAATATGAGAGAACACACCCATTGAATGTTAACTGAATATGATGTACTTTTAGGTTCTACCACACATTTTATATACATGTAGTGTGTTGGAGGATGTCTCATACATCATTGGATTGCCTTTTGATAGATCTTATTACATGTACTCATTAACTTATTGTCAATTTCCATTTTAATCCAGCTAGACTGAATCTGTTTATAGTCTTTTTTTAGCTTCAGAAATTCTGTTTTTTGCGCTAAGTGTGTTCTACTTCAGTAGTAAAGTGATCATGTGGTCATGTGTTTCTACAGTAACTCGTTTTCATCTTAAATCTGTTGATGATAGATTTTTGTTTCACCTTTTGAGCAAAGCAAATCTGAGGGGTCAAAGTGTGTATTGTTTGTTTTTGTATTGTCATGTCTCTGTTTTAAGCCTTCTTTGCATGGCATGTAGTCACTGTAGATCTGATTAATGTCATGTCTCTGTTTTAAGCCTTCTTTGCATGGCATGTAGTCACTGTAGATCTGATTAATGTAGTCTTTTGAAGCCAGTGTGGCTCAGTGGATGAAGTGCTCAGCATCCGACCGAGAGGTTTCAGGTTTGACTCCCACCCTGGGTAAACCAGTATCCTGTCCTCAGGATAAGACAGTAAAAACAGGTTGTGTTTCATAGTAGGCATGGCACGTAAAAGATCCCTTACTGCTTCATAGTTAAGGCATGGCACATAAAAGATCCCTTACTGCTTCATAGTTAAGGCGTGGCACGTAAAAGATCCCTTACTGCTTCGGATGGTTTGCATAGCAAAGGTATTAATTTCTATGTAATGCAACAGGCAGATGCTATCACCATATACATGAAATAATGGTAAAGTGATGTATAACAATAATCATTTAATTATGTAGTTATTTAACTTGAGTGGATCCAGAAGCTGTAGTCCACGAGAGAGATTTACCCGGAGTGAAGAGTTTTCCCCAAGATCAATAACTTTATAAGAAATGAATCTGAAATATGACAAAAAGTTTATAATTTAGAGTGAGTGTTAAGAAACTTTTTTGAGCTAATGCTAATATTGCTGGATTCATAATTTGTTTGACTGAAATATATTTGTTCCTTGATTAGCACAGATAGAACTTATTTCTTGTACTTTCATAGTTGTTGAAGAAATCGGCCAGTGTTCGAGGATTTTTCTTGGACCATTTTCGTAAAGAATCGGCAGAGACTGTTGGTAAAATGATCAAAATGTACCATCAGGATCAGATCAAGAGCTTTGTGGATCTGGGCGAGAAATCTCCTACAGGAAAATTTACAGGACTGAACAGCATACTGGATGCTGTTGATGTAAGTTTTATGTAAGGCTTGTTTTGTATGTCACTTTTACCGTATTTACTCAAATATAATACACACTTTTTTTTCACAAAATTTTACCCCTCATTTTCTCACTGCATATTACATGTTTACATAGGGTTAGAAATCTGGATCTTTTTTTCCACGCTTTTAATCTTCAGTGGCGGATTTAGAGGGGTGCATGTGTCTGTTAAAGTATCTAAAGCTGTTCATCAAACCTACGAGGCGTAAGATATATCTATTGTCTGTATATTGTCTGTATATGCCTATTTTTATACAATAAATGGGTTAAAACATCTTTGTCCAAAATACATATCAACACATTCTGCGGGTGGATGTTTGAAAGATTGGCCCTCTGTACTCTGAGATAGTGTGCCTTGCCCAAGAGCATTATGGGCAAGATATCTATATTACAAAGTTACTTACCCCTGAGTAGATATCTGACATAGAACAACTGTGAACAGGTTTATGGAAACATGTAAAACATGTAAAACATGGGAAATGAAGGGACAAAAGTGATGTTTCCATAAGAATTCTATAAAATGTAAAACTGGGAAATGAAGGGACAAAAGTGATGCTTCCTTTAGCATATAAAGTTATGGAAAATGAAGGAACAAAAGTGATGTTTCCATAAGAATTCTGTAACATGTAAAACTATGGGACAAGAAAGTACAAAAGTGGTGCTTCCATAAGAACTCTATAACATGTAAAGTTATGGGAAATGAAGGGTCAAAAGTGATGTCTCCATAAGAATTCTGCAATATGTAAAACTATGGGACATGAAGGGAATAAAGTGATGCCTCATAAGAATTCATGATCATCAATTCTGACATCATGATCGTTATGTTGTCAGATAACTAACAAATCAAATATTTCTTTGTATTACGAAAATCAGGAATACAAGTTAATGGTCATCACCACAGCATATTACAGAAAGAATTGTCTCTACAGTTTTAGCAGTACAATGTACATGTAATGATACTTGCCTCCATACTATAGTTTAGCAGTACAGTGTACATGTAATGAT
Organism: Pteria penguin; assembly: GCA_035048485.1. Classification (NCBI taxonomy): domain Eukaryota; kingdom Metazoa; phylum Mollusca; class Bivalvia; order Pterioida; family Pteriidae; genus Pteria; species Pteria penguin. The sequence continues at coordinate 37,202,578 of CM068591.1, read as the reverse complement.
ACTTGCCTCCATACTAAAGTTTAGCAGTACAATGTACATGTAATGATACTTGCCTCCATACTGTAGTTTAGCAGTACAATGTACATGTAATGATACTTGCCGCCATACTATAGTTTAGCAGTACAATGTACATGTAATGATACTTGCCTCCATTCTATAGTTTAGCAGTACAATGTACATGTAATGATACTTGCCTCCATACTATAGTTTAGCAGTACAATGTACATGTAATGATACTTGCCTCCATACTGTAGTTTAGCAGTACAATGTACATGTAATGATACTTGCCTCCATTACTATAGTTTAGCAGAACAATGTACATGTAATGATACTTGCCTCCATTACTATAGTTTAGCAGAACAATGTACATGTAATGATACTTGCCTCCATACTAAAGTTTAGCAGTACAATGTACATGTAATGATACTTGCCTCCATACTATAGTTTAGCAGTACAATGTACATGTAATGATACTTGCCTCCGTACTATAGTTTAGCAGTACAATGTACATGTAATGATACTTGCCTCCATACTATAGTTTAGCAGTACAATGTACATGTAATGATACTTGCCTCCATACTATAGTTTAGCAGTACAGTGAACATGTAATGATACTTGCCTCCATACTATAGTTTAGAAAGTCAAAATAACGAATTGAAAGACCATTATCAGTAATAAAGACAAACCAGAGTTTGATATATCATGTATATATTTAAGTATATATGATAAGTGTCTAACAAATTTATATTTAATATAGTGCAAAGCTGGATTTGAAAAATTAAACAGAAGTTATGGTTCTTGGTTAAATAATTAAAATAAAGAAAATGTGAAATGAGAATCAGTTATCAGACTTATGTCGTAGTAATTTGTAACCCCTGTGCTGTGATCTTTACTTACTGTAAATGTATTGTCAAATACTCTCAATATTCTTTTTTATATTTTCAGTACCTGTATACGAAGAAAAGTATTGGAAAAATTGTTGTTGATTTAGGGAATTCTACATCGAGCAAATTATAAAGCTGATATTTAGATTCAGTTGTGTCTGTGATATAACTCAAGATTTATTCATAACACACAGAGACAATATTAACCAGGAGAAAAATTCTTAAGTTATTCATAATTCTCTTTTGTTAAGTAGAGGTATTAATTTTGAAAGCCTGCATCCAAATCATGAAAATTTGTAGAATTTGTGAATTTTGAAAAAAAAAATCTGCTTTAGAATATTTTACCGGTAATCTTACAAAATATTGTAAAATACTTTTGGGAGAATGGATGTTGATGTTGGCATTTAAGACAATCAGTTTATGGTGAAAAGTAACAAAATGTGGTGCTGTTACATGAATTACTGCTAATTGTATAAACACAATCAGTTTATGGTGAAATGTAACAAAATGTGGTGCTGTTACATGAATTACTGATAATTGTATAAACACAATCAGTTTATGGTGAAATGTAACAAAATGTGGTCCTGTTACATGAATTACTGCTAATTGTATAAACACAATCAGTTTATGGTGAAAAGTAACAAAATGTGGTGCTGTTACATGAATTACTGATAATTGTATAAAATCATGCTGGATAGTCATAATGCATGTGTTGTATATCTTTGATTTTATATTGATGTTATGATTTATTTTTTGGAGATTTTTTTTTCTGTTTATGTAAAACAAAGTATGTTACAAATGTAAAATTTTTGTGTGCCATACATTTATATGATGGTTTCAAATCAGTTTTATTGTTGATCTGTACTTTGAAAGTAGCCAGCTTAAATTATTTGATAGCATGCTTGGATCAAGGTTTTTGACCTAAGGTCTAAGGCAGATAAGCTTCATGTACTTCATCAGTTTCTTGTCTTTTGGATAAAACAGTAAGGCCAAGACCTGGTAGCATTGTAGATTCTAACTTGTACAAGATCCCCCACTGCTTTAGGTGGGTCCGTTACAAATGTCAAAATTTGCTAATGTCTCCACCTCTTTTAAACTTCATAGATTCTCACAGGGCCGTAGGAAGCATTAGAAAAAAAAGGGGGGGGGGGGGACTGGAATCTAGTTTGATTTGTATTGTGAAAAAAATAGGTCCATGACTGGCCAAAAAAGGTGAGAGGGTGGAATGGCCCCCTCAGTTTCCACAGGAATCACCCTCAGTTCCTACAGGAATCACCCTCAGTTCCTTCAGGAATCACCCTTAGTTCCTACAGGAATCACCCTCAGTTCCTACAGGAATCACCCTCAGTTCCTTCAGGAATCACCCTCAGTTCCTTCAGGAATCACCCTTTAGTTTATTCTATGTCATTAGTCATTATGATACTACATACAATTGATTCATATGATTTGCATTATTTTGTACTTCATGAAATTTAAATTCACAGATGTTATTCTAAAGAATAGTTAAAGGAATAAAAAGTATATATGCTGTATTTCTTATCCTTTTTCTTGTGTAGTATGTCTGTCCATTTGTTTGTCCTAGAATTTGTTTATCCATTTGTAGACGTGCTATAAGAAATCATTTTGAAACGGAGATTTAACATTTATGATCTGGTGGGGAAGAACCTTATCATTTCTTCAGGGCAGAGTTCAAGATCATTTATGGGGATGATACACTTTGCAAATTCAAGGTCATTTGTGAATGTGATACTCCTTGCAGTGTTCTTTTTTTATAATTATATATTTCATTTATAATACAGTGAAATAAGAGAAAAAATAAAGATTTGATCATTTTAGTTGTATGAATGCCTTTGAAAAAAAATCAGTAATATTTCATTATTATTATATCTGGTTATAAACTAATCATAATCAAATTAGCAGTAAATGTTTTGAAAATAATTCAGTAGTGCTAATGTTTTGCCACTATACATCTCAAATCTTCCAGGGGGAATTATATGTACATGTATAGATAAATAAAAAAAAGAGTACACTATTCACAATTAAAAGAAGTTTTTTTTTATTAGTCCCCTACCGGCATCGCCAAAGGGGACTATAAGTTTGCAGTCCGTCAGTCACACTCACGTTTTCCGGACTTTTTTTTCTAAACGCTTGTAGATATTCATCCAATTTTTGGTGTGTGGGTCTACCACCATGAGTTACAAATCAAGTTCGAGTTTCGTTTCAGTCAACTGATTTTTGACGGAATTACGGCCCTTGGAATAAGAAAATTTCTTTAAAATGGCAGTTTTGCAGACTTTTTTTTTCAAAACGCTTGTAGATATTCATCCAAGTTTTGGTGTATGAGTATACCACCATGAGTTACAGATCAAGTTCGAGTTTCGTTACAGTCCACTGATTTTTGACGGAATTACGGCCCTTGGAATTAGAAAATTTCTTTAAAATGGCAGTTTTCAGACTTTTCTAAATGCTTGTAGATATTTATCCAATTTTTGGTGTGTGAGTCTACCACCATGAGTTACAGATCAAGTTCGAGTTTCGTTACGGTCCACTGATTTTTGATGGAAAAAATATGCCCCTTGGAATTAGAAAATTTCTTTAAATGGCAGTTTTCAGGACTTTTTTTCTAAATGCTTGTAGATATTCATCCAAGTTTTGGTGTGTGAGTCTACCACCATGAGTTACAGATCAAGTTCAAGTTCCGTTTCAGTCAACTGATTTTTTACGGAATTACGGCCATTGGAATTAGAAATTTTTTTTAAAATAGCAATTTTCCAAACTTTTTTCTAAACACTTGTAGATATTCATCCAATTTTTGGTGTGTGAGTATACCACCATGAGTTACAGATCAAGTTCGAGACAGTTCTAGTTTTCATCATCATCAAAGGTTGTGATGAAATACTTAACTTGCTGGCAGCCTGAAAGACAGTAAACTATGTTGTGTGTGTGTGTGTGTTTTGGGGGTCTTAGTTTTCCATTTGCCAGTAGGGGACTTAGTATTGCCTAAGCAATACTTTCAGAATGCTTGTTGATATCAGTTAAAGTTTAAAGATTATTTTATTCAATAAAGTAGTGGTTAACTACCAAAAAAATTGTGAATTTATTCCTAAGTACAATTGGATCATATTTAGCTACAAGCAAATAGACATTTACTCTTTTTAGCTCACCTGAGCCAAAGACTTAAGTGAGCTATTGTGATCAATCGCCGTCCGTCGTCCATCCGTCGTTAGCTTTTCTACATTTTCGACTTCTTCTCCAGAACTGCTGGACAGAATTTCATTAAACTTCATAGGAAGTAAGAACTCATCGTCCTCTACCAAGTTTGTGTTTTTTGTGCCCATCTGTAATCCAAGATGGCTGTCGTTGGCTCCGATTGGTTGACATATTTTGGACTTCTTCTCCAGAACAGCTGCACAGAATTCCACCAAACCTCAAAGGAAGTAAGTACTCAAGGTCTTCTACCAACTTTGTGTTTTTGGTGCCCATCCGTAATCCAAGATGGCCACCATTGGCTCTGATTGGTTGACACATTTTCGATTTCTTCTCTAGAACCGCTGCACAGAATTTCAACAAACCAAATAGGAAGTAAGAACTCAAGGTCCTCTACCATGTTTGTGTGTTTTGTGCCGATCCATAATCCAAGATGGCCGCCATTGGCTCTGATTGGTTGACACATTTTAGACTTCTTCAAAACGACTGCACAAAATATCGTCAAACCTTATAGAAAGCCTTGTAGAAAAAAAGCAAAATTTTCTACTGAAATGAGCTGTCATTTTATTGTAAATAAGCAATTTATGCTCAGGTGAGCGATATAGGCCCATTTGGGCCTCTTGTTCAGTAGTGTCATCTTTTAATATATTGAATATTTATATATCTACCTTCCATACGAAATAATCAATTTGCAAGAAGAATAAGTTAAGGTTACATATATCAAAAGAATACATAGATATAGGTGTAGGGTGTTTAAGGACACCATGAAATAAACTTTTATATTAAGTATCTTTTCTTATATGTATCAAGTATATTTAAGTATCTTTATCTATATATACATGTATTTATATGTATTAATTAAGTCTCTTTACTAACATGTATAAAGTACTAGTTTTACTTAGGCTTTCCTATCACACTACAGCAGCTCTACAGGTAGGTATACAGGCAGTGTAGCTCATGTGGTAAGGTACATCACATTATAGCAGCTCTACAGGTAGATATACAGGCAGTATAGCTTTTGTGGTTATGTGCATCACACTACAGCAGCTCTGCATGTAGGTATACAGGCAGTGTAACCCATGTGGTAGGGTACATCACACAACAGCAGCTATACATGTAGGAATACAGGCAGTAGAGCTCATGTGAAAAGTTGCATTACACTACAGCAGCTCTACAGGTAGGTAAACAGGCAGTGTAGCTCATGTGGTTATTTGCATCACACAACAGCAACTCTACAGGTAGGAATACAGGCAGTATAGCTCATGTGGTAAGGTGAATCACACGACAGCAGCTCTACAGGTAGGTGTACAGGCAGTATAGCTCATGTGGTAAGGTACATCACATTACAGCAGCTCTACAGGTAGGTATACAGGCAGTATAGCTCATGTGGTAAGGTACATCATATTACAGCAGCTCTACAGGTAGGTATACAGGCAGTATAGCTCATGTGGTTATGTGCATCACACTACAGCAGCTCTACATGTAGGTAAACAGGCAGTGCAGCTCATACAGTATGGTGTATCACACTACAGCAGCTCTACAGGCAATGTAACTCATGTGGTAAGGTACATCACACTACAGCAGCTCTACAAGTAGGTATACAGGCAGTATAGCTCATGTGAAAAGTTGCATTACACTACAGCAGCTCTACAGTTAGGTAAACAGGCAGTGCAGCTCATGTGGTTATGTGCATCACACTACAGCAGCTCTACATGTAGGAATATAGGCAGTGAAGCTCATGTGATATGGTGCATCACACAACAGCAGCTCTACATGTAGGGATACAGGCAGTGTAACCCATGTGGTAAGGTGCATCACACAGCAGCAGCTCTACAGGTAGGAATACAGGCAGTATAGCTCATGTGGTAAGGTGAATCACACAACAGCAGCTCTACAGGTAGGTATTCAGGCAGTATAGCTCATGTGAAAAGTTGCATTACACTACAGCAGCTCTACAGGTAGGTATACAGGCAGTGCAGCTCATGTGGTTATTTGCATCACACAACAGCAGCTCTATATATGGGTATACAGGCAGTGTAACCCATGTGGTAGGGTACATCAAACAACAGCAGCTCTACATGTAGGAATACAGGCAGTATAGCTCATGTGGTAAGGTGCATCACACGACAGCAGCTCTACATGTAGGTAAACAGGCAGTGTAGCTCATGTGGTTATGTGCATCACACTACAGCAGCTTTACATGTAGGTATACATGTAATGTAGCTCATGTTGTAAGGTGCATTACATTACAGCAGCTTTACATGTAGCAATACAGGCAGTATAGCTCATGTGGTTAGGTGCATCACACGACAGCAGCTCTATAGGTAGGTATACAGGCAGTATAGCTCATGTGGTAAGGTGCATCACACGACAGCAGCTCTACACGTAGGTAAACAGACAGTATAGCTCATGTGGTAAGGTGTATCACATTACAGCAGCTCTAAAGGTAGGTATACAGGCAGTGTAGCTCATGTGATAAGGTGCATTACACAACATCAGCCCTACATTTGGAATACAGGCAGTGAAGCTCATGTGATATGGTGCATCACACTACAGCAGCTCTACATGTAGGTATACAAGCAGTGCAGCTCATGTGGTATGGTGCATCACATACAGCAGCTCTACAGGTAGGTATACAGGCAGTGCAGCTCATGTGGTAGGGTACATCACACTACAGCAGTTCCACATGTAGGTATAAAGGCAGTATAGCTCATGTGGTAAGGTGCATCACACTACAACAGCTCTACAGGTAGGTATACAGGCAGTGCAGCTCATGTTGTAAGGTGCATCACACAACAGCAGCTCTACATGTAGGAATACAGGCAGTATAGCTCATATGGTAAGGTGCATCACACTACAGCAGCTCTACATGTAGATATGTGATCCCTTAAATTGATTTTGTAAAACATGGGTCAGTGCCAAACAATTGTAAATGTCGACACTTGCATGTAACCAAGGAAAGTGTTAAACAAGAAAACTTTGATGTTTTCATCAACTGATTCTCGGAAAATCGTGTGCAGACTTTTATACTGATTAAAACCATTTCTTTATGCCGCTTCTCTATTTGTCCTATTGCGGATAAAGATCATGCGAAACTCCGTAAGGGGTCATGCTCTGGTGGTTCGGCTACAAATTCCTAGGAATGAAATTAACATCCCCAACGTGCGAGACCCACAAAGTAGTTTTTGGACAGTTTCTTACATATTGCGTCACTATCACGTGCCCACTGTCCGCGCCACTCACTCTGGAAACTGGAAAATCTGGATTTTCAGTTTAATATTCATCTTCAGAATAATTTCAAAAAGGCAAAACCATTCGATAGATCTTGTTTAGTCGAAACTTTTGGCGTATGCTATATGTTTGTATGAAGAAGCGGTCATATCTTATAGAAAAAAAATCAATTTTAGATAGGGCGATTTCCATGTTAAATCTTGACGTGACGTCGCCAAGTTTCCCGTAGACTCAATGTTAAACATCGGCGACGTCACGTCAGAATTAACATAGAAAACGCCCTATCTAAAATGATTTTTCCCTATAAGATACGAATGCTTCTTCGTAGAAACATATAACGTACACCAAAAGTTACGACTAAGCAAGACCTGTCGATTGATATTAATTTTGTAAAACTATTTTAAAGATAATTATAAGACGTGTGAAAATCCAGATTTTTTTCGGTTTACAAAGTGAGTGGCGCGGACAGTAGCCGAGACATTGATTGGCTATGGGAAATAACGGTTTCGGTGACTGAAACGTCATCAGAGTTCACCAGAACATGACCCCTTACGGTTGATTGGTTGATTGATTTTTGTTTAACGTCACACCACGAATATTTCACATATATGGTGACGGCATCCGCCGGATGCAGGGCATACAAATTTTGACTTTTGCAACGGACCCACCCGAAGCAGTGAGGGATCTTTAAATAACGTGCCATACATACCACGACACGGGACCTCGGTTTTTACTCATTTACTGTCTCATCCAAAAGACAGGACACCGGCATGACCAGAGCGGGATTCGAACCCCGGCCTCCCGATCAGAAATCCAGCGCGATACCTCTAAAGCACGCCGGCTTAACCCCTTACGGAGTTTCGCGAGATCTGTATCCGCAAAGGGACAGATAAAGATGTGGTTTTAATTAGATTGAGCACCGTTCTTTTTTAAATTCGGATATTTATCGACAGTCAGAAGTTCCGAAAGTAGCGTAAATTTTGCAATTCAGACATCATGACACATACAAATTTCACTGATTATCCCGAAGCGGATTCCGTAAATTATACTCTCTCTTCTCCAGCCCCAGGGCACGTGAATGTCCATTGTGGTACATTGTTGTTAGTGCCATCCATAGTCGTGTAACACCAGTTACTTTCGTATTTTACATTTGTGGTATTCCTATTGATATTCATGCCACTTTGCTAACAGATATGAATTTTACACTGACAATTATACAGAATTTCCAAAACTCATTTTAATGTGGTGGTTGCGTGACATAATCGCTGTATACCAGCTTCACATTGTGCATTCGCTACCGTAGTGTTCAAAGAATGTGCATAGATACTTCATAAATAGAAATTTTGTAAAATTTCGTTTATATATTTCAATTTATATTAAAATCTGAATGACTGCTTAAATGAAATGGTGTCAGGTTGTACTCCATATGCATTTCATACAAACAGAATTGAAATAATGTGTGGCAGATATCTACTGTGGCGTTTTCTAACACAACAAACACTGCGTCCCAGAAACCCTTTATGTCGTGCGGCTTACCTTCAATATTGCCTTTCTTGATTGTTGCCCGGATCCAAAACGTAAAGAATCCGGGGTTGCCGTATATGATTAACTCCACCTGGTGTGAACTTAACGAAAGAGGACATCAGAATCCGCTTATGAGCAGAGTTACCACGGACATGTGCGGCATAGAGAGATAAGGGCAGTAAAATATCACGAAAACTGAATTGTGGTACCGACTTGGGACGGTCAATTAAAGTAACAGTTCTACTCAGTATATCAAGTAAAAGTACTGATCCATACAAGCTTCCGTAGTTTATATTACTCATTCTGATTGGCTGATTTTGATTTACTAGCTTCGCCGTAGTAGCAAATGTATAAGCAGCTGTTACCTTTACGAATCGATCTTTGATTTGAACAGACTGACCAGATGTCGATATAACATTGTGATGAGATGACAACTTACTTCAAGTATACAAAGAACCTACATTTAATATTGAAACTTTAATTATTGATTAATATTTTAATTGGAGACACACCATGTCCCACATCTACAGTTCGCGTCATCAACACATGTTCAAAACCTGTATATTAGAGTTGATCGCAAATACTGTATCCTATAATTTGAAATTCATTATAAAATATTATTAACACTTTAAAATTTATTTATTTGATTGATGCATTACACAGATTTAGAACCATCATTTATAATTTTCGCTCTAGATCTGTAGGTTAAGAACCAGTCGATCTAATGCGACAGTCAGGCCGTAAACTTTGAAGTCGCTTCTCCTCAGCCTAGACTCCTCTGAAACTAATTACCGGGCATCACAGACTTATTCGTTGATTATAGGTATTTTGGTTCTCGTCCTTGACCCCTGGGCCAAGAAAAGGGGTCATTCTCCTATTATAAAACTATGCTATACTAGTATTGCATGTATTTATCCTCTCTTATATAAATGCTTTTGATGGAATGAGGAATGATCAATGCATGAAGCATGAATACATTAAGATGATGTTGCATTTTCTAGCATGACTACCATGTCATGTCGAAAACCTTAGAGCTGGTATTATATTTTCTCTCGATTTTGTAGCAGTTTTAATGATGATTTACATGAATAAAGAATTGTGTACGAAAAGTGGTCAAAATGTGGTGTACCATGCTAGTTTAGCGGCAGTCATTAAAATCTTCGAAGTGAACCTTATTTTTCCCAGTGGTAACTTTACATGACTGATCTATTTATGGTTTTCTGATATTTATGATATTCTGGACTGAGACCGATTCCGATCACTTTACACAGATTTGACACCTTCTATACTAGAAGGTTACCTACTTCGACTTCTCCATATATAGATACATATGGAATTCACACGATTTGACTCTTTCTACGGGGTATATGTGACGGGTGTTGCTAGCAAGCAGGAGATGCTCACTCTCCCCGGGCACCTGATCTCACTCCATCACAGGGGTTCACATATGCTCTTCAAGTAGACATATTTTGTTATTTTCCATTTGTTTTTCATTTTCACTGATTTTGTATGTCCTATGGTTTCATGATTTTTGGACTTGTGGTTTGGATTTATCCATCATCTTTACATTTGTAAGTGGTGCTACAAGTGCCACTAACAATCGCTGAAACTCGAATGAAAATTCTGAAGTCTACTTAGTCGGCAAATAGGAGAGCGAGTTTTGATGAACTGTTCGGCACGAATACAGTTGTTACGTGAATTCTGATATTCATCCGGAACACACGAGTCGGTTCTTTATACTACGTAACAGTAACCAGACTCGGACGTGAATGTATGAATACATTACAATTTTACACGTAAATCGCCTGTGTATGTTTGTAACTGCGTGATTCGGCTTAGAACTAGATCCGATATCAACAGGGACGTATATTATTTAGATATATACGTCCCTGATATCAATCATCTGTGACATCGAGTATTATTCATAATATTCATGATATTTCATATTAAATACTAGGAAAAGCACATTTAGGCAATTTCGTGAAATATACTATATAATATTAATATATACCGTCGTGTGCGTGACATTCGCCATTTAAATGTCATGTAACGTATCTCCGCGACCAAAGAACGTTCACGTCTGGGTCTGTCTTTCTATTAAAAGAAACCATGCGATACGTGTTACCGGAAGCAAATAGGTGATTCTCCTATAGGCATACCGGTGATTAACCTATCGCAAAATCCAAGTCAACAGAAAAGCGTACCAGCTTCTAAATCAGATTAATATTGATATTAACATTTCAAATGTAACCTGCCGTCAGGGGGCGTATGCAAAAACAGCTATAAGATTCTACATTAGTCGTGACGGCATTTATTTCGGTACTTATGCTGTGTTAAATCCTCTTGTGGATAATACGTCGGTCACTTTGCAATAGATCTTGATAAAACATCACATAGATATTCAGCAAATTCAAAAAGTGTGACCCAATATCAGATTTCAAGGTCGCTTCAATGACAGCTAAAATGTTTGCTTTGAAATAAGTTAATCACTTTGAGATCGGGACAAAAATTACAAAAATGTCCCTCAGAACGTAGTGGTGTGTTATGACCTAACCCAAGATTATGTGACGTATTTCAATAGGACGCTGAAGAAACTTTGATAGAATTCTTGATTCGGCTATAAGTCCAAGATACATTTTGCCCAAACTTCACACAAATATTTTTTAACGTAAAGTAGTGTCATGACCTTGACTTAAACTCATTAATCATTGTTTATTGTTATGATGAAAATTTGGAATGAAACTGATTATTTCGTTTAATTGCAAATTATACTTCGATTTAAAACCGATAATCGCTAATAACAGGGACGCACATGTGTTATATATGTCCCTGCTAATAATAAGACATTAGTTTCCTGTCTCCTGACATAAAAAGATAATTTAGGTATGAAGTACAAATTTTTGTATATTTCCAAGTTATTCTAGTTTTTATTAATGTTGTTTTGGACACAGGTATTGAATGACTGGTAGGAAGCTTTTACAGTCGACACTCAAGTGTAAAAAGCTTTTACAGTCGACACTCAAATGTAAAAAGCTTTTACAGTCGACACTCAAGTGTAAAAAGCTTAACGTTGAAGTTACTTGAGAGTGACGGGTGAATGTCCTGGTAATATGCAGTGGCGGGCTTAGAGGGGCCGGGGCCGTTCCCCACCCCCTTTCGCCACATATTTACAAGTAAAAACCCAGATTTTGCACCAAAAATGACTGAGTATTTGACTAATACATATGTTGCCCCCCTTTTCGGAAATCCTGGATCCGCCACTAATATGGACAATGACTTCACCTTAAATTTTCATATTTTCTGAATACCTGGACATATGTCACTTAGGAAACGTTAAAGTAGCTTTTGCCTGTCATTTTCGCAGCATTTTGATACAACTTTATGACCTGTTTACTACATGTTGAGAATAAGACGGCTTTGAACTGATCATGAATTGTCTCCCTCTTTTATGTAGCAATTTTGATTATTCTTTACGAAAGATTAAACAGAAGACACCTGACCAAGTTGTATGACACAAATCACCAAAGAAATGCACATAAAACATAATAAAAGTAAAATATACACAGAAAACGACATTACAAAAATATTGGAATGCACTGCGGTTACGATACCGACTTAGGACGGTCAATAAAAAGTAACAAACGTTACTCAATTGGAGTGGTTCACCGGAGAAAATGATCAATCGCAGGTACGTGAGAAAAGAATGAAAAAATAAAAAGATATAAAAACAACAACACATGTTTGTCGTGGCGTATTGTAGAGCTGGATTTCCTTCCTCATTGTCATAGCCATTCTGATGAATCTTTGCAGGGATGATGTTTTATGAAACACAAAAATGCATTAAACGCATTAAAAGTATTTGGTCAATGTAACTTCATTGTAAGAAATATTAGAAAAATTAAAAGGGTTTTTTTTGTTTTTGTTTTTGAAGCTGTTATACCTTTCAGTACTTTAACATCATTATAGTAGTGTTAGAAGAAAAAATCGCTGTAGGAATAAAAAGTGATTTGAAATTATCTACAATGTATGAAAAGCTTTGACAAACGTTTTGTATTTCATGTGTGAAAACGTCTGGAAGAATTTTTTTTATCTCCCCAATGTATTTAAAGAGCACCTGCGGTGTTTTATGCAATAACAATCCGAAACCACCCAAATGACCTCAATGAAATTGTCGTTATCTTTACTGCCGACTATCCTTGTTCTGCCTTTCTTTATTGTCATGACTTCGTCATGCTGACACTGCGATTGAGCTACCATTAATTACAGCACTCATCGCCTTCCATATTTTTTCAGCATATCGAAGTGCACATATAGATATGCATCGAAGCATAGCCAACGAATTCTTCAATAATTCATCAAAAAGTCTCATTCTCTGTGTGTTAACAGCATTTGAATTCATAACAGAGAGATCCGATATAGGAGATACACATCGTGATAAAGCCTCTCAGGTAAGAATTATGGAATTAAGGAGGGGTGAATATATCATACATCGCGTTCCATTGCCACACACTAAATATATTTTATTATCGGGCGGATCCAATATTTCTAAGAATAGATAATAACAGAAAAAGAGTTAAAGTTCATATAAATGGTAAAATTACCTTTTTGAGGAAATTGTTAACGAAAACTAGGTGTGGGTCATATCACCTGGACATAAATCCAATTATTCCATCAAATTTGATCGGATATGAAAGTCTGAGAAACCTTACATTTTTGGTTGTTCAAAAAAGGTTTTCTTATATGAATTGTATTGTAAATAAGTGGCTTTAAATCTACATCGGTTGATATTAAAGTTGAATATCAACCGGTGTAGATCGATGTTACACCAAGTGGCGGATATAGAATTAACAAATCGGGGAAGAAGTGGGGGCGGGGTTTCACACGTACTCAAAATGAAATAAGGGAATTATGTCATGTCCCTTTCGACTATATAACTAATACGTTGTGCAAACCTCATTCAAAAGACCCCCTCCCCGGCCTTCTGATGCTCGTATCACTTATCAGACCGTATGTAAATACAAATATGCATTCTGTACATGTATGTCGCATAACATTCATCCCTTGGGGGTAGTCTCAAAATACAAAACTCTACATTTAAAAGATGTTGTTTGATTTGAAAGTTTATATTTTGATAATGAAAGCATGGGAGTACCATGCTTTTAAACTTTATGGCACCATCTGGGAACCCACCCCGATTGTCTACACCACTTTTGAGCACTTACATGTACCATTACACCAACTGCCACGTGATATCAAGGGCATGGCGAGGAATGTTACAATCCTTTGTTAGTTCATATAGACCAGTGCTGGTAATATGATATCGCGCATGTGAATGTAGTATTAAGTTTAACAATATTGAAGGGGAAAGTGTCATGAACATTTCATACATATATACAAGATACTTTATGGAAGAAATTTCTTTTAGTTTTTTTTTTTCTTTTTGCTGATTTTGTATACCTTTCATTGTCTTGCTTTTTATTAAGGTGGTTTCCATAATGATCTAAATGTACAGCTCGACAAGCACACACTTGGGCTTACAACAGAGATTTCTTTTGGGGAAAATGGAAGGAGTATAAATTCCTGGCTTCAACATAAGGAAAATATAAAGAATTTTCTATGTCATATTATCTACCTTTAAATATACAACACAGACACACCCCCTCCCTTCAAATGCGTATAATATGCTTATACAATAGTATACCGTGTCACAAATGAGCTTCATAGTAAAAGAAGTAAGGTTTCCATTAATATTGCCCGACTCCCCCCAAAATATGTACCCTAAAACTAAATTTTGCTGGTCTAATTGGGTTACTCTGAAAAGTCCATAGTTATTTTACTCTACATTTAGCGCTGTTGCCTTTCGTTGAAAGAATTTGTATAGAACAAAGATTATTAGATAATGGGTTTATGTACAGTTACACGCTTCGTTACCACAGATCACGAGGAATTTCGATGTGGATGTAAGCTTTTTTAAAATCTTTTATTACGAATTCAGTTGTAAACAAACTGACTCGAAGTGAGATTTCAAGTTCTCTGTTTTCTCGACTTGTACATTGGCGGAATTAAGGGAGGGGGAGGGGAGGTGGTTTCACCCCCTTCCTCTTTTGGTCGGTGAAGTTTACCCCAAGAAATTGTTTTTTCCACCATTTTAGGACTTCAGCTCTGCAACAAACGTCTAGATACGCCTATGTTCTATATTGTTATGCAAAGAGCGAGGTTTGCGATTACTCCGTTTATTCACTACACTTTTGCAGCGACATTGGTGTGTATGAGATACGCATGAAATGGGTTGTCATTTACACCACAATACTCCTCTACATTTATGCAGCGACATTGGTGTGTATGAGATACGCATGAAATGGGTTGTCATTAACATCACAATACTCCACTAAACTTGGGTATCCAATGATATACAGAGAAGTGTCATGTTTTATTTATTTATTTATTAATTAATTTATTTATTTATTTATTTATTTATGTATTTATTTATTTATTTATTTATTTATTTATTTATTTATTTATTTATTTATCTATTTTTGTAATGAAAAGACAAACGGTCAGCACAAAAGGTACATGTAGAGTATTATAACCAGCTAATTTATCAAAAAAGTAAACATGGCGCTAGTATCACATGTAAAGATATACTTTTGTTCATGACAAACTTCTAAGGGATGACCGGGCTTCGAGAGATTAACAGTTCAGTTTGTAATTAGAGGCTTGTGGGTTCCAATTTTATAAAAGTTCATGAAGTCGATAAATTTCCCTTCATCCGGTATTTTATACTGAAATATTGATGTACGTCTCTGTCGTGCATCAATTAGACCTTTACGATATCAAATATCGATTGACTTTTGATGAGATATGATTTGTCAAGTACGGGATGGCGGTGGAATGGAAGTTCATTAGCGATTTTGCAGTTACTCAGTGTATCTAAAAATACATAGTTAATATTCATAGCTTTCAGGCTTAGACTGGAGTTACCTGCTCTTGCTTGCTACTTTCAGGCTATGCATGTTTATAATAAGGAGGATAACTCTTACACTAATGAAGCATTATAATATCTATTTTTGTTTAAATAAGGATTTCTCTAGAATTTCGATTGAACAAGAAATATAAATCTGGTCGCTATTTAAAATGGGAAATATAAAACTTAATATTCCAATAAACAGAGGCGTGTTCCGCCTTAAGGAAAAAACATACTGTGTATTCTTTATCGACAATTTCATGGTATGGAAAGCCAAGACGGTCAGAAGTCATTGTGCTGAGTTTGCGTTGGGACACGGTCATTTTCACATAGAAAACTGTCCAAAACGTTATCGAAGAATTATATCATCACTTGAATGATCAACTAACATTTTTGTGAAAGTGCATAATGGAGCCTATTCGATTAAGCCCCAAATTTTGTTTAGATATTTAGAGGTCTAAAGGTTATATATCTGTCTTCGAGTCTAAAAATTAAGAAGGTTTTCTACACTAACATTACTGTTGACATTTCGTTCAAACTGTAAAAATTGCCATAGTCCATCAATCCATCTATACAAGTAACCAGAATTTGTATTTTTAATTTAAAAAGTCACAAAAACTTAATTTTCGTATATATAAGGGTATATACAGACGAGCAGCTGGAATTTGGTATACTTTTAAGACCCAATATATGAATGGGTATCAGTTTTGCCTTCAAATATATATCAATGAGTATTTTTTCTAATCACAAAATAAATGAATAGGTAAAATATATATGGAGATTACAAGAGACGGTATTTTTGCACTAGAATCTGGACTGCTGAAACCGATCGCAAGCCTATTCATGGTAAGTAATAGGGAGATTTATTTCTGGTGCCGCCTCTTATTGCATATTACTCAAAAGTTTTTTGTGTGGTCAGTGTATGAATGTGTGTATTTTTACACTTTGTTCTATATATGAATGGGTAGGATGCCAGAAACTCCAGCCGCACGTCAGTACCCAAAATCATTGCAAGAAACACCCCCCTCCCCCACCCCTTTTCCACCGTGTGATTATCAGTCGAGGTTGGGCCGTGTCATTGTGGACGTCGTCATGTGATTGAACCCTCACTGCCTAGGCTAGGTCCGTTGCGACAATCACACAAATAAACCATTTGATATATTGTTTTATTTGTTTATTTAGTTTTTGCAGTTAACACCTAAAAGAAATTAATAATAAACAAGCATGAACAAGACAATTATATATATTAGCTTTGAATAGTTTTGTTTGTTTTTTCCTTTGTTTGCTTGATTTTTCATTTATGTAAACATCAGTGACACTTTCATGAAAAGTTTACTTCCTTTTACAGCAGATGATAAAAATATTAATTGAGCTATTTTCCACGGTATCTAGTACGCAAGAATAAGGAATTATAAGGCATTTCAAACCAGCCATTTAGTTTCCATGATAAGTGGGGTTTCAATTTCTAAATCAAACTATCACTGAAACAAAAATATCCAATATCACGACACCAAAAAAATAATAATAATAATAATAATAAAGATAAAAAAAAAAAAAATTAAAATGCCCAACTACTTGCTCGACTGTCTGGGGCTAACAATAGAGTTATCCGTATTTCATTTTTAATTCAGCATCAGCGATATTTATTACACTATATTTGGACGTTGCTAAGGATATGTGCGTCAGAGACAATGCAAGCTAATATTATTATCTGCATAAAACATAGAGCCAGTCCTACGCTCCTCGGAATCACGGATATACATTTACTGCTAGCGTGGTAATACACTGATGTGTCAGTAAGGTGTAATTATGTCCTTAAAATATCCATCATTGGTATTTATAGAAAGATATTTTCGTCAACATGCTTTTCTTAGAATCTAGGTACTGAGCTTTGGACAGGGAGGTCTTGGTGTACTGTCTGTTCATGAAAAGGAGTTCCCGGATTGGTCTGTATTGCATTGCTACTCATGTAATGTCAGTTTGAAAGTGTTTGGCTTTTATTATCATTTAAGGTCACTCTAAGATTATTGTACTTATATGGTGGCGGCACCTGTGTGGTGCATCGCGTCATGATTTTCTCGTTTGCTATTGATCTACCCAATGAAGAGAAGGATCTTTTACGTGTCAACTTGCAACATATACCGTGACACGGGTCCTTGGTTTATACAGTGTCACGGGGCCTCGGTGTATAACGTGACCCGCACCTCGGTTTATACCGTGACACGGGACCTCGGTTTATAATGTTTCATCCGAAGGATAGATAGTGAGGCAGAAGATAAATCCGAGTCGACAACCAGAATGAAACCCGGGTCCACAGAATTGAAGTGCACTGTGACGCTATTTGACCGAACTGATCCTTCACTGTAAGTTTGAAATTAATCCTGAAGTGAGAGAAAAATAAACCCAAACCCAAACAACCCCCCCCCCCCCCCCAAAGAAAGAAAAGGAAAAAAAAAACGAATAAAACAAAATAAAAACAACCAAAACCAAAAACAAAAACGAAACAAAACATACTCACACAAAACCAAAAGGATACTTATGGTAATTGGAACGTGGAATATATAAGGGTTTAATATATTGCGCTCATTTAGCATAATATCATTAAGGTATGTGTGTTGCATTGCCTTATTTGGCCTGATGGCTTCAGTATTTGGCGAGTTCAGCTTACTTATATTTTATGTTTTAATATTGTAAATATTTCAAATATTTAACAGGACATAACGCTCGTTAATGATCAAACAATAATGCAGTCAGCACAACATGATAGACATGCTGAATTTGCTTTGATTTATGCCGTGCTTGTGAAGTTTCGATAATTATTGAACGTGTTATATGTGTAGCCCCTCCCATTTGTTAGAATTCCGGTAAGCTTATGTTGTCATCCCTTGATAGAAAATACAAATGGAAGAAAAACTACGTGATCATGATGTGGTTTTCTGTATCGATCTATCGGATGTCTAATGTATATCGATATGTATTTATGCCTTTATGTGGGTTTTTGTATCGATCTATCGGATGTCTGATGTATATAGATAAGTATCGATGCCTTTATGTAGGTTTCTGTATCGATCTATTGGATGTCTGATGTATATCGATATATATCGATACCTTTATGTGGGTTTTTGTATCGATCTATCGGATGTCTGATGTATATCGATATATATCGATGCCTTTATGTGGGTTTCTGTATCGATTTATCAGATGTCTAATTTATATCGATATGTATCGATGCCTTTTTGGTGTGTTTCTGTATCACATGTGTAATGTATATCGATATGTATCGATACCTTTATGTAGGTTTCTGTATCGATCTATCGGATGTCTAATGTATATCGATATCTATAGATACCTTTATGTGGATTTCTGTACCGATCTATCGGATGTGTGATGTATATCGATATGTATCGATACCTTTCTTATATTGTGTTGAACTAAATAGAATTACAAATCAAAATTCTGACTTTTTAGAATTAATACCACCTCAAGAACTATCACAAGAATCTTAAATTTAAAGCAATAAATAAAATCAGTATTAAGATACATTAGAATGAAAACAAACAAACAAACAAACGCGAACAAAAAATTTTGACCAAAAAAAACCATTAATCAATTAAATGTCTTATTTCTACCTGAAAGGGTCTGAGTATTAAATTTTTATCGATATTGCATCGAACTCATTTGTGTATCTATAAAATACCGGCGTATAAACGATATCCCGCTTAGTTGGTGGAATTCGAAGAAACCATGCCACACTTCTTTTCAGTTGTTATTATTGTACCTGTACGAATTTTACTAAATGGTGTTGATATGACAAGGTAGCAGTGAGTGAGTTAGATACGGATTCTGAAAGTACTGTGTTGGAATCTCGCTTGAGCCATAGGTCATGCTGCATCATGTCCACTGGCTTGAACATCAGTGTGATCAGTGTCAAGAGAGGTGTTCAAATGGCAAAACGCCCATTGTCGCTTTCTGTTGTACCCTAAAACTCCTCCTATCCGAAGGGGTTTTCACAGAAAAGTGGTACAGCTTACATAGAGAAGAATTAAATTCTATCGGTGAAAATGATGTTTTAGCAGAAAACGCTATGAAACAATCCACAGCGCTTGCTTCTAGAACGAACTGAATGATACATCTGGCTCAATAATGATTCCCAACAAAAACAGCCAAGTCTGCACGATCATAGGCTTAATGTCTAACCATGTATTAGAAATTACATCGTAACGTCATTATACTTGTAAGTCAATGTAGTGTAAATCACTTAAATTGTTAAGATCTGCGTAATGGAGTAAATTGGAATTTATTTATTTCATTTTTAAAAATAATTTTTACTTCATGTATGTAACTTTATTTCAAGCTTCAGGATGAGAAGACCGCGATTTCGGAGAAAGCTGAAGAATTTTTTCTTGGTTGGTATTTTCCTGATTTGTATTCCAATGGTTTTCGACTATGTACGGAAGATAGTGAAGAGAAACACATTTGACCACAGTAAGAATCACTTGTTCATTCAAGATTACGTCAGCGTTGTGTTCATAGAGATAAATCTGTATTTTGAAATTTTTGAAAATTTTTGTACCAAAATTGCGAAAAGGATAAACTGGGCAAAATGGCACAACTTGCCTTATGTCACATCTGTACTATTTCATTATTTTAAAATGCCGTCTTAAAATTTGTTTGTTTGTTTGAGTCTTGATTTACGTCACACCAAGATCATATCACGTATCTGGTGACGGCACCTGCCAGGTGCAATGCACAAGGTATTTAGATCTATGCTACAGACCCATCCAAAGCAGTGAGGGATCTTACAATGTCTGTCGGTTCTTACCATAAAATCTGAAAGAACAACACTGACGGGATTCGAACCCAGGACCTATCGGTCACGAGCCAAGCACTTTACCGAATGAGCTACGCAGGCACCATACAAAATGTATAATTATTTTGATTAGAATGCTACAACAAGCTTCAAGGCGGTAGATTCAGATGAAACAAGCTTAAGGAGCTCGGAGTTTTCAACTTTCCCTACTGT
This sequence comes from Pteria penguin, assembly GCA_035048485.1. Taxonomy (NCBI): domain Eukaryota; kingdom Metazoa; phylum Mollusca; class Bivalvia; order Pterioida; family Pteriidae; genus Pteria; species Pteria penguin. The sequence continues at coordinate 37,181,745 of CM068591.1, read as the reverse complement.
TGCCCTATCATAAAATAACACTTCTCCACGACTATCCTTATTGACTCTATGTATCATAATTACCGCTCTGTATTTACATTCTGGGTATGGTTCATTGACTCGAATCTTGTTGTTGTTTATTGTCTGTTTTGGGTTTTCTTTATAAATTCTTTTTTGTGTCCGATCTTTCGTATATCATTATGAGACAATAAAACAAAGCCACACTGAAGGCAGATGTTGGTATGTAATAGAGGAGGATGTGGCTTGACCGGAAGTAGAACCCAATAACTTCTGTTTTCTTGGATGAAGCTCTTATCGAGTGATCGTGAGCTATCCGGGCTGATACCATGTCCCTACAACAATAAGGCATACTCCCTCCCTGATCGTGAGCTATCCGGGCTGATACCACGTCCCTACCACAATAAGACATACTCCCTCCCTGATCGTGAGCTATCTGGGCTGATACCACGTCCCTACCACAATAAGACATACTCCCTCCCTGATCGTGAGCTATCCGGGCTGATACCACGTCCCTACCACAATAAGACATACTCCCTCTCTGATCGTGAGCTATCCGAGCTGATACCACGTCCCTACCACAATAAGACATACTCCCTCTCTGATAGTGAGCTATCCGAGCTGATACCACGTTCCTACCACAATAAGACATACTCCCTCTCTGATAGTGAGCTATCCGAGCTGATACCACGTTCCTACCACAATAAGACATACTCCCTCCCTGATCGTGAGCTATCTGGGCTGATACCACGTCTCTATCACAATAAGACATACTCCCTCCCTGATCGTGAGCTATCCAGGCTAATACCACGCCCCTACCACAATAAGACATACTCCCTCCCTGACTAAGTTGAATCATTGTGTATGTTAAATTCTATTAAGCAATGTGCCAGAAGATTCCTGAGACTACTTGATATGGAGTGCATATAGATATTCTGTTGATTATCGCTCAGCACTAAAGGAGAGGCTACTCTTAAAAGTTTGATCAACTTATTTGAACATTAGTTTGAAATCAGCACAGAATTAACATGTATCAAATGAGTACAAGTCAAGATTTTATGTCAAGTATGTATATTAATATATATTTGAAATGTGACAATGAAAACTGAGGTACATCGTACAAATGTTGTTTGTTCTGTTTTATTGGAAGTTCTTCCCAACTGATCATGAGCTATCCGGGCTGATACCCGGCCCCTAACACAATAAGACATACTCCCAGCCAGATACAGTGGGTTCATTGTATACGTCCAAATTTGCTTAGTAGTGCGCCAGACGAATGCCGCCACTATTCGATATGATCAAGTAGTTCAGCGATGTACATATTATCGCTCAGCACTGAAAATGGGGGATTACTGGTTAAATTGTGGATAAACTTATTTGAACATTAATTTGAAATCAAAACAATCATCTTTATATGTCAGCATCACACAAAGTCTATCACAACATGCGGCACAGTTTTTAAAAATGCATATTAACCTACTTTTTTAATTTCACGTTTTTAGGGATAATCGACTCTACACAGAGGTTACTGAGAGAAATTGCGTCAAAAACTACAGAACAAACGGTAAAGATATCTACCTAAATTAGCCAGAGGACTGTGTAGAAGTTTAGACTCTAAGGATATAGGTTCGATCCAATGAAAGATCTTGATGTTTAATCTATGTATACATCCAGAAAGAATGGGCTTTGAGAAATAGAAAAAAATCTTAACAATTTAGTCAAAGCAGTGAACGGCACCATTTAAAATATCTAGCGACACGGCTGAAAATTTTGATAAGGGAAATAAAACAACAATCATACCAATTTATCAATAAAGTGTCATTTTCAAACATTTTTTGAAGGAACACCAAGTATTTGTGACAAAATGTCACCAGGGAAGGTTGAAATTCCTTTTTCAAATTGCGGAAACATCTGGTATAACTGATAACATAATGATAATTTTATCACTGTTTCAGCCAAAAGAGAGTGATGTTTACAATGACGACATGCACGAGTACAATCATGATAAACCTCTACCCTACGAGGCTTTACATGATACATTTTTCAATGTAAATCATCGACAAGCCATGCTGTATGGAAACTTCAGGCCATACAAATGTAAGACTTTTTAAATGTAAATCATCCACAAACCATGCTGTATGGAAACTTCAGGCCATACAAATATAAGACTTTTTTCAGTGTAAATTATCCACAATCCATATTGTAAGGAAACTTCAGGCCATACAAATGTAAGATTTTTTCAATGTTAATCATCAACAAGCCATGCTGTATGGAAACTTCAGGCCATACAAATGTAACATGCGGAGAAATGCGTCCGCTTTTCTGTCATTAATATTCATGAGCGAAACCACGTGACTTTGAAGAGTCCCACTACCGCAGAAAAGTAAACATGGTCATGCAATCTTCAAAGCAGATTTGTCGTTCCTTTGCAATCCACTCACACCTCTGTCAATGTCTCAGGTTTTACAAGATTCTTGTAAAATCAGGTTTTGCCTCTAGACGGAATGACTTGGTCTTCGGACGGTGGCTTTATTAGTTAAATTTAAAGCATTTATCATGTTACATTGTGTTTTTTTTTTTTTTTCTGAGCGTTTTTCATAATACAGTTTGTCAATAACACTATCATCTGCGCTTGTAATATCTGTATGAATCCCTCATTGTCAAATTTTCGCCCAGATAACTTGAATACGATGACATTTTCCCCAAAACACGCAAAGGATTCTATATTTTCTGCCTTCTGACTAGGGACTACTTTCAGTAGTTGGCAGATATTAAAGGGAGTGCAAGGACCGTAACTCTGCTTTGGAGATTGATGGTCATGGGGAAGAAAGATAGATTTCCACAAACTCGTGTGAGAGTGTTCCATTCGCATACGCCAAAATCATGAATATGTAGATCTATATACAGAAAAATATTCGATGGAGAGGATAATTAGCAAAAGAGTAAGTATACGTATCAATTTTACGGTATTAAATCTCCGGAGAGGTCAGCATACAAAACGATCCAGTACACTGACGCAGTCACTGGAATGAAAAGAGCTATTTCTGTTGTTTTATGCGGATATAAAATACACAAAATATTAGTATTATGATAGTTGTGTTCATTTAAAATATTAACTACATCTTCTGATTCACAAAACTGTTTTTAAATGAACTGAAAAGTATTGTAAATGATCCTGTCTTCATGACACGTATTCCTATAATATTTAGTGAGGGGCCCCACGAGGTTACACGTATCACGCATTTGTGTAAATGAATGTAATATGAAATAAAATGAAAAAGTAAATCAAAATCCCCCTGATGATTTCTTTGTTGCAGTTCAATATGAATAGGACGTCCGTTGTCTATGGAGTATATGTTCTTTATTTAAAATATCGCTTATACTATATTACCCTGTCGGCGCCTCGAGAGAGTTGAAAAATCGCATTTTTACACATATTCAGATGTAATGCGGAATATCGCAACTACATTAACGTCATCATACACGCCTACTTTGTGATTGTTATGACGTCATATAATTATGACGCAAGTTGCCCACATACCGGTAAAAGTGCTCACATCGAAAACAATGGATTTGTTAGGTGACTAAATGCAAACCGTTGCGGATTTTAGTAGTTACGATAATCCGTATTCGCCGAAAATATATTCAACATTCCAAAATGTTTGTTGAAAACGATTGGTATCTGGAAAAAAAAAATGGATCCACCCATGGCACTTTGCATATATCAGTTAGAATCATCATTGTTTTTGGTCAAAATGTCACAATTTCGTAAAATCTTCAATATCTATATAGGTTTTACGGTCCTGTTCGCCTCCAAATTTCAGTTTTAATTCGCCGGAGTTATATCTGACCTACAAATAAGCTTTTAACATCGTTTTGATCGTACTGGGTCCGGCGCCATAAACCGAGAATATACTTACATGTAAGTCAAATATTTCATTTTAATTTATTCCATTGTCAAACGTACAAATGAATTCTCATGCAGAATGGTTTAATTCTGGTTATCATTAGAATAAAACTAAATAAAATCCTAATCCAAGTTATTAATTCATTGATGAACAGAAGAATATGAAAATTTGACTTAAGTATATTCTCAGTTTATGGCGCCGGACCCTGGTGTAGGGGAAACAGTACTACCTTGGCAAAAATGCCCGGATTTAATGTATTCTTTTTTCACAGATTTTCTTATTATTTCCTTATATATTTCTAAATAGCATATTAGACTAGAGAATTCCCATGTGGCGGATATGCAAATTAGTAAAACGGACGCATTTCTCCATATGAGATTTTTTCAATGTAAATCATCGATAAGCCATGCTGTACGGAAACTTCAGGCCATACACATGTAAGACTTTTTTTCAATGTAAATCATCGACAAGTCATGCTGTATGGGAACTTCATGACATACAAATATAATACTTTTTAATGTAAATCATCCACAAGACTTGACCTTGCTGTATGGAAGTTTTGTGTTCTCGATAAAGTTTTGGCACAATGGTGTATCTGACGCTCAGATGTTCTTATTGGGGGCAATCATAGTAGGATTTATAAGGGTATAAGTTCGACATGGGATTTCCTACTGTACACAATGCATCTGTCAATGTCCATTTTCCCGTATATCAAGCTCGATTTATGTGAATCATTTATCGTTCTGTTGAAGCCTCCTACCAGCTGGAAGAGTTCAAATTAAACTGAAACTATAGAGTTATTGTCCTTGATTGTAAATTCTACTATTCTGATATTTAAATATGCATAATGACCAATAGTAGTTATTATGCATATTTAAATATCAGAATATTTCAAATATGTCATAGAACACTACAAACACGCAAACCAGAAAAGTCACTAAAAAAAATGGTTTGGGTTTTTTTTTTTTTTTTTGTTTTTTTTTTGTCGTAATCTAGTTTCGACAAGCATTTTTTCAATGACTTTTCTAAACATCCAAACAGAACAAGCTTACTCCACTAGGTTTATTGTACATATAGACAGGCTATAAATGAAGAAAAACAGAACAAGCTTACTCCACTAGGTTTATTGTACATATAGACAGGCTATAAATGAAGAAAAACATTTTAACAAATCATGAAATTATTTAAGAATGTAGGCTTTTCATAACTTCCATAAGATTTTCCATTCGAAGATCATAGATCAGTGTATCTGCACTTTCTCCGGAATATCAATGTTATTTTCAATATGCAGATATCATATTTCAGCATATTTGACCATCGGGATTCCCACAATTAAACGAAAAGGCGTGAATTATCTGGATGAAACCGTTTCAGTGCTAAACACATCAACTCCGGAACCCGACAAAAAAGACGTCGTCATTGTTATATTTTTTACGGATAAGGATCATGTATGGATAACGAACGAATCTAGACGTATATATAACATGTACACAAAAGAGGTGAATAGCGGCTTTATACAATTGGTCCATCCTCACCATAACGCCTATCCAAATTTTACCAAACTCCAGAGGACGTTTCAGGATTCAAGAGAGCGCGTAGCCTGGAGGAGCAAGCAGAATCTGGATTTTTCATACTTGATGACGTACAGTAGGAATTTATCTCAATACTATATGCAGATTGAAGATGACGTCAAAACAAAATATGATTACGTCAGAATAATGAAAACATATCTGTCAAAACAAAAAGAGAAGTGGTTTGTCATCAGTTTTTCTACCCTCGGATTTATAGGGAAATTATTTAAATCAACAGATTTACCGACTTTGGCTACGTTTTTGTTGATGTTTTTCGATCGGAAACCATGTGATTGGTTACTGGTAGATGTAATGGTATTAAAAGGTCAAGGAAAATTCATAGTAGTAACTCCATCATTATTTCAACATATGGGAAAAATTTCGTCTTTACATGACAAAAAGCAAATGTTAGTTGATCGAACATTTTTGGGCACAAACTTGAAAAAATTCAAGCATAAAAATCCACCAGCTTCGATAGAAAGTGATATGATAACGTATGAGAATTTTATCCCAGTTAACGCGTACAATTCGACGGACAGTGTATTCTGGGCCAAAAATCCTATATCCGGTTCGTATTACCGTATAGTGTTGTATTCGCCACAGAACATTTCACGAATAGTCATTTCTACAGGAACGGAAACAGTCCCCGATGACATCATACAACATGCTGGTGTAATAGTTTCCGTACGTGATTCCGGAACTCATGTGCGCTGTGGGCGGGAGACTTCAATAGGGAAATTAAACAATGGATTTTTTGATACACAAAATATGACTATTAGTTTCCCTTTTAATATAGATTGCGTTTCAATAGAGCTTGCACAAAATAACACAGTGTGGGCCATAGTTAATGAGATATCAATTTTTACAAGCTAGTCAATCAGTTGAACTTCTTATTTCTTTTCAATAGTATACTCTTTTTTACATACTTGGTGAGACCCCCTCTCCATCCAAAAACTAGTATTACAGTTGTAAAACACAATAAATGTGAATTAAAAAAACATTATCATTTTGTTAAATTTTCTAATTTAGAAATCTTATCTTAATAAAAGCACTCTTAAGACTTGTTTCTCCTAAATGAAGAGTGATTAGTAGTGAATAAAGCCAACGTACACTAGGATAAAATTGACGAACGACAAATATACACTGACGGACGTACACTGGGATAATACTGACCTAGGACAGAAACAGTGACGGACGCACACTGGGATACTACTGACCTACGACAAATACATTGACGGACGTACAATGGCTACTACTGACCTACGACAAATACACCCTGACGGACGTACATTGGGATAATACTGGCATACGACAAATACACTGACGGACGTACAATGTCTACTACTGACCTACGACAAATACACTAACGGACGTACACTGGGATACTACTGACCTACGACAAATACACACTGACGGACATACACTGGGATAATACTGACCTACGACAGATACACTGACGGACGTACACTGGGATTCTACTGGCCTACAACAAATACACTAACGGACGTACACTGGGATAATACTGAACTACGACAGATACACTGACGGACGTACACTGGGATTCTACTGACCAACGACAAATACACTGACGGACGTACACTTGAATAATACTGACCTACGACAGATACACTGACGGACGTACACTGGAATTCTACCTACCTACGACAAATACACTGACGGACGTACACTTGGATAATACTGACCTACGACAAATACACTGACGGACGTACACTGGGATACTACTGACCTACGACAAATACACTGACGGACGTACACTGGGAACTACTGACCTACGACAAATACACTGACGTACGTACACCGGAATACTACTGACCTACGACAAATACACTAACGGACGTGCACCGGGATTCTACTGACCTACGACAAATACACTGACGGACGTACACTGGGATACTTCTGACCTAGTACAAATGCACTGACAGACGTACACTGGGATACTACTGACCTAGCACAAATACTCTGAGACAAATGGGGTACTGCTGATTTACGACAAATACACTGACGGACGTATAGTGGGATACTACTGACCTACGACAAATACATTGACGGACGTACAATGGCTACTACTGACCTACGACAAATACACCCTGACGGACGTACATTGGGATAATACTGGCATACGACAAATACACTGACGGACGTACAATGTCTACTACTGACCTACGACAAATACACTAACGGACGTACACTGGGATACTACTGACCTACGACAAATACACACTGACGGACATACACTGGGATAATACTGACCTACGACAGATACACTGACGGACGTACACTGGGATTCTACTGGCCTACAACAAATACACTAACGGACGTACACTGGGATAATACTGAACTACGACAGATACACTGACGGACGTACACTGGGATTCTACTGACCAACGACAAATACACTGACGGACGTACACTTGAATAATACTGACCTACGACAGATACACTGACGGACGTACACTGGAATTCTACCTACCTACGACAAATACACTGACGGACGTACACTTGGATAATACTGACCTACGACAAATACACTGACGGACGTACACTGGGATACTACTGTCCTACGACAAATACACTGACGGACGTACACTGGGAACTACTGACCTACGACAAATACACTGACGTACGTACACCGGAATACTACTGACCTACGACAAATACACTAACGGACGTGCACCGGGATTCTACTGACCTACGACAAATACACTGACGGACGTACACTGGGATACTTCTGACCTAGTACAAATGCACTGACAGACGTACACTGGGATACTACTGACCTAGCACAAATACTCTGAGACAAATGGGGTACTGCTGATTTACGACAAATACACTGACGGACGTATAGTGGGATACTACTGACCTACGACAAATACACTGACTGCCGAACACTTGGATAAAGCAGACCTACGGCACATGCTCTGACGGACGTACACTAGGATACTACTGACATACAACAAATACATTAACGGAGGTACACTGGGATACTACTCACCTACGAGAAACACACAGACGGACTTTCACTCGGATACTACTGACCTACGACGAATACACTGACGGACGTACACTAACATACTGCTGACCTGCGACAAATACACTGACAGACGACACTGGGATACTGCTGCCCTATTACAAATACACTGACCAGTGACGAGGTCCTGTGGATATATGATGTTTAGATGATCTTTAAATATAGGGTTGTTAATCGAAAAAACGTCATCGATGTATATTTATGTGGAAATGAGATGCTTATTGTTTATTGCCTTTGGAGAGCAGAGATTGTATGAGTACAAAAAGGTGTCGGCCACATTGACCTATACTGGAATACTGGTGGCCTGCGACAAATACACTGAACTACGACTAATACATTGACGGACATATACGGGGATACTGCTGATCTATTACAAATACACTGACGGACCAACACTAGGATACCGTACAGCTGACCTACGATAAATACACTGACGGACGTGCACTAGGATACTGCTGACTTACGATAAATACACTGACGGACGTACACTGGAATACTACTGAACTACGAAAAATACACAGACAGACGACTGACCTATGACAAATACACTGACGGATGTACGCTGGGAGTCTACTGTCCTACGACAAGGTAAGCAGCGAAGAAGTACCGAAAGGTTAACCATATCTCTTAGTCTATGTCTATAAAACGACAATATCATGTATAGTGTCATATTTAGACATAATAATGCAAACCCCAATTAAATCGAGATGAGACCAGGCACCAGGCAGTCCCGTGGTTGCATGCAACACACCCGCAAAATCCGGCAACAATTTTTCAAATCGAGGAAGTAAATACATAAATATATATATATACATATGAGCACACGAAGAAGACAAGAACACTATGTCAGATTATTATCCTACGCTGTTGAACTGAAATTCCGGTGTCGGAAATGCTTGTCTATAAATATTTTTATATATATGTATTATGTCAAACTATGTATAGTCAAAAAGTTACGACGCTTAGTTTGTATGTTCAGATCCAAAAATGTCGATTAACATTCTTGAAAAGGGCATTTTAAATTGTATCAGATCCCCATATCGACCATAAAGCTTCCTCAGTGACAGTTTTACATGTTCCTCAATATATCCCTGTGAGTAGTTTCGTGGCAAGAAGCCTCGCTCTCAGAACGAAATCTTCGTATTTAGAGCATGCCCTGGCATAACGTATAAGGTTTGAAATGAAGACGGCATATGCGGGAGAGGAAGGTATGTTGCTACTCAGGAAAAGGAGTTGGTAATAAGGAATTTGACATCGTCACGTTTGTCACAAAGAGAGGTTACTAATGAACCATTTTCACTAATTAATAGGAGTATATCGAAGTACAAAGTAGAAGATAAGCTCTCATTTATATCCTTTATCTTGAGTTCCTTTGGATATTTGATGTTGAGATGATCTGAGAAGATGAATATTGGGTTGTTAATCGACAAAACGTCATCGATGTATCTGTATGTAAAGTGGATCTGAGATGCTAATTGTTTATTGCCTTCTTACGATGGGATTCTGGTGACCTACGCCAAATACACTGACAGACTTTCGAGCATTTGTCATAACCAGAATTCTAGCAGAGTTTTGACATGCATTACCTCATGAGAGGATACATTTATTTCTACCAGAGTTTTGACATGCATTACCTCATGAGAGGATACATTTATTTCTAGCAGAGTTTTGACATGCATTAACTCATGAGAGGATACATTTATTTCTAGCAGAGGTTTGACATGCATTACCTCATGAGAGGATACATTTATTTCCACCACAGCTTCTTCTTACAAATGTGACAAAAGAATTATGTGATATTTTCGCTATAAAATCGTTCTCTTGTATTTACAATACACCAATGTTATAGTATTTATTTCCATTAAGTGTGATTAAAACACATTTAATTCATTCATATAAAACAACGTACATTTAACATAATGAAAGTATTCATATGAAAACGCACATAAATGATAAGTCAGGAGAAGAAAAATCTAACAAACTAACCAAAAATAAAAAAATAAATAAATAAATAAAAAAAATAAAAGTGAAAAACATGGAGAAATTTTGATATTTCTTCTAAGGAAAATGAAAATGTGAAGAAGTAAAAGACGACGATCAACAAAAGATTGCCGTAATGTTACCGGTATAGGGAGCGTCCAAGTGCTCCGATGCTTTTCACTCCGGCAGTTTAACCACGACACGTTTAATTTCGACATTTTTACTCCGACAATTTTTAACTCCGACACTCATTACTCCGACAATTTTTAAGTATTTTACTCCGACATAAGGACAAGTTCTACGTGTTTGCACTGTAGTATTTTTACGTACTTTTACCATATCGACACATTACAATACCTGTCTCGAAGGTCCTATTATTAAAATATTACAATAATATCTTAAGTATGTATTCTTCGAGAACACAATAAACGTGCGCTCTTTTTTACGTGCCTGACACCAGTTGCCCAATGAAGAACATTTCATCCACGTTCTTGAAAGTGCTGTTTGAATAAAATTGATCTAATGTGATTTTTCAATTGTGTTATCACGAATATGCGCTATTATGGATATATATCGCAAAAAAGGAAAGCCATATAAAGCAATTATAATCATTCTATAGATTAATGCACAATTATTTCAGATACTGGGTTCATTCTATAAATTAATGCACAATATTTCAGACACTGGGTTCATTCTATAGATTAATGCACAATTATTTCAGATACTGGGTGATATAATAATAAATTAACAAAGGGCTCGCGCTGCCCTTCGCCATTTTCGCCATTGGCGAAAGAAGTTCAGAATCGGCGAAAGAAATTATGAATTGGCGAAAGCTAATTTTTCCGTGTTTTGAATTTTCTCTTGTATTGAATTGATAGGCTGAACGTAAAAGTCACTGGCGCGCGAAGTATTTTGTCCGAGTGCTGTAGTCAAATAGCGGTTGATGACTTAATTGGTTGATTGGATTAATCCCAAAAGATGTTAAAGGAGGGTGCCCTCTGTGACCTACTTTTGCCTGTGGTGGCGCCACCTGTTGACGGATCTGGACGAAGAACAACAACACTTATAGGGGACCATGAGTACCATGTATACCAAGTTTCATCAAATTCTGTTCAGCTGTTCTGAAGAAGAAGTCGAAAATGTTAAAAGATTAAAAACGGACGGACGACGGACTACGATTGATCACAATAGCTCACTTGAGCCTTCGGCTCAGGTGAGCTAAAATGTATCAAAAATTTAACCAAGTCTGCAAAGTTCTTTAGTATTATTCGAACAAAGTAACTAAGCAAATTTCTGAACTTCTATAAAAACGAAATATAATGTACACGGTGTGACGTCATACTGGAAAACGTCGTTATATTTACAATCGACGATAAGGGGGGAATCCCGTTATCATAGAAAGTCTTTATTGCATGAAATTGTATTCCACTATCTGATATCATATAGTACATAAAAGTAAATCGAATATCCGAAAACCTGTATATAGGGACGGAGGGAACGCTCGCCCACTCTCCACTCCAGTCGAATTCAGAGTGAGAGAGAGAGAGACGCAGCAAAGCTATTATCCGATAATTGTACGTCTACTTCTTCGGAGTTTTGTATTTCAATATTGGAAAGAATATTTCATTAACTGCCGATATTTCAACATTACGTTGTCATCGCAATTTCAAGCAAACAAGTAAAAAGTACAGTGGCGACTAGAGTTTTTCCTCATCAAAAAAAAAAAAAAAAAGAAGATAAGGTTAGAATAAATTACATGTAATAGAATTCCAACACGTTCATACTGCTGTTGATCTTCACGTGTTTATTTTTATCACGCATGTGGGACGCCATCTATCAGTGGCGGATCTATGATATCAGATTCTTTGCGCTTGGAGTTTATCTATTGGTATAATGGTATTATCTAAACTCTCATGTCAAAACCATTTGTAATCTTATGTGTCCGTTATATACTACAACCTTGCTGGATGGGAGGGAGGGGCAAGTTAAGGGGAGGGAGCATTGCGGGTGTAAAGCGCGCGTCCTTCGGGAAGGGTTGGGACAAAGGGTTTGGCGGAGGGGTCGTAAGGGAGAGAAGGCAAGCACTTTCCCTGTTTTGGTGAGTCTGCCCCTTCATTGTTGGTGTAAGCTCAGTCTATTTTTCCAAAGATAATTTGGATCAGTGTAAGGATCTGGCTTACAGAATACAATTTGCTGTGTATTTATTGTGTGTTTGTCTACATAATTCTTTGTAAATAAAGAAATGAAATTTATCTTTTTGTTTTAACTTTATTGACTCCACTGGCAAGAGATCAGCAGACCTTATGCAATAGCATTCGTCGTGGTCCGTCAATCCGTAAACAATTTGTTACCGCATCTTCTCGCAGTGATATTTGATTATAGGTTAATACTGCCCTTTTGTTACCGTATCTCCTCTCAGTGATATTTGATTATAGGTTAATACTGCCCTTTTGTTACCGCATCTTCTCTCAGTGATATTTGATTATAGGTTAATACTGCCCTTTTGTTACCGCATCTTCTCGCAGTGATATTTGATTATAGGTTAATACTGCCCTTTTGTTACCGCATCTTCTCGCAGTGATATTTGATTATAGGTTAATACTGCCCTTTTGTTACCGCATCTCCTCTCAGTGATATTTGATTATAGGTTAATACTGCCCTTTTGTTACCGCATCTCCTCTCAGTGATATTTGATTATAGGTTAATACTGCCCTTTTGTTACCGCATCTTCTCTCAGTGATATTTGATTATAGGTTAATACTGCCCTTTTGTTACCGCATCTCCTCTCAGTGATATTTGATTATAGGTTAATACTGCCCTTTTGTTACCGCATCTCCTCTCAGTGATATTTGATTATAGGTTAATACTGCCCTTTTGTTACCGCATCTCCTCTCAGTGATATTTGATTATAGGTTAATACTGCCCTTTTGTTACCGCATCTTCTCTCAGTGATATTTGATTATAGGTTAATACTACCCTTTTGTTACCGCATCTTCTCTCAGTGATATTTGATTATAGGTTAATACTGCCCTTTTGTTACCGCATCTTCTCTCAATGATATTTGATTATAGGTTAATACTACCCTTTTGTTACCGCATCTTCTCTCAGTGATATTTGATTATAGGTTAATACTGCCCTTTTATTACCGCATCTTCTCTCAGTGATATTTGATTATAGGTTAATACTGCCCTTTTGTTACCGCATCTTCTCGCAGTGATATTTGATTATAGGTTAATACTGCCCTTTTGTTACCGCATCTTCTCTCGGTGATATTTGATTATAGGTTAATACTACCCTTTTGTTACCGCATCTTCTCTCAGTGATATTTGATTATAGGTTAATACTGCCCTTTTGTTACCGCATCTTCTCTCAGTGATATTTGATTATAGGTTAATACTACCCTTTTGTTACCGCATCTTCTCTCAGTGATATTTGATTATAGGTTAATACTGCCCTTTTGTTACCGCATCTTCTCTCAGTGATATTTGATTATAGGTTAATACTGCCCTTTTGTTACCGCATCTTCTCGCAGTGATATTTGATTATTATAGGTTAATACTGCCCTTTTGTTACCGCATCTTCTCTCGGTGATATTTGATTATAGGTTAATACTACCCTTTTGTTACCGCATTTTCTCTCAGTGATATTTGATTATAGGTTAATACTGACCTTTTGTTACCGCATCTTCTCGCAGTGATATTTGATTATAGGTTAATACTGCCCTTTTGTTACCGCATCTTCTCGCAGTGATATTTGATTATAGGTTAATACTGCCCTTTTGTTACCGCATCTTCTCGCAGTGATATTTGATTATAGATTAATACTGCCCTTTTGTTACCGCATCTTCTCTCAGTGATATTTGATTATAGGTTAATACTGCCCTTTTGTTACCGCATCTTCTCGCAGTGATATTTGATTATAGGTTAATACTGCCCTTTTGTTACCGCATCTTCTCGCGGTGATATTTGATTATAGGTTAATACTGCCCTTTTATTACCGCATCTTCTCTCAGTGATATTTGATTATAGGTTAATACTGCCCTTTTGTTACCGCATCTTCTCTCAGTGATATTTGATCATAGGTTAATACTGCCCTTTTGTTACCGCATCTTCTCGCAGTGATATTTGATTATAGGTTAATACTGCCCTTTTGTTACCGCATCTTCTCTCAGTGATATTTGATTAAAGGTTAATACTGCCCTTTTCAAACTTTAAATTTTTGTAATTTAAAGTGATCGCATGCCCTATTTGATCTTAGTACATGCGTAATTTTCAAAAGGAGACCATCCCTTGAGTGTGTTATTGAAATCTTGTTATGACATCTCTTCCAATACTGATATTAATTATTGTATACTCTTTTTCCTTAAGTAGATAGAATCCATCAGAGTGAAAAAATCCAATACAAATCATCGTTCAATAAGCTCCGCCTACGTACTCGTTTAATGCGCATGCTCATTCGCGCGGGGGAGGGGGGTTCGACCCTCTGATCAACCCACTAGGCAGTCCCCAGACCCTTCAACCCTAACTCCAAAACCTGGAAAAGCCCCTGATATACATGCGCGAACTTAGTTTTGTTCTTTCTCCGTCCCTTCTTGTGACAATCTAGAAGACTTGATCCTCCTCTGAATGAATCGCTCATTAAATGTTTGTCTTTTTGAAGTTCGATATCGCATGACTTTCATTAAGAACCTAAAATTCACTCAATATAGAGCCAAGATATTCCCTTAGATTACCAATGATCTATCTATATCTGAAAATTTTCAAAACCAGAAAGGTACATTGCATTAATAGGGACACGTCATATAGCAACCGTTCATTCATGATGCTGTGTTAACAATAATGTTAACAACTCACGATTCCGTGTTTATAAGTAACAGTATAGATAAATATCGTTATATGTATCTACAAAAGGAGCAAGAGAAAAAGGGCATGATAAAGCCGTGACATAGCAGTGAGTGTAAGTATTTGAGGGTGTTGTCTGGTGAAAATGCTAGCCTTCCTCCACTATTGTAAAGATAAGATAATCGTAACATATTCATAAAAAATCTTTTTCTATTTGTAGATTACATCTGTATTTTGTTAAAAAGGTCATGATTATAATAGTAATATATGAACAATACCTGGTAATAAACACCCTTTGATCTGTACGATATTTAGAAGAGATTTCCACAGATGAATCATTGGTGCAACTTTGGTACTTGTACTGTCCATAACGGAGATACTTGTGCCCAAAACAGGATACGAAAATGACTCGAATGGAACAAGCAAATTCAGAGAGTTGTGGTCTCCCGCTTAGGACGCTCTAACAGTAAGGGTGCAGTGATCTGTGACATTGTCATTGTTGTGCATGTCTACAGATACAGGAAAGGTATTGCAACTAGGCACAAACATGACAGTTATGATGCCCTACGTTATGACCAAGGTTAACGTTTTTGTGACAGACAGACAGACAGAGACACGGATGGACATACAAATGAGATTTCATGTCACCACGTTTTCACAAAAAGCGGGTGACAAAAAGTATGTCGGGTACAGCTTGAAACATGTTTTCGAGTCTGCATCCTAAGATGAATAATTAATTAGTGTAAGTTTGGTACTTACCAAAGCTTGTCCAGAATTGAGGTACACTAAAAGGCTAACTATGCCACTTAAACCGAAAAATTATGTCACATGCAGCATCCAAAACATGCCATCAGGTGCATATCCCAATATGTTTGCTACTTGCAGCATTTGTAGTTTGTCCAGAACTGAGTTTTCCAGTTTCGGATGTCAGGCCTATAGCACAAGATCATCCAAACTATGTTAAGGTGATCTAAAACTGTCCTTGCCCTGACCATTTGCTGTGGATTTGATATGTACAAAGACAGAGAAGACATGGTGAATCCATGTTTATAATTAGGAGGGGGTTGTAATTAGATGAGGGTGTTCCTAAGAATACATAACTGTCAAGATAAACAAGTGAATTCAAAGAATTCTAAGATGTCAAAAGTAATTATCTTAAATGGAAAGTCTCATCACAAGGAATCTATATGTGAAGTTGTACCCCCTACTGGATCAAAAGCCCAGGTTAAAGTTTTTGTGACAGACTGACAGATGGAGGAATGAGTATTATGAGATGTAATGTCCCCTTGCTTTCACAAAAGCGGTCGACAAAAAGTGATGTTAAAAAGACATTCTAATTCACTTGTTTTGTTTTGATAATTCTTATTGGTTTACACATTAGCGTTCAGACATGTATAACCACGATATACCGTCCTCAAATTTATTAATACATTATACCTACTCTTTGTCTACATTGCCTCTGATTCCCAACTATCAAAAATCCTGTCTGAACCAACGTCGTTCACTGCTCTTAACGGCCAACCTTAATCTCATATTTTAAGGACAATTTGCAAGTTCAACCATTCACGATTATTACAATCAAGTTAAACCAACAAAACTGATAACGTACATGGCATGCGTGCGTACCACCGTGCAACATGCTTTCCATCATGTTATTTCATCTCGCCGCGCCGGAGCAAATCTGCCTGTTCAGCTGTATATGATGAGATGTCAAGTCACTCATGTATGAATTAGTTTGTGATTAATAATTTAATCATAAAATTTTAAGAATATGAAACCTTTCTTTGGATGTCGGTGCACTAATTATCAATTCGTTTCTCGGAAGAATTTTATACATGACGCTATTCGTCCCTTAGCAACGCGGAATTTCGGGGAAGGGGGGGGGGGGGGGCAATTTCACGTTAACACCCAGCTCTGGTGAAACCGACGCAGAATGTTTACAATACGGAAAGAAATAAATTTAACTTATACAGTCTGCTGTCCCACTTTAATCTATTAAAACATCATAATTTGCTGAATATCTTAACATACCAGAAGTATCAAATGTTCATGAATATTTGCAAATTTAATGCACATAATCATGGACCTATTTCATTGAGTGTAGGAATACATAAGCAAAGGGGTGAATCCCAAGATTCAAATATGGCAGCGCACATGACCTGGATCCATAACAGTGTAACACTTTGTGTTACAAAAATGAAAACCAAGTGGAAAATAACAAAGCATGTCTACTTTAAGAGCATATGTGAACCCTTATGATGGAGTGAGACCAGGTGCCCGGGAAGAGTGAGCATCTCCTGCATGCTAGCAACACCCGTCACATATACCCAGTAGATAGAGTCAAATCGTGTAAATTTCATATATATTTATATATGGAGAAGTCCAATAGGTAACCTTCTAGTATAAAAGGTGTCAAAATCTGTGTAATATGATCGGAATCGGTCTCAGTCCAGAATATCATTTAAAAGTCTGGATAACGAGATATCATATGGAGTAATAATAGTCTCGTAACGACCATAGAACTTCCTCAGTGACGTTGCTAGTCTAGCACATATATAACCCTGGTTGAGTAGCTTATCGCAAAGTCGCCTAGTCCTCAGAACAAAGGCATTGTAATTTGAACATGCTCTGGAATAATGTATTAACTAAGATATGAATACGCCGTATGCGGGCGATGATGGAATGTTGCTACTTATGAAAGGAAAGTTTGTAATACCGAAATTAAAATCGTCACGTTTGTCATAGAATGAGGTGTTCAATTGACCATTTCTACTTTTTGTGGTTTCTTTGACCTCAAGTTCACTTGGATAGTTTATGCTAAGGTAATCCGCGAATGAGGGATTGTTAATTGAAAGCAAATAATCTATATATCAGTGAAATTGAAGCCAAGAGCCAATTGTTTCTTTCCATGTGAAAGCAAAGACCGAATGAATTCAGCTTCGTATGAGTAAAGGGGGGGGGGGCACAGTTGGTGCCCATTGGAATGCCGACAATTTGTTGAAAAACCTTTCCTCCAAACATCACAAAAATGTTATCGACAAGAAAGTTCAACATCTTGATGACATCTGTTTTAGTGTATTTGTTTTTTTAATCAGAATTTTCCCCAATAAAGTAAGTTTTATCATGGCCTAAAGAACACCGACTATATTATAAAATAACAACCATGGAATTCGGAATTGGTGACAAATACACCTTTATGAAATTTAATGATAAACCTTCCCAGATTATACTATAGATAAAAGTGTGCATTGGATAAGTGACATAATTTCAGTTTTAACTTCTCATACAATGTTTCAAGCACCTTGTGTGATACACATTTCAAGCACCTTGCTCATTTACACAATGTGCGATACACATTTCTAGCACCTTGCACATTTACACAATGTGCGATACATATTTCAAGCACCTTGCACATTTACACAATGTGCGATAAACATTTCAAGCACCTTGTACATTTACACAATGTGCGATACACATTTCTAGCACCTTGCACATTTACACAATGTGCGATACATATTGCAAGCACCTTGCACATTTACACAATGTGCGATACACATTTCAAGCATGTATATATTTAATGTGTTGCACATTATCCTTTTTTTTTTGTTTGTACTGACAGCTTTGACTTTGTTGTCTATACGAACCTGAACTTGATCAGAGTCTAACGACCATAATTTTTGTACTGACGACCTTAATCTTGCTTTTGTACAGACGACCTTAAACTGGCTTTGAGAAATACAAGATAAACGACGAGGTGAAAGACGAAAATCTTATTGTTCTGCCAATACAATGTGAGGAACAAGGATTAGGACCGTCACTTTGTTCTTCATTTACAATTCATATGAACACGATAAATCATACATAGGTACATGATATATCATATCTGTCTCACTACTTTGTTTAAATTTTCCGTACCGCTCGGAGGGATGTCTCCATCGTCCAAGTTTGGTCATTTCGGATGGTATTATACCATTTCCCTAGAATATACTTTCGATGCCAAATCAAACGATTGACAATATTGTGGAACTTACGCTTTAAGACCTTTTTACGATTTTCCATGAATTTTTCAAGAGAAACATAATAATGACCATTTTCACGCTTTTTGTAGACTGAATTTTAAAATGTGTATCTTCTTATATTCCTTGCAATTTGTGGTACACTGTCAAATAAATGAATCTTCATTCCTTTATAAGTGTGGTATTTCATTTTATATGGTATTACTCAGTTACAACATTTAAATGCAGATACACCCAGAAACCTTTTTGTTTTGATCCTGTCTGTTTCAGGTGTACGCAACAAAGTAGATGAATTCCAGAACTATCAAATGTTTTATAAGCTGTATATGACACGGTTACATTATTCTGAAGCTTTGTTAGAATATTCATTGTTTATTAGTTATTCATGCAATATTTTTAGGTATGAAACTTGATAAAGATGATATTAACAGATAAAAACATGAAGGTTGTAATTATATAGTTTTTATTCATATCATCAATATCGAAGAAGTACCAAACCGTTAATCATTCTCAAAGTCCAAGGACAGATACAAAATCGTGTAAGTTTAAAAAAGGAACTGTTGTGAATCCCGAAATACTGAAAAATTCCGAGGTGAGACCAGGTGCTCGGGGAGAGTAAGCGTCTCCTGTTTGCATGCATCCCCCGTCACAGCAGTTCTTAAGAAACATGTCAATATCAAGAGTTTTTGTTTCCTAATTGTACATACGAAAGTACAAACTGGTATACAAAGTCATAATTGATGTTCACTGAACAGGTCATTTAGTCGCATTCCAGAATATTGTCAATCATTCTAGAAAGAGGCACATCATATTTTCGTACAAGATCCCATAGCGACCGTAGAACTTCCTCAGTGACGATTTCAGACGTTCTTTAACATATCCCTGCATGAACAACTTAGTGGCCAGTCGTTTGGCCCTTGGAATAAAACCGTCGTATAGAGAACAGGCTCTTGCGTACCTTATAAATTGAGATATAAAAACTCCATAGGCAGGTGAGGACGGGATATTGCTGCAAAGAAACGGAAAGTTAGTTATTTGGAAGTTAAAATCGTCACGTTTGTCATACAGAGAGGTGTTCAAATGACCATTATTGTCGAAAGTGAAAAATATATCCAGATACGAAGCGGAATTATTGCTCTCGGTTGTCTCTTTTATCTCAAGTTCATGGGGATAGATTTCATGTATGTAATCCTTAAATGTAGAATTATTGATTGACAATCTATCTTATTCATAGACTTTCAAATTAAAGAAAAAAATATTTAATGGAAAGATAAAAATTTTAACATCTCCAAATGTTCTTAAGAGAATAATAAAAAGATCATGTAATGAAATCAGTACATAAAATATATATTAAATCAGTGTATGATTTGCCAACCAGTGTCTCTTTAGTGATTATTAACGCGGGAGGGTGAGAGAAAACATAAAGATAACCGAATTAAAAGGAAATCAATCATTCCTTGACATCATTCTCTACTTCTGGTTCTCTATACTCTTCAAGTTTTTATCTATCATATATTTTTTTACTGCATAGTGAAGCGATTCATCATATCCATAATCCTCTTCATCACGCAATCGTTGAACTGTTTCCATAATGCGTTTATGAGTTGGACCTTTACGCAAAAATTCATTTACGCTAAAAATGTAAGATAATATTTTCGAAGTCTTTTAGTTTAGTATAAACTGACTTTTGTAAATTACGAACTGACTCGTTTTCCTTCTTTGCTGATAAACGATTAAATGATTTGTCAAATTTAGGTTGTAAATGTCTGTACAGTGCGTCTACAGCTTGGTCCGAAAATCATCATCACTGTCATCATCACAATCATCATCGTCATCCTCCTCATCATCATCACTGTCATCATCGTCATCCTCCTCATCATCATCACCTTCATACTCGTTATCGTCTCCGTTACTATTATTTTCTTCAAAATCACTGTCGGAATCACTTCTATCACTACTTGATTGATCTTCCGCTTCAGTGTCCACTTCATCTTCAGAATTTACACTATCACTTGTTGATTCATTTTGACTACTATTTTCATCCATATCCCTGTTTGAGAACCTCTATCTGTATCGATAACTCATCTTAAGATCTTTTTCAAGTTCAGGTTCGTAGAAAGAACAAAGTCAAGGTCGTCAGTACAGATTTAAAATAACAAAACAGGATAATGTGAAACACATTATTCACATGCTTGAAATGTGTATCGCACATTGTGTAAATGTGCAAGGTGCTAGAAATATGTATCACACATTGTGTAAATGTGCAAGGTGCTTGAAATGTGTATTTCACATTTTGTAAATATGCAAGGTGCTTGAAATGTGTATCACACATTGTGTAAATGTGCAAGGTGCTAGAAATGTGTATCGCACATTGTGTAAATGTACAAGGTGCTTGAAATGTGTATCTCACATTGTGTAAATGTGCAAGGTGTTAGAAATGTATATCGCAGATTGTGTAAATGAGCAAGATGCTAGAAATATGTATCGCACATTGTGTAAATGAGCAAGGTGCACACAATGTGTCGCACGTTGTGTAAATGAGCAAGGTGCTTGAAACATTATATGATAAGTTAAAACTGAAATTGTGTCACTTTTTTAATGCATAGTTTTTTTATCTCTATATTCTATATAGTATAATCTGGGAAGGTTCATCATAAGAAAGTTGTATTTGTCACCAATTCTGAATTCCATGGTTGTTATTTTATAATATAGTCAGTGTTTTCTAATATTTATATGCTTTATGAACTCCATCCACATATCAATTACTCAGTTATCTGGTTAATTAATATTTAAATCACATCATACTTCCATAAGTACAATCCAGTAAATTACTCTAATTTTTAAGCTTCTATTGTACCACAAGACTCTACATTATTTGTAAAGAACAGAAGAGTTATGTACCTTAGATTGTTAAATCGTCTAGTGTCTTAGTTTTACATGTGCTTTCTCGGCTTATAAAGTACTCCATTAAAAATAAAATGGTCACAAGATCTTTAAATAATATTTCGACAGGACATGCTTGCGCAGATTCGTTTTTTCCTTTAATAAAAAGATTAATATTCCTTGTTTGGACTCGTCCATATACTTTATGGTGAATTACAATTTATATCATAAAGAGAACACATTTCCCAAGTATATTCACATTTTGAAGTATTTCTAAATATGACCCATAAAGATTCCCCTATGAACATGAAGGCTTGATCTTAAAAAACATAATTGTTAAATTTATATCAGTGAAAGGGTAGATTGTGAAATAACTTTTAATAAGGTTACCTTGGTATTTAATTAATGACGTATGCTGATATAGATGCATAGTTTGAATCGGGTATTGAGAGGAGGCGGACTCCGAGATTTTAAGATCAATTTGTGGTATGTCTGGGATATGAAGCCACGAGCGCTAGACACAAAGTATGCCAGTAATCTCAATAAATGTATGATGACACGCCAGATCATACCATCCGAGAAAGCGTGAAGTGGACTTCAAAATTCGAAATTTTATTCATACTTTCATATACCCACCACACCACTATTTATAACACATAAGGTTTCTTTATGATGGAAATGATTAATGCGCATGTTCAGAGTAATTCAAAGAGCACCATATACGATAGGTCACAGACCAGAAGTTGTCTCGTAAACAGAGTATTTCACCAGAGCGAAAATATCGAAATGTTTCTTACATAACCTCAATATAATATACAATACAGTTGTGCAATTGTGATGTAGGTCACACTGAAATATATAAAAATATGAAGGGCAGTGTTGAAGTCAAAATGACCGAAAAGTGAACCAAAGAATCTATCTAAGGACAGAGCTATGCATGAGGGAGATACTCCTTAGTTTTAGAGTGATTTACTTAATTTGATGACTGAAATTTTGAAGTATATATATAATGTCAGTACAAACGTACTGAAAACTAGATTTATGATGCCCTCGGACACTATCAGTCCACCAGCAGTGACACCGGCCTAGTGGTTATAATAAATATAGAACATGTATACCTTTTAATTTTGTGCACTACATGCGCATTGCGACAAGTTATGTCTCTTCAGTATTGCTCTTGGCTGAATGAATGGAATTCTCAAAATTAATAAAAATATGAAAAGCAGTGTTGAAGTCAAAATGATCGAAAAGTGAACACTGGTGCAGCACCGCCTGCACCACAGTTTTGTGGTGTGCAGACCCTACTTCACTCATGAAAATCATGCATAAGTAAAATAGGTAAGCTAATAAGAAGACGGGCAAATAGAAGAACATATCGTAAATCTAAGAGCCGTCATCCAGTCGTTAAGATTGATTGATTGAATGAATATTGTTTCACGTCACTCCACGATTATTTCAGGTATATGGTGACAACATCTGCCTGACGTATTGCATACAAATTTATGCCTTTGCAACCGACCCACTCGAAGCAGGGAGGCATCTTTTACGTGCCATGCCTACTGTGACACCGGAACTTAGTTTTTACTGTCTCATCCGAAAGACACCGTTGCGTCCACCCAGGGCGGGAGTCGAGCCCGGGACCTCTAGAGAAGGTAACTGATTGATATGTAAAAAATTAAACGCGTTAGAATATTTTAGAATGCAGATTAATATTCTCCAAAAAGCAGAGTCAGCGACATATATAACAAGAAGCATATCCATTAATATTCGTTGGCCGGGAATTTCTGAAAATTGAGTGCTTCTGGTTATATACAAAATATTTTAAATTTGAATTCAACAATGTTCGTACATGTACATGCATTTATACGAAAAGCTTGTCCAAACTCCTTCTGTGTTCTGTTTTTATCTACATGTCTGTGTAGCTACTTCTTTTATGTTTTATTTTCTTTTTGTTTCTTGGAATCGGAATATTCGACTGCATGTCTTGTCTTTTGGAGGGGATCATTACACCTTGGGTTACAATTTTCAATTAGATGCGGTATGGTTTCTTTAATAAATCAAGAGAATGATACAAATATTTGGGAACAAAACTATGACAAAGTTCTTTTTTCATTGTAATAGGACAAAATGAATGCTGCAAACCAATTAAAAGTTTTAAATCATAATTCATATTTGATCTTTTTCAGCATGCAAGAAGTTACATAAAATACCAACTAAACAAGCAAAACATCCCTTCCCCAGAAAAAAAAACGAAACAAAAAGTGAAGACAGAAATAATACAAAAAAGTAATTCGTAAATGAAATATAAATACAAAATATGCCAAACAAAAGACACTTTATCATTTGGACGAAATTGGCTTCTACAAAAAAAAAAGGGGGGGGGGGTCAAGAACACTACTTCTGTTAACTGAATAAATCAAGAAAATACCACAATTGTTTTAGAAGTGATTTAGTGCGAAAGGAAACCAAACAAGCGTCAAAAATATTATTTCAGAATAGAACTCAAGTATTAGCACTTTTTAGGACAACCTTCTAGATCCTTATTGCGTATTCAGTACGGTGATCTATGCTACCGGTCTAAAGAAATATATTGACAAAGGAGGGTCTCTGTAGTGATTGTGTCACCCCATTAATGATCCATTTCTTGACGGATTTTTACCCCAGTAACAATTGTAAGTGATCCTTGACTACTTTATACCTACCAACAATCTTTCAATTACTTCTGAGTGGGAAATCCATTAAAGTGTATTATTTCATAGTAATAGTATATCCTCTCTCCCTTTTCTGTAAAGGAATTGCTAAAAAAGGAAATCCAGGTTGTTTTCTTTGCCACTTCTCTCCAATGCTATTTATTACAATAAAATAAGTAAATTACACAAAGCGAATCAATTATATTAAGCAACTTTCAAGGAGAAATCTAGATTATTAACCGAAATCAGTAAGAACAACAAAGTCAACGAAAAAGAAAATGTGATTTTAAATAGACCCAACGCCAAATGGCTTTTAAGACACCCCTATAAATCACTCTGGTACATTCGTCTTCCCCCCCGGTTGGGAATTTATTGATTTATTTATTATCATATTATATGCCCGTTGTTAGACGAGAAGTATTATGTTATGGCGTTGTCCGTCCGTTCCGTCCGAATGACTTTTTTCTGCAGTCTTTCAATGTATTGGATTGAAACGTGGCATATAATTTTATATCAACGAGGGTCACTGCCATTTCGCATTTGGGTATGATTGCTTTGGTTTTGCCAGAGTTACAACTATTGAACTTAGAAATTTTCAAGGATTTCACAGTTTTCCGGACTTTTTTCTGCAGCCTTTAAAGGTATGGATTTTTAACTTGGTATATTACTTATATCAATGAGGGCTAATACCAATTTGCATTTGGGTATGATTGCTATGGTTTTGTCAGAGTTACGATCCTTGAACTTAGACATTTTCAAGGATTTTATTTTCCGAACTTTTTTCTGCAGTCTTTAAAGGTGTTCGATTAAAATTTGATATATAAATTTATATCAATGAGGGTCAGTGCCAGTTCGCATCTGGTCATGATTGCTTTGTTTTTGCCCGAGTTACGACCCTTGAACTTACAAATTTTGAAGGATTGTACAGTTTTGCGGACTTCTTTCTGTGTTATTAAAACTTGGTTTATTACTTTACATCAAAGAGGGTTAGTACCAATTCGCATTTGGGTATTATTGATTTGGATTTATTAGAGTTATGCCCCTTGAACTTGGAAATTTTCAAGGATTTTACAGATTTCCGGATTCTTTATGCAGTGTTTCAATGTATTGGATTGCAACTTGGCATATATATTTATATCAATGAGAGCCAGTACCAGTGCGCATTTTGGTATAATTGCTTTGAGTTTTGCCCCTTGTTATATGAGTTATCTTCCTTTGTTTCGAGGTGATTTGAATTTCCGTAGTACTCAATTTTGTTATCAATGCGACGCCATCATATTATTATTATTATTATTATTATTATTATTATTATTATTATTATTATTATTATTATTATCGTCATCATTATTATTTTTGCGGTTTTAGCCCACCTGAGTCTTAGGCTCAAGTGAGCTATTGTCATAGTGCACTGTCCGGCGTCCGTCGTCCGTCCGTCGTACACTTTTAAGATATAATAAGTAGTCCTCCAAAGGGAAGTAAAATATACTAGAAGAAATAACACAAACACTCTTTGCCGCAAAATTTATATGCCTAATATAAACAAGCTTCTTACATGTCTAATATAACGAAGCTTGTTTATATTACTATTAGACATATAAAGATGAATGTTACGTAGATCTACTGTACTATTCTAACTATTGCTTGTTAAAGGCCAGGAGGCCGAAAATTTGCGGCAAAGAGTGTTTGTGTTATTTCTTTTTCACATTTTCGACTTCTACTTCAGAAACGCTGAACAGAATTTGATGCAACTTGGTATGCACGAAGTACTCAAAGTCCCCTACAAGTGTTGTTATTTTTGTTTACAGTCAAAAGTACAAACTAAATGTGTAATTTAATTGTTGTAAATTTAGATTACCTTTGATACTGATAATATAGTTTAATTACTTGAAGGCTAATTAATCTTCTTCGTGCATCCATCATTTCCCATGTTGACAACCCTCCCGCCTCCTTACCCCTTATATGAATACACCGACTATAGCTGTATTAAATTTTGAGACGTGAAAAACCCTGTTCCATATACAAATCTCAATCCTGTTTACAAACATCGCATTTTAGACAGCAAGATCTCACTTAATACGACAAATTTGATCACAACATTTGCAAGGGTCCTTTTCTTTAGTGTGTTTTATGCTTTTTTTATATAATCAAAATATTTTAAAATAAATTAATCTATGATATGCACTGTACTAGCGATTTAAAGAAAAAATAAATTTTACATTAGATAAATTTTTATAACAATCGGAAACAGTGTTTCCTTTTAGCGAATAGATAGGTTGACTTTAAGAATATTCAATATCACTTCAAGGAACAAAACTGAGAAAATTATTAATTATTCTATGTTATTTAAATATAAATGTACTATGCAAATAAATCTCAGTTAAAAAACTGAAATTTTATCTAATGATAATATTAATGTTTGGTGTATTATCTTTAATAAAAAATTACTTAAACTTGTTATTGCAACAAATTAGTTACACTGTTTATCTAACCATAATTTAGTTGATATGAACTCTGATGTTCCATAATGGGAAACTTAATCTTTATACACAGGGTTGGCTGTACTTTAAACCATATCTATTTAATATAATAACAAATGGAAGGTTATGTGTTTTGTAATAAAAACGAATTGAGGTGGCCCAATGAATTGTCGAGTGACAATCTGTGATCTTGTATTCTTATGATGACCCCAGAGATGCCTTTTTGAATCGTTGATTGTGAACGCAGATGACAAAGCCAGAATCACTGATCATCGCTTTTCAGAAAATGGACTGGGCGTAGTTGCCTGTGCTTGAGTGTGACATTTATACATAAGTTTTATTTTCAATGATACTATCTCACTAATGCTTAAATAATCCAGACTGGTGACTTGTTAAGAGTTATACTCCTCGGGATTTATCTTCAATTTCTAAGTAAACTCTTATTTTTTAATCTTTTGTTTTACCATGATTATTCACTAAATGAGAAAATAATTATATATATTTTATCTATGTATACTTCTTCTGTGAATTCAATTGTGGATTTCAAAATATTTATAATAGTATTTGTAACAAATTACTGAGAAGTTGCATTATGGCCTAGGATAAAACCAAAGTCAGCATATCATGCTTTCGGTATCTTTTGTACGTCTACACATCGAATGGTGCAATATGTAAAACTCAAAACTGATACGTACAGTAAATAATTCCTATTGTTCGAGCAGGTGTACATATATACTTAATTAACAAAAGTAAACAGTCACCATCACCAACAAAAACATGTTATTTAGTATACATATAAACTACCAATGTTTAACCTAGATATAAATGAAACATTAAAAATGTCAACCTACAACAAGGCCTTTTTAACAATCTCCACGCATGCGTCCGATTTCAGTTCTGCTTCTCTCCACTTCGATAACGATATACACTTGTAGGCCTGAAGTAGGATAAATAAAACGAAGATTGATTGATTGATTGATTGATTGATTATTGTTTTACGTCACACCACGAATATTTCACGTATATGGTGACGGCATCTGCCTGATGCGGAGCATACAAATTTTGACCTTTGCAACGGACCCACCCGAAGCAGTGAGAACGTGCCATGCATACCACGACACGGGGCCTCGGTTTTTACTGTCACTTCCGAAAGACATGACACCGGCATGACCAGAGCGGGACTCGAACCCCGGCCTCCCGATCAGGAGTCCGACGCGATACCACTAGGCCACGCCGGCTTCTAAAACGAAGAATGTAATAATATACGATATGAAAGTTATAAGTGGCATGTGACCGTAGTATATACAAGAATGAATTACGGTGAATATTGATGGTCAGTTATAAGTGGCATGTGACCGTAGAATATATACAAGAATGAATCACGGTGGATATTGATGGTCAGTTAAAAATTTGGGATGAGACCAGGTGCTCTGGAGAAGTGGTTGTCTCCCGATTGGTAAGCCACACCCGTCAAGTATTCCCCAGAACATACAAACGACGGAATAGTAGTTCATCATAGTGTGAATATATTAAGTTAATACCTACTGTTATATCAGTAGCGGATTTAGGGTGGGGAACCCGCCCCCCCCCTTTTCGCCACATATTTAAAACCCAGATTTGGCTTCCAAAATGGTATACTGTATAGAAAGTGGCACAGTTACAATCAAATATACTATTATGTACATTGTTTAATTATAGTGCATGTGTCAAGTGTGATGTGTATTTCAAATATTTACCTTCTATTACTTTCTGATTTTGACTGAAGAAAGCTGTTTAAACCACAAGCTCACTATTCTACATACAAGTTAGTCCTGCAATGCAAAACTCCGTTCCTCTAATTTATCTTACCGGAAGTACCTGCCATTACATGTACTTCTTTCCTCGGCGATTTAGTGAGGGAGAAACGTGGGGTGTATGCAAATAAAAAGAGGTTGCCACCTGAAATGCAACATGACTTACACAGATCAAACTTTAAACTAGTTGCCACTTACCTTGAAATATCGAAAAATTATGCAAAAGTACAATAATTATATGTTTTTATGTTCACTTAATTTTGAGAGAAATCAAATATGGAAAAGTCCCGAGAACACATTCGGAACTAAAAGGAGCATATAATTTACAGATTGAATTTCACAAAATGAATAGATTGTAGATTTATCTCTGTTACTTACTCGTTGATCAATCTATTAAAATTATATCAAATAGTAAGCAAGTCATTTTATAGATATCTAATTTCTTTTCTGTCAATTGCAACTTGATCATAGGTGAACGTACATAGTACATGTAATATATATTCGTTTTGCTAGAATTTTGCTTGTCAGCGAGGTCATGTTTATAGGACTACATGTATATACAACTGTGATATCAATATTGGGGGTATGATATGATATCAACTGTAATATCAATATTGGAGGTATGATATGATATCAATAGTGGGGGTATGATATGATATCAATATTGGGGGTAGGATATGATATCAATATTAAGGGTATGATATGATATCACACTTGTATATTGAATAGTACGCGTCTAGTTTAAACTTAAATATTGAAGGACGTGTCCAATTACACGGTTAGATTAATAAAACTCGAATACATAGGTAAAAACTGAAGAACTTATGTCTGCAGTATAAATTATACGAAATTTGAATAACAAATAGCTTACTTTTCAATCGTACCTCAGTGGCTTCCTTGTTCTATACACTATTGTGTAACGGCATTCTAGAGTTTCGTAATAAGAAGTGGAGGACAAAGAGGCGTTTGGATATATGTAATGAAATATTTCTGGACGTATAATATATTCCAGTTTCAACCTTTGACAAAAACAACCATGCTATTTTCCACAAACAACCTTCTTATTTCCCCTTCTACTTAACCCACAAGTATATATGAAGTACCGTTTAAAGTGTATGAAACATATGATAGAATTCAAAATATTTAATCACTGCGCAGTCAGATATTTTCCTTGAAAAGTCCAAATTGGTATGAAGAGGCGATCTTAAGATAACTATTATCAGGGGGATACATACAGCCCAGGTAAAAACTGGAAACTACATGTATATTCATTTCCTACATCAATCCATTGAGCGTTATTTATTTGTTTATTTACTTGCTTATTTATTTATTTAATTTTAATAAAAATAAGGGAAACAAAGAAAGGAGTTGAAGCATGATAGAAATTAAAAATAAACTGTAAAATCAAATTCATCCGGACATATTCATATTAACTTGACATCATATCAATTTCAAGGGAGCTGTCATTGCCTCTATTGTTTAACGTTGCAGCTGGAGGTTTCTTCTATCTGGTCAGCGGTCGTTAAGTGAAAAAGAAAATTGGAGCTTCTATATAAAATGGCTTGTTGGCCATTTCACTTACCCCGATTAAGTGAAAAACCCAGATATGCGTTGACAGAGGAAGTGACGGAGAATAGGGATCGTATTCACTTCCAGGCTAGCGTTTCAGTCCCCCTAAGCCATCAGCTGAAGTAATCGTTTCATAAAGTATCTTCACTAGGAAACATCTGCTCGATGACTAACATTGTCTTATTCGAAATAATTCAGAAGACGGATCATTCACACGTTGTATCGGATCACCCAGCCATTGTTTCACTGATTGTATATTTTTTGCATTAACGATTAAGGTTTTCACATAGGGGAAATGTCATCATCTGCGCGAAGTTATATTCTGAAATATTTTGAAACTCATTTTACCTTTCAGAGGCGGATCCAGCCCCCCCCCCCAAAAAAAGGGGAGGGGCACATATGAAAGTAAAATATTTAAGGAATGAACCTAAATGTATTTTGTTTTATTTTTTCGTTGGATGGAGGTATATCACGTAAAAAAGGGCGGAAAACTGCATCATTGTGTGCAGTGCATGATGGAAAAGTTAATTTAATTCCTTTTAAACATGCTTTATATTCTCAAACTGGTACGTAATGTATGCACTATTTCTCAACATCTCTAAATTTCAGTCGCAGTGGTGTGAATATTGACATCATAGTTAAAAAAACGCGGGAAATTACGTCGTCATAAAAAAAATCTTGGATGAGATATACATGTACCACAACATTTTAAACCAATCAAAATGCGTGTTACATGTAAAAATAAATGATCAGTCAAAATACTCGGCCAATTTAGGTTCCAAATCTGAGTTTTAATAAATACCATGTATCATAGGACCTAGTTCGTATTGGCAGACCCGAGAATGAGGCTTCGGTCTGAATTCTTTAAATAAAAGAGAAAATCGACGGAAATTGAAAAATAATCGAACATTTTTATAGCACATAATTAGTTTTGTCATTTACTTGTTTACATCTAGACTATAATTCTTCCATATCACAGAGTTGGGCATATGTTACATGACCAGTGATCTGTGTTATTCTTTCTCTTAATTTCTCCATTTCATCCACAATTCGTGGAAAACTTCACCTAATGGATGTTTAAAATCGTTTACTATTGCCCTTTTATCGAGCTATCTAACACGGAAGCAATATGGATGTAATGAAATAAATCACAATGCGAAAAGTGAGGGATAGTATATGAATGCTACTATTCTATTAATATAGGTTTCAATGGTTTTTAATGTTGGTCAATTCGATGGGAGGAGTTCAGACCCAAGTTTTATATTTGGGTCTGATATCTAGGACAGGTACATCTATTGCCCGAGTTTAACTCAGTCGTTCGCTAGGTTGGTTCGTGGCTGGAAAGTTCCGTGTGCGAATCCCACAACTGACTATTAGATTCTTCGTTGCTTGGCGTGGTTCAGTCACACAGGTCTAAATTTCTGTTTCTGTAAAACATGTTTTATTTCCTTTTCCATCTTATTCCTATGTTTATCTGGTATTATTTTCTTTTCCATCTTATTCCTATGTTTATCTGGTTTTATTTCCTTTTCCACCTTACTTCTGTATTATCCAGTTTTATTTCCTTTTCCACCTTACCTCTGTATCATCCAGTTTTATTTCCTTTTCCACCTTACCTCTATATCATCCAGTTTTATTTCCTTTTCCACCTTACCTCTGTATCATCCAGTTTTATTTCCTTTTCCACCTTACCACTGTATCATCCAGTTTTATTTCCTTTTCCACCTTACCTCTGTATCATCCAGTTTCATTTCCTTTTTCACCTTACCTCTGTATCATCCAGTTTTATTTCCTTTTCCACCTTTTCTCTGTTTATCTGGTTTTATTTCCTTTTCCATCTTACCTTTGTAAATTCACGTTGTTGTGATTTTTATCATGTCAAAACACAACAGTAAACCTCTTCATTAACTGTTATCTCCTAGGGGAAAACACACGCGCGCACTCACAACCCCCCACCCTCCAAAAACCAAAAAAAAAAAAAAACACAAACAAACAAACAAACAAACAAAAACCAAAATAAAATAAACCCTCCAAAACAAACTAAAAAAATAAATAAACAAGAAAAACAAAGCAAAACACCCCCCCCCCCAAATAAAATAGAATAAACCCCATACACAAAGCTCAATAATCTAAGAACAAGATTCGAACCCAATAACTATATTCATGCAATCTCATTATCTATTCAGTAAAAGTCGTAATGTATATGTATTGTATTATATTTATGAATATCTGTATATATGTTTTCCCTATGAGTCGTATGGCTCAAGGTAATAAAGAACTTGAAAAGCCTTATTGCCAAATCCATTGATTTCACTTAAATCTACTCTACTAATTGTTCCTTATGTAAACATTCATTTAGCGGATATCCGTGTTTGCTTAAAGGAGGCTCATAATTACGGATGTTCAGAAATGTGACAGATTCAGACCTGTACTCACAGTTCATTAATTGAGCATTTCCTTGTGGTGAATGTCTTTGTTAGTTGAGTACCATGTGAATTCTAACCATACAAGTCTACTGGTTCTGGAGAGAGACGATAAGAGACCTAACGTATGAGTATGAGAGTTCAAACCCCCCCCCTCCCCCTGTGAACAAAGTGACCAGAAAAATTCGATTACACTGCAATGACGGCAGTGATGAGGACTATAACACTAACATAACTCATGAAATTGATGTATTGAACCGGCTGAAGAAATAGTTGGGATCTTATAAAGAAAACCTATGAAAATATACGAATATAAAATGCAGTGACAATAACAGGCTACAAAAAATATCAATACCCCAAGCCAAACATACATACAGAGAAAAGTAAAATAAGGGGTGAAACCCCAAAAATAAAAAAAAACCCACTTTATTTCAAATCTCATTTTTATTATACATACCCAATGTAGCCAATGAAATGTAGTGTCACGTCATTAGACATCCTCCCCCTTCAAATTACACCCCCCTACAAAAAATTACACCCCCTTCAAAAGATTAAATAATAAAAACCAAATAATATCAATTAAGAAATAAAAAGGGGGAGAAAAAAAGGAAAAGAAACAGAAACCAAACGAACACAAGATAAACAAACGAAAAACAGCAAAGAAATCAATTTGTTTCAAATCTATGTTTTATTATATAAAGCGAAAGTATCCAACGTCATCAGTCAAATGTGGCGTAAGCATTACGTCAACAGCACATTATACATGTCATTACATATTCTGTGAAGCCGGCGTGGCCTAGTGGTATCGCGCTCTCCTCCTGATAGGGAGGCCGGGGTTCGAGTCCCGCTCTGGTCATGCCGGTGTTCTGTCTTTCGGATGAGACAGTAAAAACCGAGGCCCCGTG
Organism: Pteria penguin; assembly: GCA_035048485.1. Classification (NCBI taxonomy): domain Eukaryota; kingdom Metazoa; phylum Mollusca; class Bivalvia; order Pterioida; family Pteriidae; genus Pteria; species Pteria penguin. The sequence goes on along the minus strand of CM068591.1, from coordinate 37,147,643 downwards.
TCTTGGTATGCATGGCACGTTAAATATCCCTCACTGCTTCGGGTGGGTCCGTTGCAAAGGTCAAAATTTGTATTCCCCGCATCAGGCAGATGCCGTCACCATGTACGTGAAATATTTTTGGTGTGACGTTAAACAAAAATCAATCAATCAATCAATCAACATATTCTGTGAAAAAAGAACCCAACACGTAGTGTTATAGGAATAGGAGGGACATGCTGTTAATAGGATGGACATGCTGTTAATAGGAGGGACATGCTGTTAATAAGAGGGACATGCTGTTGATAGGAGGGACATGCTGTTAATGAAACAGGTGTGGCTCAGTGGAGGAGGGGCTCGATTTTTGACCGAGTGGTAAGAGGTTCGACTATCGCCGCGGATACACTGATGTCCTGTCTTTCGAATAAAACAGTAAAAACCGAATTCCTGTGTCACGATAGGCGTGGGACCCTCACTGCTTTGTATGGGTCTGTAGCAAAGATATCAATTTGTATGCAATGCATCCGGCAAATGCCGTCACCATATCAATGAAATAATCGGGGAGTTATATAAAACTATAATCAATCAATCAATAAATGAATGATCGTGGTGTGTCGTAAAACAATAATCAATCAATAATCGTGGAGTGTCGTAAAACAATAATCAATCAACCAATCAATCATTTTCTGAATGTTCTAAGAGACAGCTTGCTGTAGTGACTTAATTTGCAGATGATGCGGGTTCGATTCCCGGGTTGCGCCTCTATGACTAAGAGGTTACCTCCTGCTTCCATGTAGCGATATAACCGAAACATTGCGAGAAAGACGTGAAACCCAAAAGAACCAGTAAAATGAATGTAGTAAAAGAAAAATATAATAATTTAAACTTTATTTATTTTACAACGATTAAGAAACAAGTTAACAAGTTATATAAATCGTGCTCGTTGGCACGGATCTTGGCGTAAGGGTGTCATTTGTGTGGGAGGTAACCAGAGTACACGGAGAAAACCCAGAAGTCCTTCCAAATATAATAGGAAAATAAAATCAGTGAATTCTACCAGGACACTAAACAATCAACAGAATATAGACGGAAACCAATAATGATAATGACAAAGGTAAATATGAAAAGTAGACAGAATTCTACTCTATATTATGTTGATGAGAAAATGTTTTCCTATGTTTTCGCCCAAAGTAATCTGATGTATGCAATATTATTCCTCGAAGTCAGATTGACACACTTTTATCGACGGCATTATCAATTGATATATCTGCCTTTGAAATATACAATTAAACAAAGTGTAGCATCGAAACCGGACAATACAGCCCTACATTCACATTAAATCCAATTGTGTTGTAAGTATGGCCTACGGAAATCCGCGTGCGATATAAAACTTAATGGATCACAGCAAACGACATCATATTCAGCTCTCAAGAGATAAGCACTCTAGCTAGGACCCAACATTGAGGACTTTAAAATACCGCCACAATTAGGCTGGTCGTGATGTATTAATTGTGGTGATTGTTTACATACAGGTACACGCATCGTAATGATCACCTTGTTCTGTGTTGTATTTTAAATACACAGTACATGTACCTGACCAACTTTTCACTGTGTGATAGGGTATGCATACGACTGGTCATGGAAGCGTGTACATAGGTATACAGCGCTAGCGTATGAATTATTAAGAAGGAAAGGGAGAACTAGCGGTGAAATAACAATGGTTATATGAAATTCAATTTCTGTATCGACAGGTAGTGTCATTGCTCGTCATGTTTAGGAAGAGAAAACACGCGATTTATACTTTTGTGATATGCGCTGGAGTACTTGCTGGAATTCAGCTCTTGGGAAGCTTTTCTCATGTCAGCCAGGACGCTGCCAGAAGCTGTAAGTTCGACTTCTATGTGTTACTCATATACGGTATTGTTGTAAAGCTGAAGTATATATTTTGTAACATTAAGTACGTAGTTTGTAACGATATATTCTCAGTAATCTGTAGGCTTATATAGACTCCCGATTTATGTTCATGAGTCTGCTTCTGCGTTGTTTACAATGCGCACTGAGAACCATCACATTTCCCTCTGTGACTGTCGGTTCGCGAAAATAAATGATTTTTGATAAATATACACGAGATGATACTAATTGTTTTATTATGTTTCTCAATTTCCAACCGTACAAAATTGGTATGGTAAAACCCTGTTTTCTCTTTCCATTTTTTTGAGGGGGGGGGGCATATATTCTCATTTTGTAATTTGGATCCTCGTTTCTCAAAATACCATAGGGTAGTGCTGACAATTAACTTGAACTCGATTATCAAAATGCATACAGGGACACGCTTACAGCTGTTGTCAGGGTTTTGCTTTTTGCTTTCTTCTGATGCTGTCAGGGTTTTGCCCGATACTAAGGGAACATAAATTGGGACTCGGGATTCCTTTTTGTCACCATCTATTTTCGGTTTTCGTGACTTCACTGTGTTACCAGCCCATCAGACTATCAACTAGCATATTTTAAAATATCTAAAACTCACGTTTAAAAGTACACGGCGTCATGTTTATTTAAAAACTAAATGAAATTACATTCAAATCAAATGACCCTGATCTCAACTGCAAATGCATTTTTGAAGTTACAAAACAAATATCGTTTCAAACAAGTGGTAGTCAATGGGTTAAATTTTTTTTTAGTCTACGGTTGAGAATAAGATTATGCCGACTTTGAAAATATTATACACAGTGATGTGACGGACGAACGAACAGATGGACAGACAAAAGAATGATGATATATTCGTCCTCTTTATGCTCTACGGGCTTTAAAATAAAATGATTCTGCCTTTACAATTAAGAAAAAGTAACACTATGCCCTCTCCCTTTTGAATTTTTTGAAAGGATAAGATTTTAATTTCTTTTGCCGTAACAATGAAATCTCCATGCCATAAGAACCCATCTTGTTCTCTTTTTTACGGCCGACTGTCATTTGATCTTGCACTCTCAAGTCATGTGAAAGATTTCAAGTGTCGTGACAGAGTAACCGGAAGAATAATATATTTTTAGCTTTTATCAACCATGCTATACTAACACCAGCAAGGTCGAGCAAACATCGGGATGCATCTATATTGAAAAACGCAGTGAGTCATGTCAACATAAAAGAAATCAGCGAAATCGTAAATTATGATCAAGATGTTTTATGCCGATTTCATCGATTCATTTTTTTCCAAGGAGTAGCAATCCGACAGGGTAGCGACGTTTCGGAAATGTCATAATAAACCTTCAAATAATCCTTTAAGGATGTTGGCTCCTTTGATTCCAAGTAATGTCAATTTTCTAAAACTTATATGGAAACAAATATTAAGTTTAAAGATATAGAAAAATCAATTTTATGCCAATGCTAAATTCTAACCTTTGAAAAAAAAAATTGGTTTTATAGAGGTAGGGGTATTTTCTATTGTCATTTAGGGAAAATGAGCTGACATAGCGGCCATATATAACATGATAATAAAAATGCTGAAGCAATCCAAAACCAATCAGAAATATTTACAGTGATGAAGTATAATGTCTGTTGTAAAAGATAAAGAGGGTTCTCAAAGAAATTATCTGCTTTCTATATCGGATAACAAGTTGTTTTTACCCAACCCCTTCAGGAAAATTTGAAATATTTTAGTAATGGCTCTTGAAAAAAAAAATCACAATATACCTGTAATGTCAAATTTTGAGATATTTTGCATACATAAAGTGTGCAAAGGTATATAATTAATTTAAGAAAAAAACCCCAAAAACAAAACTATGACTCCTAAACCAGGTAAAAAAGAACAATATCCCGAAATTCCTCAGATTTCCTCAAAATTCACCTTTTTAATTTTTGCAAGTGTATTAACCATAGAAATAGAGCATCATTAAATAAAAAAATATATTCCATACTTTAGTGTAATATCAAGTAGACCTTTTAATTTAATATGTAAAAAGAGAAGAGGCCAAAATAAGCCTATTTTGCTCAACTTACTTATCTGTGAGGCTCTGCAACTAGCTATAAAACCATGGAATCTCAATTGTTATAAGTAAACAACTCTATTTTATCGAAATTAAAATAAATGATTTAAATGAAAAATAAATGTGTTCAGAAAATAATATCGGGCTTTTTTTCTTTAGACATTGAAATATGTTCCATATTCTATTGTCTTTAGTTTACGACTAACAGATCCTTCTACGGCAGTTCGCGTTGCGCAGTAAATTCAAATAAGAAAAGAGCCAACATCCTTAAAACATATAAAGTGAAAACATGTTCTTATAGAACTTTTCTCTCTCATTTTTTTTTTCAATTTTGGTTGACCTAAGAATCTTATACCATTAACATTTCAATGTTTCAGAGTGCTTTCTTGGAGATAAAATGAACCTTATACAGCTTTATGTTTGTTGAACTCGGCTCTTAAAAGTAGGGAAGCAGGTCATTTGTGTGATTTTATTTAAAGATATTAGTGTCCCTTTAATGTATAGGAAAGTGTGCTTGTTGTCGCTATATATTGCTAGCTTTTTAGATAGTTTTAGATAGATTTTATAGATAATTTAGATATACGTTGCAGATCATTCCAGTAAGAATATTCTTTAAATAAAACGAAATGAAAACCTGCATTAAATTTTTGTGTAACAAGCTTCCGACATTCTGACTCCTTTGCGAGGGCTTTTAATGATGAACGTGCACTGCCCTGAAAATCAGGGAATCAGAAAAGAATATCAGATCAGGGATTTGTTTGGCTCATCAGGATTCGGACTTACCACACTTGAAACATGTGAGAGTTACAGTGCAGTGATTTAAGCCATTAGACTGCCGAGACCTCTTTGTAGCGCACTATATTCTAGACGCGAGATGTTAATGTGCAAATTCTTAATCCAGGCTGTCATAAAATAGCTGTTTAATCCCCCTTCCCCTAGGATAGAGAAGTTTATCCTAGTCATTTCTGACTCTTTTTAACGTACTTTCCCCATACATAGCACCCTTGCATTACACCAGTCAAAAGTCATTCAGAATTTCTTAAGTATTACAAATGTAATGGAAGATTTAGTTCATTGTAAAATTGTAAGATTGTGAGATTCACAAATAAAATAGGTTTTATCTGACTTCTAAAATCTAGATCTGTAACATGCCCCGAGATCATCGCTAAGATTATTGGTCTTGTAATAGACATTTTCCTTTGAGAGTTGCACACTGACCAACAGGGTGGTTTGAACTTCATGACGGGCCTTGTCTAAACCTTTTCAGAGAAGACATGGTCCCGGACCTCGTCCCCTCTGATTATTAGTCGGGACTCCTACAGATCGAGGGTCTGAGCTCGCATCCAAACCAGCAGAGCACAGTTATTTTATATTTTATCGTTCTATATAATCATACTTTACATTACTATTATTGTTTATATATTTTTAGGATCTCTCAACCTAAGATTCTCGTTGATCCTGTGTGGAGAATTATTTACCAGTTATTGAATATGTCTTTTGATTGTGTTGCATTTCCGATGAGTGGAAATGTGGGCCCGTAAACCACTTGACCACACCAATTGAGTACGTTTGTTACTCTATTGAGCGTCATAAGTCGGTATCGCATCTGTCGTATAATCAATATTTTTGTAATGTCATTGCATGTATTTCATTACTTGTAACCAACTTTTATTGTACATCTCCTTGCCCTACAATTAAGTCAGATGTCTTTCCCTTTCGCTTTCCCTTCTGCAGAAGAAAATGATAATAGCAAACGGCGATCGTTGGGCTTTATGGATAGTCCGTCAATGAGTTCATCTCAGATAAGTACATTACCTCACAATCTCTAAATGTAAACTTGTTCAGCGTTTACCATGTGGAAAGTTATATACATGTATGACCAAAAAGCTGCATATTGTTTTAAACTCAACTGGAGCTATGCGATTTTCCTGCCTTCAAAAGTCGGAAGGATGTACCCAGAATAGGCTTTGCATATTAAAAATCAATAACTGCCCCTAGCGTGGGTGTTTTCAGTTGGTAAGAGGTCAAAATTTGCATCATGCAAAAGTCAAGTTGTCAGTACTTTCATGAGTAATTTGTAAAAGTGACTCAAAACAACAATGAAACACGGAAAAATAGATTTCTTATTTTCAGGTTTGATCTATTTATCTTTTTATTATTTACCTGGTAGGGTGTTAAAAGCCGGCGTGGTTCAGTGAATGAGGTGCTCGGCTCGTTCGTAATCGAGAGGTCACTTGTTCGATTTCCGCCAGTGGCACCGCGGTGTTGTTTTTCGGATGAAGTAATTAAAACTGAGGTAGGCGTGGCACGTAAAGGATCCCTCACAGCTTGGGGTGGGTCCGTTGTAAAGGTATAACTTTCTATGCATCAGGCAGCTGCACTGAAATACTCGTGGAGTGACGTAAAACAATAATCAGTCAATCAATAGGAGCGTTAAAATACCGGATGGCCGGGACCGGGATCTGATTCTTCGCAAAATTGTAAACTGAACCATTGTTAGTATAAAGTATATAGTGTTGGTTTGGTTTTGTTCGAGTATTGTTTTACGTCATTCCACAATTACGTCACTTATATGGTGACGGCATCTGCCTGGGGCATTGCACAGACATTTAGATCTATGTGACGTACCCACCCGCAGTAGTGAGGGATCTTATGCGTGTCACGTCTAGACGCGAAACGGGACATCAGTTTATTACTGTCTCACCCGCATGACAGAACACTGGTGGGATTCAAACCCAGGATTTCTCTGTTACGAATACCTTACCGATATTTCACTATGGACGTTCATTAAATACAAACAGTATGACTAGAGAATTTTCTTCTTATACATTTTAAAACAAATATTAAGGTACCCAAATAACCTTAAGACATAGCGTGACAGACATGGGCAAATCCAGTGGTAGGGGACCGCATGTCTAGACCCACCCTGAGATTTGGCAAAAATTACCTTGTTTTGCTTTGTGTTGTTAACATTTGCAAATTTACACTACACAACAAAATCGGATACCCTCGTAAACTGTTGTCTGGTATACCCTCCCGTAAACTGTTGTCCGGTAGGGTTCTTCTTTAATAACAACATTTCTGGATCCTCCCCTATAGATTACTTAATAACAGGTACGCGTGAGAGAAGAGTAGTGTAATAGAGATCTAACTCAGTTTGATAATACATGCACATATGAAAAACGAGGGATTTATCTTCTTTTTTTTGACTTGAGATAAAGCACTTGATATACCTATAAATTACTTCATAATACGTCTCTGTGTACAAGATTCGTATCTTCTCTTTTGTAGACTGCCCTTTCCGCAATCGTTCGCATTGCGCATGAATCTTATCATGATATAAATCGTTTTGAAGCTTTGAAGAGTTAGATACCCATGAATTAAAGCGTTCGTTTGACAAAGAATCATGTTAATAACCCGCTTTCGATAAATCTTAAATAACTAATGGAAACTGAAATTTGCCATTCACGAATTATGTTTCTCGCCTTGACGATGAAGTGAAGTAGATGGCATAAATGCATAAGTGTCATATAAAGGTAGTTACAATCAAGGAAAACACAAAGGTATAGTGCTTCAGGCAAATACAGAAAGTGTTGTTCCTCACGCTTTGTTGCATTGCTGAACGGAGCGTAGCTTTTACATTGATTATGGTGATATAGTTGTAAAGGTAATGTCTTTCAAGCATTTCCGAGATGTTTTTACTTCATTCGTCGAAACAAATTTGAAGACACGAAATACTAATCCACTTTTTCCAAAGCTGAGAGGAAAATACACGTCTATTGTCTGTAGACTTTGTCAGGTGATGTAACAATCTCTACCAGACGGCGCCCTCATGTTCGCATTTCCTTCTGTTGTCAGCTTAGCTGCTAATTCACAAGAATCTTGTAAACCACAGAATGTTCGCAAACTCTGACTCTGATTTTTTCGAAATGAAATATATAAACAGGATTAAAAATGCTTTTTTCCTTATGGAAACTGCTTTTTTCGACGCTTTACTACTGGTAGTGTACCAGTTACCGGCTAAGACCAGTTACCGGCTACTACGTTATTTCGGCTTTTGAAACGTGAATTTATGAGATTTTTTCACGTGATTGCAATACATAGAATACTAAATATTACATAAGAAAATTTCGTCAATTCACGTTTTGAATACCCTTAATAACGTAGTAGCCGGTAACTGGTCGTAGCTGGGGACTGGTCCTTCGCCAGTATTCATAGGAGGTATAGAAAAAAATATATATAACAACAAAAGAATTAAAGGGAAAGCAATGGGAAGCTTTTCTGAACACAGTAATATCACGTGGTAAATCATGTGACGCTCCGGACTATTTCTAGAGAGAAACGACAAACTTGAGAGCGCCCTCTTGTACAGATAAGTTAGTTTATGATTTGTAATATTATCATGGTCTTCTAAGCTGAAAAATCAACATCGATTATCTCACGTGATAAAGGCCAAATGGTCGAATATTAGTAAAAAAAGTGTATTTTATATATCATGTAAAGCAGAGACATATATACACATATATGTCTCTGATGTAAGAAAACGGTTTGTGTACTCCTTCCATTTCTCCTCTTTTCTTTGCATGAAGTTGTCATTCATGTTTAAACATGGAAAAGCTTCCAAAGAGAGATTAATGAATTTGAAAAGCCAGATTAACCTTAAGTATTTTATTTTGCTATTGAAAAAAAAAAAACTCGATGTATATTACTTCGCCTGTATACATATAGTTTCATATTAAATGATTATTTAAGGTCGATGTGGCCGAGATAAATATGATCAGGTCGGATTATAGATAAGCCGATATTCATTTCAATGCCTGATCTGGCGCAAACATATATTATAGTCCGTAATCCTGAAATTTCAGATCCATATATAGTATACATGAAAAGTTCTAGGTGCCAATTGGTTTTCAATTCTCATACACACCATGTATGCTTGAGAAGATTTTCACACCAGAGGTGGTGTCACTTTTGCTCTTTTTTTTTTCTATGACAGTTTCTTTTATTGGTTAACCTTGACGAAATTCAGAACTCCGAATGTTAAGTCATATGTGTGCTAAATTTTACAGTAATTAAGCAGTGTTACGGTTCAAACCAAGGAGTTGAACATATGGCAAGTTCTTTATCAAGAATGAGCATAACATGTCAAAATCCTGTCTGCCATTTGAAAAAGGGAAGGGGTGGGTGTGAGTGGGGTCCTATCCAGATAAATATTCCCAGAGGGAGTTCAATCATGTTGGTAGGAGTCACCTATTGAATGTGTATTGTACAATAAAAGTATATAAAAAAAGTAACTTTTGCTCCCGGTCTCCCACTCCTGGATTAGCGCATGAAAATATTTAGAAATATTAAAATGAAAAGAACCTATTGGCGTAAAAGTGAGTAAAAATTATGTGTATTTCAAACATATGTGATACATGGAACATGATCTCCGGGTCTCTCTGTATGTAAAACAATTATTTTTCCAGACTCTGTTGTGATAACGATCTAATGGAATGATCATTACTGTCAATATTTCTCATGTAAAATTGTCTCTAAGGTATGAATCAGAGATTGCAAGATATTTGATTGTAGGTTTGCACTTATTAGACCAACAGAAAACTGGAAAATGTGATTTGTAGCTTACTGCTGAGTGATATTTATTTTGATGAAATGATAATTTCAGATCTAATGACCGTATGTGAAAAAAATTGCTTGATGGGTTTATAACAAAAATAAATGTATAGTCGAGTATATGTATTTATGCGTACATTGATAATGGAATTCAGGGACACGAGTAAACGAAAGTCATTGAGTTACATGTTCTATAAAGACAATGTAAACGAAGGAAGGGTGGGTACAACGAGTTTTGAAGCGGAGAGGGAAGGATGATTACAGCCTGTAGTGGTAAAACCTTGCCAAGGTGAGGGGAGTTCACTTTCAGAAACCTATGGTAGGAGAATTAACATTTTCCAATAGTTTGCAACCCTAATACAGCTTCTGTATCACTACCACCGCGAAATCCATCGTTAACAGATTCATTTTCGGTTCGAGCACAAATAGGTCAGTTAGCCTGCGTCAGTCCGACAAGGGCTGAGATAGTTTATGGTGGCCTAGTGCGATAAAGCGTAGATTACCGTGGCACCATTGTAGGATCTGTCGATTCCTTAGTCTGTCGGTGCACTGATTTTATCCGGGTTCAATAACACTAGAGAATGACCATCGCCATTATATATAGGTTTGTTGTATACAACATCATTTTATTGAAACTTCGAGTCTCCAGTGTGCATGCTATGACACCACTTTAACAACAACAACAACAACCGTATAAAAGTCGATATTAAATTTTAATGATAACATACCCTATAAACTTTGATCGATCAGAGAAAATACCTGTCTACTCCTCAGTAAATAACGCAACAAATCTAAACGATGTTCAAACAAAAAATAATTGCGAAATCATCCCGCCGCGCTTATTTCTCTGAAAGCTTAAAACGAACCTGTGTTTTATAGTTAATTTCTTATACGAAGTCTACAACTAATGAGGTACTCATTAATATCAGACCAGCGTTTGATCTAGAATTCCACGGGGGGAATACTAATTATAATTAATGCAGTCAGTCCTTCAAACGAGTTAAGAAAGTTCGAGGTCGCATAACATAGAAAACATGGGCGGGTCCAAAGGGATGGACCGTGGGGTTAGAACAACCCTTTAGGATAGGCGAAAATTCTTGTTATTTTTCGATGTGAAATAAGTGATTTCATACACAAGACATGGTTGGACCCCCTGTCGGAAAATTCCTTGGGGTGGATCCCGTCTCGGCTAAATTTTGTGATCTGCGCCGAGAAGACATTGCTTTGTCAACTGTTTCTCACTACTTTGGATGAGTTAGTTGCATAGGTCAGACTGCATAAAGGAAGGAATCGCGTTCGTGCTGCATTACTATATATGAAAAACTTCCGGTGTGGCTTAATACATACTAGATCAAACACCGCACACATGTCGCCACCTTATGAGCGGAGAACCAGATAACAGACCTGCCCATGGGTGTCAGATACGAGATCAGCTTAGGGGTGTCAGCTACCTGCTTAAAGGTGTCAGATTCCAGGTATCCAATGTAGTGTTGGTTTCAATAGCATTAAAACTGTAGGAGCACATACAGCGTGTACCTGTGTTTATGCATTGTATCATAGGCGTAGTTCGACAATGGGTCTTTTCAGTGATCCCAAATTCCAAATATTTGTAGAGCTAAATAATAACAGTCCAATGAAGGATAGATTATACTCCTTACTTTTCGAATAATTTACAATTTTCATCATAGAAAATTTTGATGTATGAATTCCGGGCCAGTGCGGAAGCACTGAAAATATTTATCTTGTTCTCTGTAACATCTCGTCTACGGCACGTCTACGGCGCGGTGGAAATTATGGCAATAACGGTCCTCCGTAGTCGACTAAGGACCATATTTGTTTATATTCTTGTATTAATGAGAATAACCCAATAAGTGCTCTACCGTGTAAAGAACAAGCAACTAGGTCATTGCACATTATTGCCGGAAATTCTCGACGCTCTACATTAGAAGTCAGTGTAGCTCAATTACAGCTCCAAGGATACCGGTAATGTCTAGACACAGGTTTATCTCAGATAAGGTTACCGTGTTAAGATTTGTGTAAGCATTTTTATTTCGTCATGGTTTATTGGCGGAACGACTATTTTCAGTCCACGCATAAATAGATTTAAAAATCACAAACTTTTAATCACTTTTTCCGGATCATGAACTAATCATTTTACAAAAATAGGTTAGACGCTTGAAGGGATTGTACTATTAGCAAAACCTTCTTATGAAATGTGTACTATTTTCCTACCAAGTTTGATCAAAATCCCATCTACGGTTTTATATGACATGATATTTTCTATGCTAATTCTAAAGAAACACTATCCCTCAGCAATTTCTAAGTTTTGAAACTTACTATAAGCTTTTAAGTTCACATATGTATATATTAGACACTTATATACTTTGAATATTTACAAAAACTCTTGAAAATATTGTACCATTAACGAGATACCAGTGACAGAAATATCGTGCTTTTCTTTGCAATTTCACCCCTAGATAATGAATATTCATGAGCCATCAATCATGTGACCGCATTAAAACGATGTCTTTATTCATATCTGTTTTTTTTTTTCTATTTTTCACTCCGAATCGCTAAACCAATGCTTTCTTCCTCGTTTCCTTTTCACTTTCTAAATTTTGTTGATACTTTTGTTTACGTTTTGCTTCGGAATCAATCATTGCGCATGCGCGAAGAAGGCGCTTTCGGACAAAAATGGACAATTTTTTGTGCACCTCATAAAAAAATCATTTCATTTTATAAATAATACAAGATCTTTGCAGAAGTAAAGTTTTAAATTCTTGTGCTAACGAAAAGTTCATAGCTTTTGGGAATCCTACAAAAATAGCAAATCAATGATTTTCTTTTCCTTTAATTGCTGTAAATGTAAGAGGTAGTGTCTTTTTATGTGTTATCCTGTATTATCCTACATTGTTTGATAGATAAGTCGATTATAAATGTACCACGTATGTACATGTAGTACGTAATGTTTGTGCATGTAGTACGTAATGCGTGTACATGTGTTTCATTGACTATACATGTAGATTAAAACTCAAGGTAAAATGACGAAAATTTAAAAAAATAAATAAACAAAACATCACACGAGTCACATATAGATATGAACAGAACCGAAAATAACGGCGCCGCCTTACACATTTACACAAGTATTCATATAGTCGAGTCTCTTTATAAAGGGTAACCTCTTCAACCCCCATAAGTCGTTTATTCCAATTATGCTTGATGAAATTCGATCTGCAATTCTACACAGGAAATCTTGTATATCTTTAATACACACACACACATCTACACACACACACACACATGCTACCCTTTATAACACCCCCGATATTTCTTTAAGTAACTGATCAAAAACCTTCAAAAAGCGAATAATATTTGGTTGGTTGATTGGTCGCTTTCAACAATTTTTCAGTTATATCGCGACATGGAAGCAGGAGGTAACCATCCTCTTAAACATAGTGGCGCAACCTGAGAATCGAACCCGGATCGTCGGCACTGCAAGTCAAGCGCTTAACCATACACCAAGCCTGCCCCTGTGAATAATAGTATACACACTTTATGGATGTATTGTAAATAACATTTGGAATACAATCATGTATACATAGAAAACGTCTAAAATAAAGTAAGACGATAAAGTAGAACGAAAGGTCTAAAACCATTATTCTGGATTATTGTATTGTATTGTATTGTTTATTAACTGTATGCATTTCTGCACATAGATATACATGTAATACATATATAACAACAGCAATATAATATAAATCAGACATAGTCAGAGAGTGAGATAATAATTGATAATAAAGATGAAGCTTATACAACGTGTTTTCTAATAATAAAAGCACGTTTTATATATTTTCCTAAGTTACATAGTTCTTTTACGTTTTCTGTACATAAAAGTTGAATTAATTTAAAGATTAGATGTGAAACACCACTTCTTAACAAGATCGAATTATCAACCTACGTATAATACTTTAAATCTGAAATCTTATATAACAAAGGATCGATACAAAATTGAAAAAAAGAAATTTTATTTCAACATGTCGCGTTGTCATTTACACGTGCGACCACTAAAATTCAATAAAACTGCGATGACTTCTACTCATTTAATGTATCTTTTAGATATAACTTCAATAAATTTTACGTCTTGTGAAGAAGAATATTTATGTAGGAGATGTTCAGAAAATCCATTTAGCGTCTTGTGCGCAAACTCTTTTAGAAAAAGAAAAGCCGTTGTGGCTTGATCAGTAGAGGAAGTGGTCGTCTCATGACCGAAAGGTCCCGGTTCGATTCCCGCCATGGGCACACTGGTGTCCTGTCTTTCGGATGAGGCAGTAAAAACTGAGGTCCCGTGTCACGGTAGGCGTGGCACGTAAAGATCCCTCCCTGCTTCGGGTGGGTCCGTTGCAAAGGTCAAAATTTGTATGCAGTGCATCAGGCAGGTGCCGTCACCATGTACGTACATGTAAAATAATCGTGGAGTGACGTAGAACCAATCAATCAATCGAAATAGAAAGTCGTTAGTTGAGGGTCCATTGAGATTCGAACATTAAACAACAAAGGAGCTTGATGCTGAGAGCAAGTCAAGTATATCTTTACATTGTCATATACCTTTCTAATAACAGATAAAATATTGATAAACATTCATCATTGTTGAGGAAGGGTGACCTTTGTACTTAACTGTTTCAAGGTGAAATTATAGATCTTCTTTGTTTCCAACTATCATAACATACCATTGAAAAAATAAATAATATAGAAAGTACCTACACGCTATAAACCAAACTATGGTGCGTTCAATTGCCCGTATCGCACCAGCTGATCCTGCAGTCGATTCTGCAATCGGTGCGCGCTGGGCCGAGTCCGAGAACCGATTGAGATCGGCTGGAATATGACGTGCAGACGATCCATTTTGATGCAAGACGGTGGCAACCAGAATGATATCATGGCTTTGAATAAAAGAAACCTAAGGTGTAACTTAAAGTGTTGCTGGGTATTTATAATGCCTAATTCAGAATTTGAAGACGATTTTAGATTCACATGCTGGTGTTTATATTTCATGGTTGCCTGTGTCATGCAAATTTGAAGTTAGAACTACCATAACAAATAAGAATAAATATCGTTCTTAATTAGATCGTTATCGATCCTTAGTGAACAAGGTAATGGGGAGCACCCCCTTGTCTTATACGCTTTCTCGTCGAATGATTTAGAATTTCCACATTCTCTTGTAAATCTTTTTATTATTATCATTATTATTACTTTTTTCATCTTTATTTTCAATTATTATTATTATTATTACAATTAAAATTTTGTTTTTACAGAAGCCGGTGGAGGTAACGAGTTAGTCACGCATTAGTGTGTCACATGTTCGATTTGTTTTGGATATTTCTAGCCGCGGTGTGTAAAAAATTTCATATCAGTTATGTAGTATATGTAGTATTGGGAAGCGATAGACCGTCCTGTATGCAGTCATCGTTCGAACAATATTACTCTAGGGTTCTGTGACCGATGATGATTGAAGCCGTATACACTTATAACCTATAGTGAAATCTGTACTCTGACTGCTTCGGTTGAATTCCGCAGCAGTATAAACAAAATGTACATCTTTTGAATTCTTACAAGCTTAGCCCTATGGTGAAAACACATGCACAAGTAAGTCTATTATTCTGTGACTGGAGTTGATCGTGAAAGCCTGACTATTTACTTTAAGGCTTTTCTTTAATCGGATTTATCATCTCTGGCAGTAGATTTCGAACTCCTATACTTGTATTTTATTCCGTTGTTGTTTTAGCGACTGTTCTATTGACTTGACTTTCTTGTGAGACGCCCAGTGCTGTATCGTTCACTGGGTCAAAGTTTGTCTTCATCGAAATTTATTCAACATATTTAAAGTATTTCTTACTGAAGCCAATCGTAGTGGAGTCAGAGACAATTCCATACATATTTATATAAAGTTGTAGACTACTTCCTTGCTGTCTTCTTCCTAATGTCGGTTAATTGTTCAAGGTAAATCTTTCTCTTTCTTTATCATTTGTCAAATCAAAATCATTTTACATGCATGGTGATGAGTTGTAAAAAATCGTCGACCCATGCATCAGACGCATTCGAGGAAGTAAGCTAAGGATGTTTAACGTGTACCGTGGCACGGTACCTCGGTACATGTATATTATGTCTCGTAAGACAAAATACCGACGCGTTACCGGTAGGGTTCGTACCAGGGACATCTCTGTCCCGGCGGGATCTACATCAGCTCCATAGTGAGTCATATGGTTCACCGGCGATACGCGTCCGCTTCGAGTTTTACATAGTGCCCGATTCTTTAATGAGAAGAATTCCGAAACGTTCCGAAAAAATTATTGGATATGACTTTGGATTTATCGTAAGCGATAATGCCAATTTTCAGTCATATATTACTACTGTTATTGTAAAGATATGAATATTGGCATATTATTCACGGGGACGTTTACATACATGGAATATTCTTTATCATTTTCTCACTTTAAGCAATAATCCTAGTGCACCGAAAGACTGAAACTAAGATTTCACCTAAAAAGTGAAGATAAATCCCGAGGGGCATAATACATACAAAGTCATTTGTCTGAATCATCTCAGCGTTTGAGAATGTTCCCCATTACGTTCATATGTTGAGCAGATCGGCCCTGATTGTGTTGATATTAATGGAGAAATCCAAAAGGCAAAAAGTGACATAAAATCGACCAACATGCAAGCAGAAATAAAATACCCACAGTCAATCGAAGATTTTTCAATCTACTAGACAATGGGAAAACAAAATATATTGTAAGTGAAAACAACCTTGAAGCTAAATTGAAATAAAGACAATGTGTTTCATTTCCCGTTCTTGTTGGCATTGTTTCTGGAATTGTTCTGTAGTAAAATCATGTTCATTATACATGCAGTGTATTGTGTGTCGACTTTCACCAAATCGTTATATTGTATTATGTATCATATCTCAACGGGGAAATGACAAAAGCCAGACTAGGATATTAGAAATGACAAACATCGAACCCGATACAATAAGCTCTGGTATAGAATACACCGTTCCACATTTCAGCATAGAAAGCGATGTTTAGCGGATTTTTGATTGTTATACTTTTGACGTCATAATCAAATGTCGGACTTGTCCAACCTTGCATGACGTCATCATAGTCAGATTTTGCGCTAAAGTGCTTGACTTTTGACGAAAGTGGAACGGTGTATGGTTGCTGTGATATTGAACTTTAGCTCACCTGTGTCAAATTTTAATGATGATTTGTTTAGTTTTTGTGTGTTCTTCGATGAAAAATACGAAATATAATAAACACATTATCTTATTTTTTATGTTTGTAGTGTATGTTCTGTGTTTCTGGGCAAATAAATGAAAACTTGAGGAATTTAATTAGCATTTTGGTTGAATCATTTTCATGAATTGGTGAAGCATTTTTATTTTTCCTTTTCTTCCTATTTGTTAATCGTTAATCGGGGGAGGGGGTATTTGTTTTCAAGTTAAGGTTTAGCATGCATAGGGATCGGGATACCTCACACGCTGACACCGGTATTATACACAGTCATATATGTGTTCCGTTCTAATGGACAGAAACGAGCATTTTAACTACGGGGTTCTGGATTATACAACTTTTGACTTGATGCTTTCTTTACAGAAATCAGTCTACAGACTACATGTATGTAAAATGAAAAAATATATTCTGACTCTAAAAGGCATGCTAAAACTGCGAAAAATAATAGAATAGTAATGGAAAAACATTTTGACTGTTAATTCATTTAAAAATGTGAAAATAGAAAAATTTTCTTGCCATAACGTTATGTTATATAACATGTGTAGAGAATTCTGACTTTAATTTCTGCTTTAAAATATTTAAAAATTGAAAAGCATTTTGACAATAAAATCTTGCCATAAAATGTATAAAATGATTGGTCTAACTTATAACGTCATATCTTTGATGTAAGAAAATGTAAAAGCATTCTGGCTATGAAGTCATGCTTCAAAATATATGAAAAAAAAAAGATATGCGACTATAAAGTTATTCTATAAAGTGTGTGAAAGTAGAGAAACAATTTGAATATAAAGACACGCTATAAAATGTGTCAAAATAGAAGAGCTTTTCACCATAGTCATGCTATTAAATATGTGACTATACAAAAACTAAAAATAGAACCTTCTTGACTATTCAGTTATACTATAAAATGTGTGAAAGTAGAAAAAAGCTTTCTGGCTTTTAAGGCTATAGAATGTATGAAAAGCTTTCTAGCTATAAAGCCATGCTATGTAATGTGTGAAATTAGAAATGTTTCCTTTTATAATACATGTACCTCCCTGATCTATAATGCACATTATACACGTACCCCATGGAATCGATACTGTGCTTCATGATAGGAAACAAGTTTTATTTTTATATCAGAGGACATCAATGATGAATAATTCAGAAGTATAGAAAAAGCACAAAAAGCGACAGTCTCGTTATGGATAGAGTTCAAACGCCATATTGTGTCTTTTGTCTATACATGTATTTATTTCTTTGTATACCTTGTTCCGCAGCAGGTGTTTAATAGAACTAGATACGATCTGGTATACAATGAAGCTATAGTTCACTAAATGAAGTACGCGTTTTACATGTAAATGTTTCAGAAGTTAATAACAATATTAAGTAAAACTTTATCTCTATTATTTATGAAGAGAGAAATAAAAATTAAACATGTAAATGGTTCAGAAGTTAAAAAGAATATGAAGAAAAACTTTACCACTGTTGGAAATCGAGTCCTGGACCTTTAGATATACAGTTAAGCTTTCTACCATTTGAGCTGAAGGGAATTCCCTCCAGCCGAGTTAGTAACAAGAAAATCTCGGCGGATCCAGAAATTTGTAAATGGATGGGGAGGGTTCATTTTTACGATCCAAATATCCAGTCACAAAAAGAGGAAGCTGTCCTAACATATGGCTAAAAATTACCTGTTTTGGTTAAAATAAAATTCATAAGAGTTTGTGATTTGAACATTTCTTCGGGATCCGCCAATGAAATTAATATATACATTCCATAGGGACCATCCCTACAAAACCCTATGTAAATCAATATTACAAATTACTTCCCTAATCGATTCATGCTGACATTATTGAAAATTTTATTCTGTTATCGTCTGCTAACATTATTGACATTCAATGTTGTTTTGTCTAACAAAATTAAATAAAGATTTCCACTCTATAATAGATTTTTATTTCAGACCATCAGTTTAGTCTCATATGTTTTTTTTCCAGGGAGGTCAGTTTCATACAAGGGCAGGGAACTCGTGCACGAGTTGTCGATGCATACATTTAAAATGAACTCAACGTGGACGAAGGACTCTGATCTCATTTACAAGGTATTACATTTACAATTATTACATTTACGAAGTATTACATTTACAAGGTATTACATTTACAATGTATTACATTTACGAAGTATTACATTAACAAGGTATTACATTTACAAGGTATTACATTTAACAAAGTATTACATTTACAAAGTATTACATTTGCAATGTATTACATTTACAAAGTATTACATTTACGAAGTATTACATTTACAATGTATTACATTTACAAGGTATTACATTTACAAAGTATTACATTTACAAGGTATTACATTGCAACTTTGGAAAGAGCTTAAAACAACATACGCTGTTAGTTTTAAGCGATTTGTTTTTCTCAGGTATTGTCCAAATGGTTTTATCATGCAAAATTAAGAATGTGTGAAAACATTACTCGATATTAATCACTTACAGGCCCATAAAGCATGTGTTTTCATGAATTCTGAATGCCTGCTACACGAGAGCATCTCTTTACGGGACGGAAAAAGTCGGAGAGAAAAGATAACGGCGTGATATAAAGCTTATAACACCAAAACTCGCAAAATTCTCTCCACCAAACTGATCCATTATGGGAGACATTAAATTCATGTATAAAATGGGATTTGCATATTTTAAGTAGAAGTTACAGCTTACATTGCAGTTGCTTTAATACGTTTATAATACTCTGTATTATGAACAACTGATAGCCATTGCCGGTATGGGAGTAAAGTTTACACTCTTGTAGATTAAAGGAGATTATTGGGGTTGCATATTTCATCCCCTTTGATGGAAAATCTTAACAAATAGATGAATGTTTTTGGAGGTGAAACCCTCCTTTAATGAGTAAAATCTCACCACTAACCGGTGCCACCACCCCCACCACTAACAGGTACCTCAACCCCACAACTTAGCGGTGTTTCACCCCACCAGTAATCCGTGCTTCAACCCCACCACTAGCCGATGTTTTAACCTCTACCATTAACCAGCTTTCACGCCCACCACTAATTGTTGCCTCCACCTACCACTATTCGTTGCCACCACCCCACCACTAACCGGTGCTTCTATCCCTACTACTAACCGATGCCTCCATTCCACCACTAGTCGATGTCTCTATCCGTGACCCAAACCGATGCCTCCACCCCGCCCCAACAAACCTCCCAGATCTTTCCAAAATGCCTGTGCACCAGGTGTGCATTTCGACAACTTATGCCTCTTCAGTGATGCTCATACCCAAATGATTGGAATTCTCATAATATATAAATATTTGAAGAACAGAGTTAAAACCAAAGTGGCCGAAAATGTTAACCAAAGAATCTATCTGAGGACAGAGGTACATGTATGCATGAAGGACATACTCCTTAGTTTGACTGATTTACAAAATTCCATGACTGAAATTTTAAGTATATATTTCACGTCAGAAGAGAAGCTCTGATAACTAGATTTTTATTGCTGAAAGTCTTTTATTCTTCGCTCATCAATTACAGGTATCAAAATAAGAAACATTGTTCCTTTGACTATTTCAATTTAAAACTAATTAAATTTATATTCAGTTAATGTCAACAACAATGTCTTTCATTCTGTGATTTTGATCTGTAAAGAATTCCTCACACGTGAGTGCTGGGGAGACCTACGAGATGACGTCACATGAGGAGGAGAAGGAAGGGGTACATGGCGATCACGATGAGGTGCCATTGCCATATGAAGCCATCCATGATCAATACTTCAAGATAAAACGTCGCCAGGCTATGCTGTATGGCCGCATACGAAACTATACATGTAGGTAGAAACTTCATTTATTTATGTATTTATTTATTCATTTATTTATCTTCTTATTTATATTTCAGCATTGTTATTGAGAGTTTTTAACTCAGACAGTTGTTCATAAAATTGACATGTTTATTATTATTGTTTTAAAGTCGTTCCACGATTATTTCACGTATATGGTGACGGCATCTGCCTGATGCAGTGCTTAGAAATTTATACCTTTGCAACGGAACCCCCCCCCCCCCCCCCCCGAAGCAGTGCGGGATCTTTCACAGATCACACCTACCGTGACACGGGGTGTTCACTGTCTCTTCCGAAAGAAAGACCACGGGTGTGCCCACGACGGATTTCGAACTTTGGCCTTCGGATGACAATGACGAGCCGAGCAATTCACCCCCTGGAATATACCGGCTCACCCATTTACTCAAAGAGTGTTGCAGTGCTATATTTGATATACTATCTCATATCATATTCATTACTTATTCCTCCCGGGCACCTGGTCTTATCTCTTCTTACTATGGACCATGACTATCCACCGTGGTCAGTTGTTGTTAGTTACACAGTGACACTGCAGTAGTTACTTCCGTACGTAAACTATAAAGTAACACCTGAGAAAAAAATCCGTGACATACAGACACAGGTTTTAATAATGCTTTTCACACAAGTTATGATTGTTGAACAATAGGATTATATCACTCTGTAGTAACGTTTTACAGTTTCCCCCTCACCCTCTGCATTCAAACCAAGGTTTTATCCCCGATTCAGCTGATTGGAAAACATTTAATGATTGTTTTTTCCCGATTTTGACCCCCTGCTGTTTAGAAATACATTCCAGTAACACCATAGCAGCTAGTGTCAGATGAAATTAAAATACAAAAACATATAATCTTTTTTAGAATACACCTTACATAAGTAAATCCATTATTTTTAATTTAAAAGCCACTTTGAAGCCGTGATGTCAATTTCAAAATACTGTGAATACATTTAGTGATCCAAATTAGTTACAATTAGCGACTTTAAACAGCAGAAAATTGTACTATTTTGAGGGCTAGATTGACCAGAGACCTATTATAGGTCTCTGATTTAACAAGAGGTCTTGTTTTGTTCGGTTAATGATTATCAGTGGCGAAGGAAACAAATCAAACGTGGCAGCCCACATGTGGGGACTCAAAAGTGGCGGCCCAAATGTGGCGGCTCAAAAGTGGTGTTTTTGATGTGGAGGCTATAAAGTGGCGGGTTAAATGTGGGGGCTCAAAAGTGGCGGTCCAAAGAAATTTATATTTCCATAGAAAAGGAATGATTTAACCCAAAATTGTGTGTGTGTGTGTGTGTGTGTGTGTGTGTGTGTGTGTGTGTGTTGGCCGTGAGGGGGGGGGGGGGGAGGGGGGATTAAAGAAAGGAAGGTCTAGATTACGCCACATACAATTATAACATTTACTACCGAAATCTACATAACACGTTGAAGTACGTTTTAGGGATAGTCTTACACATTATTATTTTCTTTTATTTGTTTATAATTTTCAAATTCGGGGGAAGATTTTTCGGATGATCAGTAAAGTAGAGCCTCCTAAAGTGACTGGTGCATGGTGCATTGTGTATTACTACATATCTATGGTAATCGAGACGATTGCATGACAAGTAACCTGTAAATCGACAACCCTGGATAGTTACAGGCAAGTGGGGCGCATGAGATAGTGAGTCGTGAGCGTAAAGCACTATCACAAGTAACCTGTAAATCGACAACCCTGGATAAATACAGGCTAGTGGGGCGCTTGTAGAGCTTCAGATGCAAGTCATGAGCTTAAATATTTACAATATCGAGCGCTCGAAACAAAAGCTTATAAGGATATGTCGTGACTGTGAAGTACTAACTATCTCGAGCTCTTGAGATAGTATGTCGTGAGCGTAAAGTACTGACAAGCTGGAGCTATTGAGAAAGAATGTCGTTAGCGAAAATTACTAAATAGCGCCAGCTTCTGGGATAATTTGCCATGAGCGTGAACTCTTGATACGCTCATGGCAAATTGAAAGCTCTTGAGTCAGTAAGCGGAAAACATTTAATGACCCGAGTGTCTGAGATTGTAATTCGTGAACGTAAGGTACGTACTAGCTCGTGCCCTTGAGACGAAAAGTCATGGGCGTAAAGTGTTTACTAACTCAAGCGCTTCAGATAAAACTTGATGCCTAATGCCATCTCAGACCGTCAACCCGTGCGCTTAATGTAGCACAATAATACTTTTTTATGAAACGGAGGCTGTAGCCACCGAAATTTTTAATATATTTTACACAAAATAAAACTGTATAAGGAATTGCAATGAAATAACACTATGTTCTGTTACATGAAAATGATATATAATTTTTTAATCAAACTCTCGTGCATAAAATACCTTATTTGACTCTACTGGATGTCTTTTTTGTATACATGTAGTAGTTATATTTCAGATATATTCATAACAAACCATTCACCTAAGTTATACAACACAACGAACATGTATAACGTGTACAGAACCAACATGATATGTGTCTAGTATATTTTTTTTTTGCGTATGTGTACATTATACACATAATAAAAACCCCTGACGCGGAAAAAATAGTGCATAGACCCCGACTTAAAATAAAGTGACAAATATTTTGTTTTCCATCCGTTGATAATAGGCAATATCCGAGTTTCGTATATTTTATAATAAAATCTTAAATTTTGTGCGGAAGCACTTTATCTGAACGAAATTCTTTGGCTATTACAAATGCTGCATAATAAATCGTTTTAGCGATTACATTAATATCCATACAAAACAAATAGAATATTCATAGTTATTTAAAAGTTATATTTCTGTCTTAACTATTTGTGTCCGTTTTTATCGCAGCGATTTAATAATGGCATCTTATGAATTGCACGGAGATATCGATCTATGTAACGGGCCTATCAAATGCAGTAAGTGCTAGATCTATTGTAACGTTGGCCCTCGGGTTTCATATGTACGAGCAGCTGATAGGGACTCGAATTCAGAATGTCTTAGCCTAAAACGAAGCACAATATCGACTGAGCTTGCATGTCATAAAATGAAACGTTAGTTATGTTGGCATAGTTACTAGCAAGTATCTAGTGTCATGTTCATATTATAGGACCATTTATTTTCCGTTTATCATGGCGAGGTATGTAAAAGAGCCACTTGATTGACCATATATCATCATGGAAAATTAATCACACAAAGAAAAAAGTAAATTGGATTGCACAGTTCTTGTACCATTCCTCAGATTACCTTAACAAGTATGATCTCTAACAAAGCTATTGTGTATCATGCTCATTAATACTCCACTCTGTAAAGTTGAACCTGTACAAAGGACCCATCCAACTGAATAAAGACTTTTAATGTGCCAAAGTGTACCTTGGTATTACCGACATTCACGGCGGCAGTGGTACACCAGACAGGAGACGCTAACTCCTCCCGGTCCCCTAACCTGATGTATGACGTACAGAGATCTGCAGATATCCACCGTGGCGCGTTATTGTGAATGCCACGGGAACATAACTTCAATTCCCCGTTGTTTTTCCACTACTGTCTCATCCGAGGGATAAACCTCGGCCGGTCACCGTTGGTGTTCGAACTCAAATCCATACAGTTCCAAGTCGAACTCTGCCAATTCGTAGTTATGCTTACTAAGACTATTGAAATGATGACAGAATTTAGTCGATACTTTTATGATTTTAATATTTTGATGATAAAATTTCATTACTGATTATTTATTTTGTAGCCTATCTGACCATAGGGATTCCAACAGTGAAGAGAAACGGAGTTAGTTACCTTGAAAAAACCTTATCCATGCTGGCTAAATCTACTCCAAACGCCGACAAGAAGGACGTGGTAGTAGTAGTCTTCTTCACTGACAACGACCACGACTGGATTATACAAGAAGCGAAAAATATATACAATCAATTTACCGCGGATGTAGAGAGCGGATTTATACAAATAGTCCATCCGCATCACAACTCGTACCCAAATTTTACGAGGCTGGAGAGGACATTTAACGATTCCACAGAACGCGTGGCGTGGAGAAGTAAACAAAATTTAGATTATTCATACCTTGTGACATATAGTCAAGGATTTTCTACGTATTATTTGCAAATTGAGGATGACGTCATGTGTTTAGGTACGTACCTACGTGATATTAGACGATACTTGATGAGCAGAAAAGACAATAGATGGTTCGTTATAAGTTTTTCTCGATTGGGATTTATAGGAAAATTATTCAGATCCAAAGACTTGTCCATTTTAGCCGACTTCTTGCTCATGTTTTTCGCCGAGAAACCATGTGATATTTTATTAAATGACTTAAGACTCATAAAAGGGCAAAAGAAAGATATCTATTACCGGCCTTCATTATTTCAACACATAGGTATTGTTTCATCACTAAAAAATAAAAAGCAGTTATTAATCGATAAGGGATTCCGTGGCAAAGCATTGAATAGGAAAACATATTACCATGACAACCCCGACGCTACTTTAGAAACCAATATGGAAGTGTATGAAGATTACATTCTAAGAAATGCATATACAATTTCAGAATCTTATTTTTGGGCTGTTAGTCCGAAAAATGGAACTTATTTAAGAATTGTATTCAAAACTCCACAAATGTTAGATAGGATTTATATTGCATCTGGTATGAAAGCAAAGCCGAATGATGTTTTATCGCATGCAGAAGTAAATGTAGCTGTTCGTAGTTTAAGAGACAACGCCCTCTATAGACAAAGCGTGGGAGAATTTAAAGTAGGAAAATTCGATACCAAGGAATATAATATTACTTTGCCTGAAAACATTGAATGTGTATCAGTCAGCGTTACTGAAGATCATGAGAACTGGGTTATTATTAATGAAATCGCTCTTTTTAATCCTTAAATGTATGCTGTTTGTATTTTATTAAAACAAATATATTTTGAGCTCAAAATTTCTTAGGTGGCATATTTCTGCCGACAATTATACAACTAATTTTTTTCAGATGTGATTTTGAATGATAATATCTGACAAATTTACATATAAATCTGACAAATGGATGGTAGAAATATGCCATCAGAGAAATTTCAGTCGAGGAGATGAAATTACAAAATGATTGAATTATATTGCTATTTGATTCCCTGTACATTGCTGTCAGATAAATATCTGTTTCAATGTGTGTTTAGTTTTATAATGTTGTTCATCTTTTTATAAGCTGGAAGCATCGGTGATGATACGTTGTTCTTTTTGATACGAACAGTTGTGCTTATATATAAGTATTTTAAAATTTATCAATATACTTGCATAGTGATAGAAAATATGAATAATTTATTGACAATTTTATTTGGTAAAAACTTTAACTCATGCCCTGTTTTATAATATGACGCGACTGTGTTATAGTTAATTTATTTCTCTGGAAGCAATGATATGTGGGAAAAGACGGAAAATTAATGCTGTATTCCAATAATCAAATTTTTTTATATTATATTCGACCTTGTATAGTTAAAAGGCTGATACAGTTTTAAAAGTTTGATCAGTTAATACCAGTGCAATAGTTGTTCATTAGAGTTTTTTTTTCCATTTTCTTTTTTGAAACATTACTGTTGTTCGCTATATAGATTTTAGATCTGATCAAATCTTATAATCTAGAATTCCATAAGTTTTATTTCATTATTATTAAGATGTCATTTTTCTTCAAACAACTAGAAATGCACGTTCATTATGTTTTTCAAGCACGTATGGTATTTTGTCTCTACTACCATTTTCAATTGTAAAAATATATCACTTAATGTAATGTGATTTTTTAGATTTGGGTTTGTTTAGATATTCTTCTTTCATTAAAAGGAATTAAGTTACCATGGAAATTAAAAGAACTTTCAGAACTTTATTAAGACATTTTATATACAAAAAAGATGAAATCTAGATAATCTGTAATGCTAAAGGCTACTTTAAATATATTCAGACATGTTAGTGTAATACAGAATACATGTTAGTGTAATACAGAATACATGTTAGTGTAATACAGAATGCATGTTAGTGTAATACAGAATACATGTTTGGATATTTGTGGATCAAATCTTAATTGACGATTTAAAAAATGGTGGTGGTGGGGGGTGTGTTGGAATTGAATATAGAATATTTTTCTACTTAAATGCACACATTTAACATGCCATCAGTAATCATCTAAGTACATGTACAACCAATTGAAATTGTATTTCTGTTTAAGGAAGAACTCCCTTTAGTTTATCTCCTAGACTTTTAAACATGTTGTATTCATTGAATTCAATAGTATTTTGAAGCAATATATGACATTGGGTATTATTAAATATAATTAATTAGGACATATACTTTTTAGATTTTGATATTTGTATATATGGCATTATGTGTATGCATTCATTGAGTGCAAATTAAAGGGGGATTCTAAGGCTTATGTGTGTGACAAAATATAATGTACGTGTGTACTTGTATGACTCCTTCATTGGTTTTGTAATGGTTGCTATTTACGATGCATTTTATGTTATTTGTTGATCATGTATCGGTGTGAAAGTTTAAACACATTCCCAAATGCTCAAGGAAAGCCTCTACACTTTAACATTGCGTTCATGCATTTTCAAACTCTTAGATGATCCATACAAGTTAGCTTTGCATGGGGTATACCCCTCGGGAGTTTTCTTCAGATTTTAAGTAAGATCTTATTTTTCGATCTTGTGTTTTACTCTGATGGTTGCCTAAAGTGAGGAAATAATCAAACAAATTTCATCCATGTATGCTTCTCTGGTGCATTTAAGTGCTGAAATGCACATATTTACAATAACATTAGTAATTTATGACTAGAAATTCGCATTATGGTTTACAATAAAACCAAAGTCATGCCTCATTTTGCATTCGGAATATTTCTGATTTCTTCTCATTAAAGACTCTGACACTACTTTGTTAGGAAACTGTAACATAGGATGGTACATGCCAGCTACTAATGTAGAGTCAATGTTTGTTTTGAATATTCCAGAATTTAGAAAATATTTTGATATTCTCATTATGTTTTAATTTTTGTAAATGATGTTTTGCTGTATGTAGCGTATTATAGATTCTATGACTTGCAGCTACAGTAATGCAGATTAGTGTTGTCTTGGTCGACACCCCCTTTCTAACAACAACCATGAACTGGTTGAAGTTTTATTTTAAACGTTGAATTGAATGTATAAACTTAAAACTTGTCATACTTACTGCATGTAAAACAAAATCAATTTGCAACAATGAAAGTTAAAACTTTTGTCTTTTTAAACATTAATGTTACTGCCGGGGCATCATTCTTTCACAACCACCTCTTGTTCTGTTTCTCTAATATGAACGGGTAATATCATGAAAACTATATAATAACTGTCTCAATATTTACAACCCTCTTCAGCCTACAATAACACAAGTATGTACACATTGCGCATTTCATGATGGTTTATTGTTTATATTCAATAAATTATTCAGATAATATGTAGTTGCCATCGTTGTATTGTATATGTTTAACAACCTTATCAAGAATTTTTCGCCTGACATCAGTTGCGTATGATTTAGTGGTATGATGTGTTGCCTAGCACCCAAGCTATAAAGCAGTGACGAGCATATCAGTATAATGTAGATAAGTTTTAGTGCCAGATAGTTGTATTTTGAATCAAAGATAAGAGTGGAAAAATCAAAATGCAACGCAACAATGTAAATCATTCTGAATGACACAATAATACCGTTTACAAATGCATGTAGTTTTTTTTTCCACAAACCTTTTAGAAAATAAAAACAAAGGTAACTTGTGCTATGTAAGATATACACAAAGGTAACTTGTGCTATGTAAGATATACACAAAGGTAACTTGTGCTATGTAAGATATACACAAAGGTAACTTGTGCTATGTAAGATATACACAAAAGCACAAACCGACTAACACTTACGGAACCTTGACAAGAGGTTAGAGTAGATGCCCGGGAGGAGTAAGCCTTTCCTGTCAGAAGAGAGACCAGGTGCCCGGGAGGAGTAAGCCTTTCCTGTCAGAAGAGAGACCAGGTGCCCGTGAGGAGTAAGCGTCGCCTGTCAGAAGAGAGACCAGGTGCCCGGGAGAAGTAAGCGTCGCCTGTCAGAAGAGAGACCAGGTGCCCGGGAGAAGTAAGCCTTTCCTGTCAGAAGAGAGACCAGGTGCCCGGGAGGAGTAAGCCTTTCCTGTCAGAAGAGAGACCAGGTGCCCGGGAGAAGTAAGCGTCGCCTGTCAGAAGAGAGACCAGGTGCCCGGGAGAAGTAAGCCTTTCCTGTCAGAAGAGAGACCAGGTGCCAGGGAGGAGTAAGCCTTTCCTGTCAGAAGAGAGACCAGGTGCCAGGGAGAAGTAAGCGTCTCCTGTCAGAAGAGAGACCAGGTGCCCGAAAGAAGTAAGCTTCTCCTGTCAAACGTGAGACCAGGTGCCCGGGAGGAGTAAGCGTCTCCTGTCAGAGGTGAGACCAGGTGCCAGGGAGGAGTAAGCGTCTCCTGTCAAACGTGAGACCAGGTGCCCGGGAGGAGAAAGCGTCTCCTGTCAGAGGTAAGACCATATGCCCAGGAGGAGTGAGCGTCTCCTGTCAAACGTGAGACCAGGTGCCTGGGAGGAGAAAGCGTCTCCTGTCAGAGGTAAGACCATATGCCGGGAGGAGTGAGCGTCTCCTGTCAAACGTGAGACCAGGTGCCCAGGAGGAGAAAGCGTCTCTTGTCAGAGGTGAGATCAGATACCCAAGAGGAGTATGCGCCTCCTCGTTTGTCAACCACACCCGTCGAGAATGCCCCAAAACATAGAGAAAATACAAAAATGATTACAATATGCGCGTATGAGATGAATGTGTGTAGCAAGTGTCGCAGCCATACAGTATCAGAATAAGGTAAAG
Source organism: Pteria penguin (assembly GCA_035048485.1). Lineage (NCBI taxonomy): Eukaryota > Metazoa > Mollusca > Bivalvia > Pterioida > Pteriidae > Pteria > Pteria penguin. The sequence continues at coordinate 37,118,101 of CM068591.1, read as the reverse complement.
TAACGTTAGCGTTTAAACTCTGAGGGAACCGTTGGTAGCGTACTTGTCTCCAGGCCGCGAAGTCCTGAGTAGAGTCTCATTGGCGCTCTTTTATTTTTGACAAGATCATGAAAACCGATATTCCTTGTCCTGATAAGAAGTTGGCCTCTCACAGTTTCCGGTAGGTCCATTGTTCCGGTAGGTCCACTGTTCCGGTAGGTCGACAGTTTCCTGTAGGTCCACTGTGTATAAATTAATATATATACAATGCATCAGACAGATGTCGCTTTTCTCTTGATGTGCCAGCCGGTGTGATGGAGATGTCCAGGGATCCGGACTCGTCGCTGACTTTGGTTGTTGTTGTCGTTGTTGGATCGAGCTAGTCCAACCCGAAGTCCCGTTTCACAGTAGATGTGGCACGTAAACGATCCTTCACTGCGTCGGGTGGGTCCGTTGCAAAGATGTATATTTCAATGCATCGTTAAACGGCAGATGCAGTCACCATATAGGCGCGAAAAAATAAAAGAAAAATAAACCCCAAAACCAAAACAAAACAAAACAACCCCCCCCCCTAAAAAATCAAACAAAAACAAAACAAATAAGAACTCGGTGCAACATTAAAGAAGAGGCAAACAAAGTAACAAGTATGGGAAAGTTGTCATATGTCTCTTAATTATAAGACATTGATCTTATGTCCAGAGGAAAACCCCAATACTAACCCTTTATATTGATTACTAAATTCAATTCCTTTTTCCTAATTGCTTATGATATTCTGGTGGAAAGGCATCTATTGCTTCTTATTTAGCAAAACAAACAATTAAAAAACAAGGGATGAGTAACTTTAACTTCTTATTCACATGGAGCTGTTTGAAAGTTGTTTGTAATTAAATAAACCCTCAAGGCTACTTAGTGCTCTAGAATAGATTTTATTAAGTAGACTGAGTTTAACCACATCGATTTTTTCATATTTGACTAATAGCGATGTACTGTTTTATGGACTCCATTTTATATGGTGTGGAAGTAGCTGTCGGTTACGGGGTACTAAAGCCCACATAACACGCACGCATGCTCATAATCTTGTAAAAGTTATTGAAAACACCTTCTAATGTTGTTCTCTAGAACAGCCAATCTGATTATAGTAGGGAAAGACTTCTTAGCGGTCTATATACATGTATATGACTCGTCCATTTAAAAATGTCATTTTCTGATTAATTTGCGCATGAAAATTATTCTGGGGAGAAATAATATGCATTTTATTTTATTACTCATGTAATTTATATTGAAATTGTTTCCAATCTTGTCATCTCAAGGTTTTCTTTTCAAGATAGGTAAAAAGACGCAGTGTCATTGTAAGAAAAGATCAACAAATGACTACAACTTACATCTTTTAGTGTCAAATTTTCATGTATATAGATGTATAAAGAAATAAGAAAAAGAGGTTCCTCATTTTGTCAGAATTCTGTTTTATTGTTGTTATAAAAACATCAGCTTGTTGTACCGTTTACCTTTTTCTTGAAGTCATTTTTCGGCTTTACTAATTAGTTAACTTTATGGTTTAATGTAGTGGTTTCGTATTCAATATGTAAAAAAAAAAGACAAACAAGCTGTTTTTGTGAAACAGTAATGCCTCAAAGTCCAAAAAGTTGTTTCTAGCATGAAGGTCATTGGCAAAGGCAAGAGGTAATCGACCTAGGTGTTATTTGAAAGGGGTTTATTAGCTGAGTATGCATGTCAAATATGAAGGCCCTATCTTTTACGGTTCAAAAATATAGCCACGGTTAAAGTTGACAACAGATGGACAGACAAACAAACAAACAAAAAATAAAAAAAAAACTTTCATAGATGTAAAATGGACCGAAGATCGAATCCAAATCATATGTTATGCTCAACAAAACCGGTGTGGCCCAGTGGATGAGGTGCTCGGCTCGTGTACAGGTTTCGACTCCCGCCGTTGGCACATCGGGGTTCTGTCATGAAACAGTAAAAACCGAAGTCCCGTATCACGATAGGTGTGGTACGCAAAAGATCCCTCACTGTTCCGGGTATGCAGTGAATCAGGCAGATGTCGTCACCATGTACTGGAATTAAAAAATTAAAATAAAACAAATCAATGAATCAATATGTTCAACAATCCATGCTACACATATACATCGACTTTCTTGACGTCTATATTCATGTCAAGATAGACAACTCCAATGCAAAATACGAAAGTAACTGGTGTCACATGACTATGGCACTAACAATAATGTACCACAGTGGACATTCACGGACCCCTGAAATTCAGAGGTGAGACCAGGTGCCTCATAATTATTTTAAAGAAATAAGAAGTGACCCTTTGGTCAAGATGTTCATCTGGGTGATTGTACAGCACAGTCATGGAAAAATATATTAATGTGATTTTCATTGTTGGAGAATACGAAAAACAAAGACATATATAAAATAATGCAAGAAGTGCGTTTCGAATTTTCGATTTTTTTTTAAATACAAATTTGATACATAATTCAGTCTTAAATTATGCTTAGTTCATGAAATAAAGGCAGTGTTTATGCTTTCACTACCACGGTAAAGGCAGGAATTGATAGGAAAGGATCTAAACGACTGAAATTTCATGACAATGCATCGTTGACGGTAAAATGTGGTTCTCGGAATGTTTTAGACCACTTAGTCCCTAAAACTTTTAAAAACTCGCCCTCCCCTCATCCGAATTCTATGAAACTAACCCTACTTTGAATTATCACAGGGAGTTTTAATGTGTGATTTAACAAAACGGCCAAAGAAAATGAGCATCTGTTTAACTCAGTATAATGAAAAGTATACAAAGCTATTTACCATGCGCTCTATTTAATTTCTAAATAAGCCTTGGTCAACAAAATTTTTGTATCGATCCCGTTAATATTTTGACTAAAACCTTTCTATGGTCACTATCTAGAACTGGTATTAACAATGTTACTAGGTACATGTAAACAGTTTTTGTTGTCAAAGATACACTGCAAAAAAACCCAAGTTTCCGTTTGCGGAAACCTGGTGGAAACCCTGCGGAAACATGAAGTTTCCGCCAGGTTTCAGGTGGCGGAAACTTGCTGGAAATGTCCCAGTTACTGCAGGTTTCCGCGCGGAAACCTTCCGGAAACTTGATGTTTCCGCAACTGAAACCTTGCGGAAACCTGCAGTAACTGGGACATTTCCAGCAAGTTTCCGCCATCGGAAACTGGCGGAAACCAGGACATTTAAGGAAATGTACATAAATGAAACCAGCTGAACTCACAACATATCCTCCATATAAACTGGAAAATTAAATTTTTCTGTAACCAGCTGGAGACCAAAGGAGGTTTCCGCTACGGAAACTGGCGGAAACCTGCTGAAACTAGGACATTTTGTAATAAATGAAATATCTAATTATGTAGTAAAGATGCCAAGAGATGTTGTTTCCCCGGAAGTAATGGTAGAAATCAACCTCTTGCAATTCAATAAAAACTGACAGCTAATTTTGAAATCTAATATATCTACTGTATAGGCCATCACATTTTCAGAGACAAAAAAAAAAATACACAAACAAAAGAAATACAATAATAATTCAAAATTGTTTAATAGTATCCAGTATATGTTCAAACTTGCACATACAACATTCACAAAGTAGCTGACAAACAAAGCTTTTTAAATTCCTGTGTTTTGAAAATGTTTACAGCGTTTCATTTCGCCACTTCAAGATTAAACAAAACCAGAGCAAATGAATGAAATCAATGTTCTGTCCTTGTAATCAAACTATCTGAATTTTCACAAATACGTGTTCCAGTAAGAATTTGAAACTTGCGACGTTGTGTACATTAAGAATTGCATTCTTTAATGTCCTCTCATTGATATTCTGTCACTGATCTTCTGTCATCTTAATCCTGCTTCTGAAACAAGAGATGTAAATTAAAAACTACACATACATGTACATAAGAGACTAAATCAGAAATTTAACTTGGAACTACATGTCCATACAATTAAGTGCTTTAACAGAACAATTCTGAATAAGCTTCCCTAAACAATACACCAAAAATTACGATTTTATTTTTTAATTCCATGCACAGATCTACCTCAAATGTCAACAAATCTAAATAGATTCCAGTGGCAAAATATAACAGTACTTGCAATCATGCATAACAAGGACAAATACTTTTACTAAATTTAGTAGAAAACTGACAGTCATTAGGGGCCAAATGGATGCCTGTCGCCATGACCTTGACTATAATTTTGTATCAATGGAAAGGTCTAGTCACAAGGAACACAGATGCTAAATAATAAAGCCCTACTTCTAATAATTCAATAGTTACAGTCAGTGTTAAAGTTTTTCAAATGCAGGTCAAAGGTCAATGTCAAGGCCCCATAATATCAAAAGAAATGTCTTTTCATAAGGAACACACATGCCAAATATGAAAGCCCTACTTCTTATGGTTCCACAGTTATGGCCAATGTTAAAGTTTTTCAAATGCCGGTCAAAGGTCGATGTCAAAGCCACATGATCAAAAATCTTGATACCAACTGAAAGGTCTTGTTATAAGGAACATACATGCAAAATATGAAAGCTCTACCTGTGACAGCGTAAGAGATGAGGCCAATGTTTAAGTTTAGTTGACAGACGGACAGACAGAGTGATTACTACAGTATAGGGCACTCACTTATGAAGCAGGGCCTAAATAAAGAAAATATAAGAGAAAGTGAATCGTTAATTGATAGATGTATAATGGGAAAAAAAATAATCTTACACATGTTTGCTGGCTTTACTTAGAAAAGCTACATTGATGATAAGAAATAACTCTGCAATTTCTTACTAAAACAATATACATATATATTTATCACATGTTTGCTGTTTATGCAGTGAAATATCGCTATGTCATAAATTAATTTATGACATAGCTGACGTCATAGCGTGGATAAGAATTTTGTCAAGGCTGTGTTTATGAAATAAACACATTTAAACTGAGTGTAAACATGTGATAAAAAGAATCTGAAATGAATTTTCATTTCATATGGTATTAATGAAACTTGTTGTGTGTTTTATATCCCCTCGCCAAGGTTCGGGGATATAAAACAAACAACTCGCTTCATAAATACCGTATGAAATGAAAATTCATTCAAGATCATTTATAATTTATGACATTTTATCACATTTTTCTTCCTCCCTCAACCCTTTTAGCTTTCTACAATATTATATATGAATATCAAATAAACTAAGTAGCATATTACCATATCACTAGTGAAAATTACTTCTAGTACTTGTATATGTATAAGCAAAATTATACTGTATAGTACAGAATGTATGCATATTTTTTACATTGTTTGTAGTTCCACATATGTCAGTTTAATATATGATTCAGCTTAGTTCAATTTGTTGGGAGCTTAGCTATTAGATTGAAATGTCTCAAGTTCAAATCCCACAGGTAGCTATTCGGTGTCATATGTTTCATGTCATGTTATGTGGCACGTCAATGATCCCTCACTGCTTCACATAGGTTTGTTGCATATGTCTAAATTTCTGTGTAAATTAAAGAAGACTGAAGAATCAAGCAAACAAAACTACAGTACAATAAATATTTTGTTTATCGTTTAATAAACAAAGACCTTAATTAACTTCCCTTGGTATATATTGACAAGGAGAGAAGGACCGAGGGATTCAAACCCAGAACTGACTGAAGTCACAGGTCATAGAAGCAATAACCCCGTGTCCCCTCTGTGTATAATATGCTATTAGCATATGTTTTAGTATATTATACAGAGAGGGGCACAAGGTCAAGCTTGCATCTACGACCTGTAACGTAAGTGAATGGGAGACTATGTGAATTACATGTATTTCCATCACATACATATAGCTTTATTTTAGACCACTCACCCAAATAGGCCCTAATGTGCTAATGTTAACAGTGGGATAGAGAAATATGATAATCAAACCCTCAATCACTACTTAAAATTAGATAATAGTACTTGAAACAATGTAAAAGTCTCTAACCTCCCATCTTACTTTTCTTTGTATCTTTGCATTTCACATGCTGAATTTGATTTTTCCTCTATTTCTTCTTTACAAGATCATCTTATATATTGTGATTTTCTGAGATTTTTTCTGCATCTGCAATTGAGCAACAATTCATTCTGACAGCAATAAAATTTTATAAATCATAATTACTATATACTCACACTAAGGCTTAATAATGAATTGTGCTAAAAGAATTATAGTACGTTTATTAGTAGACTTCCAAGCATAATCAGTAGCCCCTATTTTTAGTATATATTTAATATAATAATGGTGATAGGGGCTAGCTATCAAGCACGCTTGGTCTCTAAGGATAAAAATAGCAGCTTTATAAAGAGTTTTTTTATGAAAAGCTAATTCTTGATCTGAATATTAATCAATTTAATTCAATACTTTTATTTAATGTTGATTTTTTATATATACATGTAGCATTTAACATGATTATCAAAAAATACTGATACTCCTTTTTAAAAAATCAATGATAATAATGATCAATACAATATCCATTCATTGATTCAACTTCAAGAGGTCCCTTGACAGTGAAAGGCAAATGTTGCTTTTTAGGGTCACTGCCTGAAAAAAGAAGGGGCACCCCTTACATTTGCCATTAGAAGAGTACATCATTACATATATCAACATCTTTATATCAAAAATACTACATTACGTTTATGCACACAGTATATACATCTACATGTCGATGGATAGAATTTCAGCACATGAAGTGATGAATGAAGTAATTAACCTTAATTTAACACCCCCCCCCCCCCTTTCCCTTATACTTTATTTTTTAATTGATAAATCCTATTGGGTAAGATATAACATTTCAAGTTAAACATCAACTGTTTCGTACATACATGCAACATTTCATGTCTTTATCAATGAAATCACGCTGTAGCTGTATGTACACTTACTGTACAGTACTGGCTACTGCATCATCATCATGTACGCGTCAGATCGGGATCACTCGAACATGAATTAAAAATCAATGAACTGTAAACTAGTTGATGAATATATTATGAATTTGGATATACATACCTTGCGTATTTAACTTTAAATACAGATCTTCTGTAAAGGACTTCTAGATGATTGGAAAAAAACCTTCTTCTCGAGAGCTTCTGTCATGTTTGTTTTGATTTCGATCCGCGGGAGAGCTGTATGTTTTGAGCATTCTGATTGGTCAATTTAAATATTTTTTTTAAAAATCCATAAATTTATATTCTAATTTTAAGATTACTATAATAACGATCTTTGTGAGAGTTGTCTCAGGATAGTCGCTGGAATCAATGCAGAATAAAATACAATTATATCATTTTTTTTCGTCTGCATTTCCTCTGATTGATAAAAAAAGGGGGGGGGGAGCGGGATTTTTATTGGTTCAGATCCGTGTTTGGTTTGATTTATACAACGACTTATAAACAACTTGCTTATAAGTCTTTGATTTATATTAAAGAAAATCCGGCCCATTACAACAAAATTATCTTTAAAATTAACCACATCCAGGGACGTATATAACGCACGTCCCTCCCACATCAAAATCCATACAGTGTCAGTTCATTGGCTTTCCATCGATCATTTCAAATGTTTTTACAGAGACATCTTTTTGTGAACTCAGAAAGATTTCTTTAAGAGAGGGCAGATCATGGAGATTATAATAAACTAAGAAATGCCAAATTGTCATGCGTACCGCACGCGCCAATGATTCCCCGGGGTAACCGGCCCGGACCCCTATGCCGGCTCGAGCGGGACCGGCCACTCCAGGCTTGGATGGAAGTCTACAGGCGCCAAGTCTACATCCTTGTCACACATGCCTCTGGGTCCGCCACTGGCACACTTTACACAGTTTTGATATTTATTTTCCCTCTTCACGGATTATCTTGATACGACTCTGGCAAGGATTTAGAAACAAAGTTTTGGTTTCAAAATCTCACATGCTATTCCAAGGACTTACATGTGTAGATATATAAGTCCTTGGCTATTCTTATGCCGGCGCAGGACTTTATTAATTAATAGCATATGGAAAAAAAACCCCACACAAACATTTCCCCCGTTTCCCCATTCTCGGTACTGAAGTACTGAACAACTTCGTGTGCCCCTGTAGGCCTATACGCGGGGACTTCGCTTCGAATTTTACATATATTTGAAATGATCTGTTAATAGCCTAGTCATTCAATATTCAGCAGCATGGTATAAATGTACGTATATAATATGAATATACTGTGTAATGTCACAATGCATATAACATATACCTGGTAACGGTAAAGTTTATTGGAGAACAATAGACCGGATAGAAAGGTGTGAAAAGATGGGCGCAAGGATGGAGCTTATGGAAGTTACTCAAATTGCAAATTGTTAAATATGCAGGAAATGAAATTAATTCTTTTTTCTGATACATTTTTACAAATTCCACACACATCAATGTTTAAAACTTAATTGATCAAAAATTTTACCAAGGAATTGATTTAGCAAAACACGCTCCATTGTTCAATACAATTGTGCACCCCCCCCCCCCCCCCTTTGTCAGGTAATCGAGGTTTTCTTTGAAGTTCTTCATACTTTTACATACATGTACTCTATTTTTCACTGTATCTTGGTAGGTTTAGTCTCAGTGGTAACTGAGATTGATTTTTTTTGCCTTTTCTCACATGGGATTAACTAAATCTCTCTCTCCGAGGCTTTCTCTCTCTCTCTCTCTCTCTCTCTCTCTGAGCAGTGAATGCCACTGCCTCCGTACAGTTATTATGCTGTTACAGAATTTTAGAAGTTGATATTAACAAGGACTTATAAACAACTTGTTCAGTAGATGTTCGATACATCCATCAATGAGCAAGTAGGGAAAATGCTCCCGTCTCGCTTTCCTATCGCCCTAATCCCTTGTTCATATCTATATACATGTATGTATAATATATATTCTTGGGGTTTTTTATATATATATAGTTATACTTTTAATCACAGGGCTTTCGGATCGTTGCCCCCCTTCAATTATACCAATATATATTGGTATAATTGAAGGGGGTGGGGGGGGGGGGGGGCAACGAGCCGAGAGCCATGTGCTTTTAATATACAGTAAGTACTTTCCACCAGGTATTGCCGTGACTTGACTTGGATCGAAATAAAAATCAGTCGAGATGAACGTGTAAACATTGAGATGCCTGTTGAACTAGGAGTACATTTTTATTAAAAAGTATTAAACATTAGTGAAACAATAGTATGCACATTATTCTGACTTTTGTAGAAATGTGTATGGGTAAATTTTGTTTGTTCATACTTTGAAGTTCAGTTTGAATTTTCTCTGTCTGTAGTCTGTTGGCACCACTACAGTACAGTACATGTATCAATCAGGCCTCTATAAATTAATGGCTTTGATACTAAACCTAGTTACAAAAATGGCCTTTGACCAGAGACATATAAAGTATATATGTCTCTGCCTTTGACTTTGTAATCAATATTATGTTTAGTGTAAGTTCTTGGTTATCTAATATCAATATTACTATTAGGTTGCTCATCTAACTTGATTGATTTAGTATCATCATGTACTAAATCTAAGAGTAAGATACATAAATATATTTGAATTTGAAACAAAAATATAGTTTGAAATAGATATACTGTATCCCATGTAAAGTCTAATTATAGGAAATGTCAAGATATTTAAAGAAGAGCTTGTGAAGTATAATTATACATTGCATTTCTAGCTTCTAGCAATATATTGATTTGCCTTTTTTTTTTTTTTATTATGATTACTTATCCAATACATTTCCGTTAATTGCCATTTTCTTTTAAATGAGAAATTGCTTAATTTATTTACTTAGACAGTGGAATACATTCTGAATGTGATATTTAAGTGTTTAAGTAATATACAGAAAAGAGCTTTTACATGAAAATGAGATAACAATTTTCAGATTATATGAGAAATGATTTTATCAAAATATCATAGGATTATATATACCGTTATGAACCAGTCTACCTCTAGTAAAACTAGATTATCATATATCTCATTTAACTTAACAAACAAAATCACAATGCATATAGTAGACTTTTGGGTTTAGAAAAATTTTAAAAGGTATAATTTCTATCAGCTTTATGTCTTTATATTTCATAAAAAATTGACAGTCATCTGTAGTCTGCTTAACTTTATTATTAAGCTTTATGACATTTCACTTCTCTCAGCATTTGTAAAAAGAACATACACATATTATTGAAACGATTAAAAAATAAAAGTTAAATCTTAATTGACATAAAGTTCCTGTAGAACTCAGATTGTTAAGTTTTGAATATTAGTTTCCATTAAGTTTTCGCCTTGCAGAAACCTGTAGAAGTGTTTGTGAGAAGTTTCAATTATGCAAGTTTCCGCAGGTTTCTGTTGCAGAAACCTTCCGGAAACTTGATGTCCAAGTGTACTCTTAGCATTTTTAAGAAGACCATGCACATATTATTGAACTGATTGAAAAAAAAAGTTGAATCTTGATATAAATTTTCTGTAGAAATCAGGTTGTTAAGTTTTGAATATAAGTTTCCATTAAGTTTTCGCCTTGCGGAAACCTGCGGAAACTTTAAGCCAAAAGTTTCCGCAAAACTGAAACCTGCGGAAACTTCACATGCAAGTTTCCGCAGGTTTCCATTGCGGAAACCTTCCGGAAACTTGATGTCCCAGTTTCCGCAAGGTTTCCGGAGTTGCGGAAACTTGGGTTTTTTTGCAGTGATATCGATCGATTGTTGTCAGATTCTACATTTATCGATCTGTATATGATACTAAGAGAACCAACTTATTTGACCCTGGATTTCATTTAGTCCTACATGTGTTCGTATCAATGTAAAATTGATATGCCCAAATGATTGTCTATTGTATTGTGAACTGTCTCGATTATGGGTCTTGTGAACGTACTATCAAAGTATCATTGTATATGTCTTTATGTTAAAAACCATTCCATGTGATATATTGACTTTGTAAATAGTGGGGGTGATTTATGCCCCCACCCCCACTTTCACACACACACCTATATAATAAACCGAGGATGTAACCTGTGACGGATCAGTTTCAGAAGCCAAGGAAGGGAACCCCCGTTTTCAAAAAAAAAAAAAAAAAAAAAAAAAAGAAAAGAAAAGAAAAGAAAACGAGAGAGACTATTATCTGTAACGGTCAACTGGTTAGACTATTGTTAGATAATCGTACATCTACTCGACTTTGCATAGGTTGAGGGCCTCAACCCCAACCCCTTTCCTGACTTAAAATCATGCATGGTATGTCGCAATAACTTTATCAAGACTTCAGATCTTACAGATGCTTCTGTACTATGCACCAGAAGTAAAGTATGGGAGAAAAGTAAAGATGTGGCGATGCTTCTGACTACGCTGAATGATGACATCCACTACAGGCAGTGGCAGATCCAGGATTTCCGCAAAAGGGAGGGGGCACATGTGTATTAGCCAAACAACTCAGCCATTTTGGGTGCAAAATCTTAATTTTTACTAGTAAATATGTGACGAAAGGGGGGGGGAGCCTCTAAATCCGCCACTGACAGGTACAACTAGAATAATGATATTGTAAAAGACGTTAATAACATCACAAAAGTTTCGATTACACAGCAGCTACGGTACCGACTAAGGACAGCTACGGTACCGACTAAGGACAGCTACGGTACCGACTAAGGACGGTGAAGTTTTAGATTTATAGGCTCTAAAACCGTCACATTGCAGCGCCTCCCTTCACCTGACTTTGCCACCTCCATATTTTTTAACTGAAAAACCCCTGGTAACATTACACAACGCTTCAAACGCTAGCCACTTGATCACGTGTCAATCCAAACTGAAACAACCAAACGCTTACCACTTGATCACGTGCCAATCCAAACTGAAACAGCCAAACGCTTACCACTTGATCACGTGTGAATATCCAAACTGAAACAGCCAAACAAGCAAACAAACAACCAAATGCCGCCCATAAAAATCATCAAAGGTACATTGTACGATCTTTTAACTCAAGGTACAAATCCCATTTTAAATATTTTTAAATACTTGTAAGATAAAAAGCGTTGCGCAAGGTCTGATTTAAATATTCAGCTCTTCCAATTGATCGGAAGAGTAGAATTTCAGCGTTCAATCGACTGTGTCAAAACGTTTGTAAACTGGATGTTTGTGTGTGTGTTTGTGTTTGTGTACATATTAGAGATTGGTATATGCGGTAAGTACTGAATGATCAGATATACAATACATAATTATACATTAATTATGTGTATATGGTTATGCTTCATTTCGTTTATGCCAGTACGTTCTTAGTTCATTGTAAATTCCATCAAATATACAGTATTTTACTTATTTACATGGGGGTGGTTCTGTTTTCTGTTTTCCTTTCTTTCTTTCTTTTTTTTTTTTGTTTGAAGAGGGGGTTGTATTGTTTTGTTTTAGATCAGAGGCGTAGGGATCAAAACGAGAATAGATCAAAGGTTGGGCGGGGAGAGCAAATCATACATTACCTATCATTTATGGTCAAAGCCGAAGTGAATATAATATAACATTATTTCAAAAGTCAGAAAAAAAGTGGGGAAACCCCCCTCTACAGCTCTGTTTCCGTACTGGACGATTTAATGGGAGATTTCTTTCTCTTAATTTTTATTGAAATGTCGTATCTGTCCTTCACTAGATATGCTTTTTATGACAGAAAAAAATCGTGGTAATCGTGCCCCTTCACAATTACTCCTCTTATTCTTAAGAAACACGAGTTAATTTTAATTTTGATGCACACACAATTGCGAAATCCATGAAATTTTACAAATCAGTTACAGATATGTCTGTTCCATTACATTACCGCATCCATGTGTTACGACATTCTTACGAAAGGAATCGGCCTCATGGACCAAAGAATACAAAATATGTAGAAATACCCTCCTAATTTTAAACAAGGTAGTTATGACCTGAAATAACACCATATTCATTGAAGATTGCATACCGAGAGTATTGAAATGAAGGCTGAACATGTCATCTACACAAAAGGCAGATCCCTATATTATGGAAAGGGGACGGGTTACCCGTTAAAATGCCCTTCTATTTATAACAAATTGTCAAAAATAGTACAAGTAGTATAAAACGACATTTGTTGGTACATTTTCCACAGAAAAAGGGATACATCCACTACCTTACCCTTACCACATTCACTAAATTCGCCAGTTTTACCATTAACTTTCTGAATAGCGTAAAATCTATATTAATTATCGAAGTTGTTTTTATTTTCATTTGCATGAAAAGCTGATAGAGATGCACACGGGCGAGAATGTGGCGATTCTACCCAGTGAAGAGACGGATGACAGTGTCTGTTATCAGCTTAGCAGTGACCATTTTATTCTGTTTCCACTTTCTGAACAGTGTTACCTATATATACTCTCTAGATTGGACAACTGCTAGTGAGTATCTATTATTATCATCGGGGACTGAAATACTTATTGTTTCATTATCGGGTCAACATATGTATCCCCATGTGTTTGTAGATATTTATTTATTTTTCTCTATAATACTGGTGACCATCTTCCTAATATAGGCGGTACTTCAAAGAAATTTGTGTGTTTGTAACATACAAATGCTTTCAGCGGCAACTTTTTCAATATAAGCTGTTAACATAAACCTAGGCCAAATTCCAACATAAACTCTATCACATATCATTCAAAAGATCTATCCTATGTTAAAGTTTTTGAAATTTTGGCCAAGGTAACGAGGTCAAAGGTTATCGTACGGACGGAAAGGTCTGGACACAAGGAACATGGCTGTGATATATGAGAAATTTTGCAGTGGAAAAGTTATGCGTAATGCTAAAGGGGTGAGGTTTTTTTGCCAGACACACTGGACAAAAACAAACAGACAGGCCAGAAACTAGATGCCCCAGAATCTTTGATTCCGTGGGTATATAAAAACAAACTAATTGCAGTAGAACTTCAGCAACTCGAAGTTGAAAACTCGAAATATCTCAAAAACTCAAAGTAATCATGTTGTCATAGCAAATTTTCTATTAATTTTAATGAGATAGATACATAGGAATCTCAAACCTACCGATACTCGTCTTGATCTCAAAGCTCCGTTACACCTCTCGTTACCGACAGCTGCAATAGAACCAATGACGAGGTCAGCTACCGGGATGAGAAGCAGCATCTCTTTCTGGCTGACCACCTCTGGGTACCGACAGCTGCAATAGAACGAATGACGAGGTCAGCTACCGGGATGAAAAGCAGCATCTCTTGCTGACTGACCACTCCTGGTTACCGACAGCTGAAATAAAACCAATGACGAGGTCAGCTATCGGGATGAAAAGCAGCATCTCTTGCTGGCTGACCACTTCTGGTTACCGACAGCTGCAATAGAACCAATGACGAGGTCAGCTACCGGGATGAGAAGCAGCATCTCTTGCTGGCTGACCACTCCTGGTTACCAACAGCTGCAATAGAACCAATGACGAGGTCAGCTATCGGGATGAAAAGCAGCATCTCTTGCTGGCTGACCACTCCTTGTTACCGACAGCTGCAATAGAACCAATGACGAGGTCAGCTACCGGGATGAGAAGCAGCATCTCTTGCTGGCTGACCACTCCTGGTTACCAATAGCTGCAATAAAACCAATGACGAGGTCAGCAATCGGGATGAGAAGCAGTATCTCTTGCTGGCTGACCACTCCTGTCATGTATAGACTTGTTGTCTATACTAGTACATATATCAGTATTTAGTACATCATATACTTGGTATTCGATGTAAACACGAATATAAATTCTTTATCAAAAAGTATGAAAAATTAATTACTACTCTAAAGATATATACAGTTATATAATGAAATTAGTATAACATACTAGAATTCAACAAGCCCAGTCTACGAGAGCCAAGCATGGATTTTACGACCAGAATTTTATATTTGAACCATTCTAATTAGAGTTCACTTCATTTTGCAGTTCGTGATATGAAGGAGAAATGTGGAGTTCAGCTTTTGTATAGGACACCACTACAAGTAAGAAATGCCAGTTTATTTAATAATAAGTAAAACAAAACAAAATAAACCACCCTCCCCGAAAATAAATAAATAAATAATTACACGCACAATAAGCATATCTACACATACAAAACATAACAAATATATATACACACAAAACATTACACACATATATATATACCCACAAAACATAACACACAAATATACACACACAAAACATAACACATTTACACATACAAAATATAACACACATAAATACACACACAAAACTTAACACACATATATACACACACAAAACATAACACATATATATACACATACAAAACATAACACACATATATACACATACTAAACATAACACATTTACACATACAAAATATAACACATAAATACACACACAAAACATAACACACATATATACACACACAAAACATAACACACACATATATATACACATACAAAAAATAGCACACATATATACACATACTAAACATAACACAAGCATACGCACACACAAAACCAAATTACACCAACCCCACCAACCAAATGAGACTCCATATTAAATACGTATTCCATAGAGCGTATGAGTAGAATTTATATTAATTACATAATTATGATATCTAATATCATATTATATAATGATCATACAGGTGCAGCCTTGGTGTAGTGGTTTAGCGGTAGACTAATGTATCATACGATTTGGTTTCGATTCCATAGAACTGGTTGACGTCACAATGCTTTGACCTAAAATACCTGCTCAAATGGGAAATGACACTGTAAAATAAGAAGATCCAATAGCTGAAAAGTGTTAAAAACGACGTAAACACTAATCAACCAATCAATATTGATACAGTGAATAATATAAATTATTTTATCGTATATCGATGTACTATAAATGTTGTATTAAGTGTCTGGTACTAGGATATATTGAAAAAAGTAATGCTATGCATTCAAAACCCATATATATATATATATATATATATATATATATATATATATATATGTATGTATATATATATATATATATATATATATATATATATATATATATATATATATATATATATGTATGTATATATATACATATGTTTATATATATTTTTAATAAAAATAATGATAATAGTTAGATAAATATATAAATATATAAATAAACAGCTTAATTGATTAATTAATAAAAAGAGGGTTTACATTAATTTACTGTTGTCATGTCTCTGATGACATACACTTGTGTCTTCTGAAGGCTGCCGTCAGTTACAATACTGCAGGGGAATACAAGGAATATGTTCACCGGACATTGCGCAATATCGAGCCCACCAAAGACCTACTCTATGGTCATTTCAGAGATCGCAAAGGTAACTATGCTCAACATTTCTTGTCATTTTTAGCTCACCTTAGCAATTGCACTGGCGCATATTTCGTCGTCTGTAAACTTTTATATTTTTGATCTTTCCTTTCAACCCCTTGAGAAATTTTGAACAAATTTGGTAAAATTGTTATTCTAATGAACGTCTACAAAGTTGTGTGTGTATGGGGTGTTTTAAATCTAGATCTATAGATAGGTGACAAAAGAGGGTATCCTCCTATTTTGACCTCTTTTTCTACTCTCACATACTCTCCTCATAATAGCCAAATTCTTTATGTCTTTAAGAGTATAAGGATTATAAAGCACATTTAATCGGGAATGAAATCCTTACCAACAATGTTCTATAGAGAAAGCTTTATGCATGTACTAGTGATAACATCTTGTTCGATCCTTTAAACATACGTATGACATATAAATGTTTGGAAATTTGAATCAAGAGTGCTAATAAAGTTATGCCTTTAAATATCAAAAGATTTACAAAACATATATACTGGTACATGTACCTCGTTTTCGTTTACTCTCTTAATTCCAATCATGTCAGTATCTTTTCCTAACACATTGCATTGAGTAAAGACATAGGTACCTAACCTGCCTGACACATTGCATTGAGTAAAGACATAGGTAACTAACCTGCCTGACACATTGCATTGAGTAAAGACATAGGTAACTAACCTGCCTGACACATTGCACTGAGTAAAGACATAGGTAACTCACCTGCCTGACACATTGCACTGAGTAAAGACATAGGTAACCCACCTGCCTGACACATTGCATTGAGTAAAGACATAGGTAACTCACCTGCCTGACACATTGCACTGAGTAAAGACATAGGTAACCCACCTGCCTGACACATTGCACTGAATAAAGACATAGGTAACTAACCTGCCTGACACATTGCATTGAGTAAAGACATAGGTAACTAACCTGCATGACACATTGCATTGAGTAAAGACATAGGTAACTAACCTGCCTGACACATTGCATTGAGTAAAGACATAGGTAACTAACCTGCATGACACATTGCACTGAGTAAAGACATAGGTAACTCACCTGCCTGACACATTGCATTGAGTAAAGACATAGGTAACTAACCTGCCTGACACATTGCATTGAGTAAAGACATAGGTAACTAACAGGCCTGACACATTGCATTGAGTAAAGACATAGGTAACTAACCTGCCTGACACATTGCATTGAGTAAAGACATAGGTAACTAACCTGCCTGACACATTGCACTGAGTAAAGACATAGGTAACCCACCTGCCTGACACATTGCATTCAGTAAAGACATAGGTAACTCACCTGCCTGACACATTGCACTGAGTAAAGACATAGGTAACCCACCTGCCTGACACATTGCACTGAATAAAGACATAGGTAACTAACCTGCCTGACACATTGCATTGAGTAAAGACATAGGTAGCTAACCTGCATGACACATTGCACTGAGTAAAGACATAGGTAACTAACCTGCCTGACACATTGCATTGAGTAAAGACATAGGTAACTAACCTGCATGACACATTGCACTGAGTAAAGACATAGGTAACTCACCTGCCTGACACATTGCATTGAGTAAAGACATAGGTAACTAACCTGCCTGACACATTGCATTGAGTAAAGACATAGGTAACTAACCTGCCTGACACATTGCATTGAGTAAAGACATAGGTAACTAACAGGCCTGACACATTGCATTGAGTAAAGACATAGGTAACTAACCTGCCTGACACATTGCACTGAATAAAGACATAGGTAACTAACCTGCCTGACACATTGCATTGAGTAAAGACATAGGTAACTAACCTGTCTGACACATTGCACTGAGTAAAGACATAGGTAACTAACCTGCATGACACATTGCATTGAGTAAAGACATAGGTAACCCACCTGCCTGACACATTGCATTGAGTAAAGACATAGGTAACTAACCTGTCTGACACATTGCACTGAGTAAAGACATAGGTAACTAACCTGCCTGACACATTGCACTGAGTAAAGACATAGGTAACCCACCTGCCTGACACATTGCACTGAGTAAAGACATAGGTAACCCACCTGCCTGACACATTGCACTGAATAAAGACATAGGTAACTAACCTGCCTGACACATTGCACTGAGTAAAGACATAGGTAACTCACCTGCCTGACACATTGCACTGTGTAAAGACATAGGTAACTAACCTGTCTGACACATTGCACTGAGTAAAGACATAGGTAACCCACCTGCCTGACACATTGCACTGAGTAAAGACATAGGTAACTAACCTGCCTGACACATTGCATTGAGTAAAGACATAGGTAACTAACCTGCATGACACATTGCATTGAGTAAAGACATAGGTAACTAACCTGCCTGACACATTGCACTGAGTAAAGACATAGGTAACTAACCTGTCTGACACATTGCACTGAATAAAGACATAGGTAACTAACCTGCCTGACACATTGCATTGAGTAAAGACATAGGTAACTAACCTGCCTGACACATTGCACTGAATAAAGACATAGGTAACTAACCTGCCTGACACATTGCATTGAGTAAAGACATAGGTAACTAACCTGCCTGACACATTGCACTGAGTAAAGACATAGGTAACTAACCTGCCTGACACATTGCATTGAGTAAAGACATAGGTAACTAACCTGCCTGACACATTGCACTGAATAAAGACATAGGTAACTAACCTGCCTGACACATTGCATTGAGTAAAGACATAGGTAACTAACCTGCATGACACATTGCATTGAGTAAAGACATAGGTAACTAACCTGCCTGACACATTGCACTGAATAAAGACATAGGTAACTAACCTGCCTGACACATTGCACTGAATAAAGACATAGGTAACTAACCTGCCTGACACATTGCATTGAGTAAAGACATAGGTAACTAACCTGCCTGACACATTGCACTGAATAAAGACATAGGTAACTAACCTGCCTGACACATTGCATTGAATAAAGACATAGGTAACTAACCTGCATGACACATTGCATTGAGTAAAGACATAGGTAACTAACCTGCATGACACATTGCATTGAGTAAAGACATAGGTAACTAACCTGCCTGAAGCACTGAGGGATCCCGTCACATACCATGGCCTCGGGATTTCGTTTTATCTACTATAAGAGAATGTTTTCCTCTTTAAATACAGCATTAAAACATATATGGGGTTTAAATTGTTATTTGAATCTCCTGTTTAGACAATGCATTGAGAGCACTGTCACCCGCGTTCTCAGATACAATGCATTGAGAGCACTGTCACCTGCTTTCTCAGATACAATGCATTGAGAGCACTGTCACCTGCTTTCTCAGATACAATACATTGAGAGCACTGTCACCTGCGTTCTCAGACAGTATTGTCACCTGCTTTCCCAGATACAATGCATTGAGAGCACTGTCACCCGCGTTCTCAGATACAATGCATTGAGAGCAGTGTCACCTGCTTTCTCAGATACAATGCATTGAGAGCACTGTCACCTGCTTTCTCAGATACAATGCATTGAGAGCACTGTCACCCGCTTTCTCAGATACAATGCATTGAGAGCACTGTCACCCGCGTTCTCAGATACAATGCATTGAGAGCACTGTCACCTGCTTTCTCAGATACAATACATTGAGAGCACTGTCACCTGCATTCTCAGATAAAATACATTGACAGTATTTTCTTCTGCTTTCCCAGATACAATGCATTGAGAGCACTGTCACCTGCTTTCTCAGATACAATGCATTGAGAGCACTATCTTCTGCTTTCTCAGATACAATGCATTGAGAGCACTGTCACCCGCTTTCTCAGATATAATGCATTGACAGTACTGCCATCTGCTTTCTCAGATACAATGCAGTGAGAGCACTGTCACCTGCTTTCTCAGATACAATGCATTGAGAGCACTGTCACCTGCTTTCTCAGATACAATGCATTGAGAGCACTGTCACCGGCTTTCTTAGATACAATGCATTGAGAGCACTGTCACCTGCTTTCTCAGATATAATGCATTGACAGTACTGTCACCTGCTTTCTCAGATACAATGCAGTGAGAGCACTGTCACCTGCTTTCTCAGATACAATGCATTGAGAGCACTGTCACCTGCTTTCTCAGATACAATGCATTGAGAGCACTGGCACCCGCTTTCTCAGATACAATTCATTGAGAGCCCAGTCACCTGCTTCCTCAGATACAATACATCAAAATTAAGTAAAACCCGTATTTATTACAATCAACTAATGTCGTAGTGGGTATTTGAAATCCGGGTCAGTGGGTCAATCTTGGCCGAAGAAAAAAAAGACAGCTATCGTGTACGAGGATAACGCTTAGGTTATATGTATGCCAGTATAAGTATTGATAAATTCATACTTTCTGATATCTATTATTTTGATGCCACTCTATGAGTATTGTACTATGATGGCGGCACCTCCCCGGAGTATTATGCCACAATTTTGTCCTTTGATATGGACACTTAAGAAGCAGTGAAGGAGCTTTCACTTGCTAAAATATATCGTGACACATGGCCTCGGTTTATACCGTGCCATGAGACCTCGGTTTATACCATGGCATGAGGTCTCGGATTATACCGTGATATTAGACCTCGGTTTATATCCTGCCATTAGACCTCCGTTTTTACCGTGCCATTAGACCTCCGTTTATACCGTGGCATGAGACCTCGGTTTATACCGTGATATTAGACCTCAGTTTATACCGTGACATGAGGCCTCGTGACATGAGACCTCGGTTTATATTGTGATATGAGACCTCAGTTTATACCGTGACGCAAGACCTTGTGGCATGAGACCTCGGTTAATACCATGAAGCGAAACCTCGTGACATGCGACCTCGGTTGGTACCGTGATGCCAGACCTCGTGCCATGAGACTTTGGTTTATACCGTGACGCGAGACCTAGTGACATGAGACGTCAGTTTAACCGTGGTATGAGACCTCCGTCTATACAGTAATGCGAGACCTCGTGACATGAGACCTTGGTTATACCGTGGCATAAAACCTCGAGGTCTATACCGTGACATGAGACCTCGAGGTCTATACCGTGACGCGAGACCTTGTGACATGAGACCTCGGTTATACCGTGACGCCAGACCTCGTGACATGATACCTGGGTTTATACCGTGACGCGAGACCTCGTGACATGAGACCTCAGTTTAACCGTGATATGAGACCTCCGTCTATACAGTAATGTGAGACCTCATGACATGAAACCTTGGTTATACCGTGACATGAGACCTCGAGGTTTATACCGTGACATGAGACCTCGAGGTCTACACCGTGACATGAGACCTCGGTTTATACCGTGCCATGAGACCTCCATTTATATCTTAACATGAGACCTCGTGTCATTAGACCTCGGTTTATACTGCGCCATCAGATCTCGGTTTATATCTTGACATGAAACCTCGCGACATGAGAGCTCAGTTTATATCGCGCCATCACACCTCGGTTTATATCTTGACATGAGACCTCGTGACATGAGACCTCGGTATATATTGCACCATCAAACCTCGTTATATGTTGACATGAGACTTCGGTTCATACCGCGCCATCAGACCTCGGTTTATATCTTGACATAAGACTTCGTGACATGAGACCTCGCTTTACACTGCGCCATCAGACCCTGGTTTATATCTTGACATGAGACCTCGTGACATGGGACCTCGGTTTATACTGCGCCATCAGACCTCGGTTTATATCTTAACATGAGACCTCGTGTCTTGAGGCCTCGGTTTATAGCGTGCCATCAGACCTCGGTTTATATCTTGACATAAGACCTCGTGGCATGAGATCTCGGTTTATACTGCGCCATCAGTCCTGGGTTTATATCCTGATATGAGACCTCGGTCTATACCTAGATGGGAGACTTCGTGCCATCAGACCTCGGTTTATACTGTGGCATGACACTTCGGTTTATACTGCGCCCTCAGACCTCGGTTTATATCTTGACATCAGACCTCGTGACATGAGACCCCGGTTTTTACCGCGCCATCAGACCTCAGTTTATATCCTGATATGAGACCTCTGTCTATACTGTGATGGGAGACCTCGTGCCATGAGACCTCGATTTATACCGCGGTTTATACTGTGACATGACACTTCGGTTTATACTGCGCCCTCAGACTTCGGTTTATATCTTGACATCAGACCTCGTGACATGAAACCTTGGTTTATACCGCGCCATCAGACCTCGGTTTATATCCTGATGAGACCGCGGTCTATACCGTGACGCGAGACCTCGTGCCATGAGACCTCGGTTTGATACCATGACATGAGAACTCCGTTTTCATCGGAACATGAGGCCTCGGTTTATACCGTGACCCGACATATTGTGCCATGAGACCTCGGTTTATACTGTGCCATGAGACCTCGGTTTAGTCAGTGACATGACACCTCGGTTTATATTGGTAACATAAGACCTCGGTTTATTCAGTGACCTGAGGACTCGGTTTATACCGTGACCCGACACATTCTGACATGAGACCTAGGTTTATCCTGTGACATAAGGCCTCGAGGTCTATACCGTGACATGAGACCTCGGTTTATATCGTGACAAGAGACCTCGTGACATGAGATGTAGGTTTATACCGCGCCGTCAGACTTCAGTTTATATCTTGACATGAGTCCTCGTGACATGAGACCTCGCTTTATACTGCGCCATCAGACCTCGTTTTATATCTTGACATGAGACCTCGTGACATGAGACCTCGGTTTATACCGCGCCATCAGACCTCAGTTTATATCCTGATATGAGACCTTTGTCTATACCGTGATGCGAGACCTCATGCTATTAGACCTCGGTTTATAACGCGCCATCAGACCTCGGTTGATATTCTGATGTGAGACTTCGGTCTAAGCCGTGATGCGAGACCTCGTGCCATGAGACCTCGGTTTATACCGTGACCTGACACCTTGTGCCATGAAACTGTGACATGATACCTCGGTTTATTCAGTGACATGAGGCCTCGTTTTATACCGTGAAAAGACACCTTCTTAGATGAGACCTCGGTTTATCCTGTGACATGAGATCTCGGTTTATCCAGTGTCATTGGGGCCTCGGTTTATTCCGTGGCACAAGACCTCGGTTTATTCCGCGACATCAGACCTCGGTTTATATCGCGCCATGGGGCCATGGTTTATATCCTGACATAAGACCTCGGTTTATATCGTGACGCGAACCCACGTTACATGAGATCTCGGTTTATACCGTGACATGAGGCCTCCGTTTATACCGTGCCATGAGGCTTCGGTTTATACCGTGCCATGAGGTCTCGGTTTATACTGTGACATGAGACCTCGGTTTATACCGTGACATGAGGCCTCGGTTTACATTGTCTCTTCCTCAATGACAGAAAGGTAGGCAGAATGTTATGGAACACCTTAGAACACCGAGTCGTGGGTCGGCATTGGACCCCGGTCCTCGTGCTAATGAATACAAGTAATTATTATGCTTATCTTCTTTTTGGTATTTTATTACAGGCTTCTTGACAATAGGAATTCCGTCTGTAATTCGTCCCGGGAAAGATTATGTGGTACAGACTCTGAAATCCCTAGCCAAGCATTCCACATCTCAAGACAAACAGAATATCGTGGTTGTCCTGTTCCTTGTGGATCAAAACGTCACCCTCGTCCAAGAAAGAGCAAAACTCATCTACGAAACATTCCCGAATCTCGTGCAGAGCGGATTTTTACAAATCGTACACCCACATAATATCAAATATCCTGATTTCTCAAAATTAAAAAGAAATTTCAACGATAGTTTGGACAGAGTAACATGGAGAAGTAAACAGAATCTTGACTACGCTTATCTTTTGATGTACTCTCGTAATATGTCGCGATACTACCTTCAACTTGAAGATGACGTCACAGCGGCAAGAAATTATCCGCTAGAAATTGACCGTTACATACAGAATAATTCCCAGAGTCACTGGTATGTTTTAGAATTTTCTACGCTTGGATTTATAGGAAAATTATTTCGTTCGACAGATTTGAAAGAATTCGCTGTATTTCTTACTACTTTTTTTGACGAACAGCCCGGTGACTTACTTTTACGGTATATGCAGAAAATAAAAACGCAGTTTCAAGATTTTGCGCGCCGACCGTCCCTTTTCCAACATGAAGGAGAGCTTTCGTCACTCAAGGGGAAATTCCAATGGGAAAAAGACTGGAATTTTCACGGCGCTGCCTCGTCGGCGAGGAAGAAGTATCTGAGCCGTATAAACAATCCTTCCGCCTCTTTATATACCTCAATGAGGCTATTTGAAGATCATAATGTCATAAGAGCATTCGACGATTCGGACAGGTTCATGTGGGCAATGAACCCACGGCAAGGGGATAAGTACACCATTGTACTAACACAACCAACAAATGTGACGCGAATCTACATCAAAACTGGACACATTATTCGCAAAACTGATGCTCTCGACAACGGGTGTGTTTACATTGCGCAATCGAGCTATGCCAATCCATGTGGGCAATTTCACATGTATGGAAACTTTATTCGAGGAAAATACGACACCAAACTCCAAAATATAACATTACCTATAAATGTGAGGTGTATTGAAATCTTAGTAACACAACACCATGACCACTGGTTAATAATACGAGAAATTGCGCTTTTTGTCGGACAGTACTTTTCCAACAAAAGCAACGAAGACGACGAAAGTGATTAGGCAACACGAAATTGAGGATGCTTTTGATTTCTACATTTTATATTTACAAAAATTTGAGTAATTGATTTACGCATTAGGAAGATTCCAAAGAGAGGAAATGTTACTCGGAAGAAAAAGTCCCCAAATATTCAATGACGAATCCAGAATCGCCGAAATAAGTTGCCAAAATCTCGGAAAATTGTTTCCTTTGTACCCAATAGACTTCCTTACCAACATTTCATAGTACGCAAAAGAGAAGTGTATGAATACAGCAAATTCTATTGAATGAATGTATGGGTAAATGTAAATTTGTATAGATAAGAATATTCAAAGATGTATATACATGAACATATACCCTAATGGTTACAAGCATAAAATGTAGATGTATTTTTGTAATGTGAAGATTTAAGAAATGAATTTCATAAACTAAACAGTATATGTATACATTGCAGAGATGTATATGAAAATGCATAACTATGCATGTCTATAGCATCATAATAACGAGTTTGTTTGAATAAATGATAGGAGAATGTGAGTTTTTCACCGAAGAGGCAGAACGTACTGTAACATGCAAAAAAAGTAGAATTTCTAGTACTGATAAAATATAAATTATATAATTATAACAAGTTGATTACATTCATTTTTAATCATAGTTGATTTTGTTTTCTACTAAAACATTCTTAATGTACATAACATGTATTTAAACAATTCATTGCTTTATGAATATTGCATGTGCTTCAGAATGCTAAAAAAGAAAATTGTATCAAAAATGCTGTCAAGCACCATCACTGCTTACATCAGTCATCAAATCTCGAGTTGGGTCATCTTTCTATAGCATTTCCCAAAAGTATCACAGCGTTTTCATTTCTTGCCAGGTACCGTTGTTCCATTCACGCTATAAAACAGATTTGTGATTTCATGAGCGTATTACGTCATTGCTATGAAATGAATAACGTCATCAATCTTAATTTACACTGGCGGATCCAGAGGGGATGGAGGGGGTCCCGACCCCCCCCCCCCCCCCTTTTGAGATTCCTATAAATGACCTTCCAGAGAGAGAGAGAGTGAGAGAGAAGGGATCCACGCATTATAAACAAAGACCTTTTTAAGGAACTCGATGACGGACGAGAGACTGACAGGCCTTGCCCTCTTAAACATGAACCATGACATGCATATAGACACCATGGAAGTCTGCAAGTATTTTGTTGCCAAGCATAAGAGACACATGTTCCTTCCAAGTTTAATTTTTGAACGTGTCTGAGCTGTATTTGTAGCCTCTTGGATATTAAAGTGTTTTGAAGCACATTTCTATTCTTTTAATCCAGTTTTAAAAAGTCGACAATGGGTCCACTGAAACCATGAGTAATTATTGTCTCACTCATGGTTAGTATTGCTTTCACCATGCTCTTTGTAACAGCAATACAAAAATATGCAAACAAAGAGCAATTGCAGTACATACAATTTTTCACTGTTCGGGCTGACAATTAGAAAATACCTAGGGTTTAAAGGTATATGTCGACTTTGGACATGAAAGTCTTATATATTGAATTTCATAAAATAAAGCAATGTTGATTTTGCGGGAAAATGCCGACCCCCCCCCCCCCCCCTTTGAAAATTTCTAGATCAGCCCATGATTTATAACAACATCCGCGACTGACAGAACATGGCTTCCAGAACGAAGTCCACTGCCAAAGAGTAAAGGACATATTCTAAAATAATAATTGTTCGCATAAATTCCCACTGACATTAAACTGATCTACCATGTTTGATTTATAGGAACTAGCAATATATCAGTGTCGGATTTAGGGGAAGCGGAGGGTGATCAAATTTTACCAAAACCCATGCATTTTGGCCCATTTTTGTCAAAATCGACATAATTCGCTCCTCGACCCCCGGCAAAAGGAGCGCAGGATCCGCCACTGTTTATCATATCTACCACTTTGTAAAGAAAGTCGGGGTCTCTTGAATACAATCCTAAAAATGAGGCCAGCACTAGCTACGTCAGCAATCAGCGGACGTGATATTGGAGCCATTGAAATAGCTGTAATCGAATTAAAATCTGGCTCTCTTTTATTTCGTAAACTAAATTTAAAATCTTCGTTTATAAATGGAATATTTAGAATAGATTCTGACTAAACCCGCCATCAAAAGTTCCTATTTTAGTTACTCGTCCATTGTCTTCCTGACATAATTTTCTCATATATTACTGTAATATAGACGATGTAATAAGTCATATAGGAAACAAGTCTTGCGTTTATCTCTGTCTTTGGAGGGGTTATGGAACGTAAATCATTTTAATAAATCTTCAACATTCCATTTCCAATTGCGCTGGACTCCTGATCTTCTTATCCATGTTATATTTCAGATATTGTAAATATACAGAAATAAAATATTTTATTCGAAGTTGTGACATGGACAACCTTTTCTTAGTGTTGGGGACATCGCGAGAGTTAGAGAAATTCATTATACCCCAGAAAATATGTTGTGAAAAGTTACTGTACATGACCTGGCGTTCAGTTACGGAGTATGAAGAAATCACTGAATGAGATATATATATCACATCACACACTGCTGAGTCAGGCTCACGTTGGCTAATATTGTCATGTTAAGGCCATGGTCAAGATGTGTAGTCTCCAAAATTCTGAACTTATATAGATATGTAATATAATGTACAAGGTGTGACATCATACTGGAAAACGACATTATATTTACGATGAACGATAAGGGGGGAAATCCCGTTATCATAAAAAGTCTATTTTACATAAAATGGTATCCACTATCTGATATCGTATAGTATATAAAAGTAAATTGAATATCCAAAAACCTTAATACAGTGGGAGATTCAGAAGGGACGGAGGGGGATGTTCGCCCACTCTCCACACCAACCGAACCCATAGAGAGAGAGAGAGAGAGAGAGAGAGAGAGAGAGAGATGCAGCAAAGCTATTATCCGATAACTGTACATCTACTTCTCCAGAGTTTTGTATTTCAAGATTGGCAAGAATATTTCATTAACTGCCGAATTATCAACATTACAATTCCATCGCAATTTCAAGCAAAGCGTAAATAGTACAGTGGCGACTAGAGTTTTTCTTCATCCAAAAAAGGGGATAATCCCGTTGTTCCGAAACTTTTAATTTCGACATAGAATAACTCCGACACTTTTAACTCCGACGATTTTTAATCCGACAATTTTTAAAGGTCTTTTTATTTGACGATATCGATAAAACGACAGCGAAAAATGATACTACCGTACAGCTTATAACATTCTGTAATGTTACAAGAAACAGTGGCGGATATAGCGCACCCTTTGCCTGGAAGGGGGGGGGGGGGGTCGAGGGTGCATTGTGCCGACATTTTATCAAAATATGTCCAAAGGGTGCTAAGCCGGCGTGGCCTAGTGATATCGCGTCGGACTCCTGATCGGGAGGCCGGGGTTCGAGTACCGCTCTGGTCATGTCGGTGTCATGTCTTTCGGATGAGACAGTAAAAACCGAGGCACCGTGTCGTGGTATGCATGGCAAGTTAAAGATCCCTCACTGCTTCGGGTGGGTCTTTTGCAAAGGTCAAAATTTGTATGCCCCGCATCAGGCAGATGCCGTCACCATATACGTGAAATATCCGTGGTGTGACGTAAAACAAAAATCATTCATTCAATCAATCAATCCAAAGGGTGCTTAAAATACATGTAAGGAGACAGAGCCCCTTGTACACCCTGCATAATCAAATCTCCCTGTAAATGTCATCAACTGATTAATTATTAGACAGCATTACAATGTGAAATACGAAAGTAACTGGTGTCACATGACACATGTCAAGGCCTTTTCAAGTGGCGGATGAATTGCACAGAAATTCATAACTTTGCAAAGAATGCATCCACAAATGTGAGGGTTTTTTTTTTTAATTTTTGCATATGCAACAAGTCCAAACCACCTGAAAGAGCGAGTGATTCTCAAGAACTGTGGAACTTCACCTCAAAGCCAGCTCGCTGTTGTACTTACGGCAGAATCCTGTTACTATAGATCGATTA
Organism: Pteria penguin; assembly: GCA_035048485.1. Taxonomy (NCBI): domain Eukaryota; kingdom Metazoa; phylum Mollusca; class Bivalvia; order Pterioida; family Pteriidae; genus Pteria; species Pteria penguin. The sequence goes on along the minus strand of CM068591.1, from coordinate 37,089,110 downwards.
GACCTCTAGCTGTTTTATGATATACATGTATATAGATAGAAAATTGGACTTGAATTGTTACACACACACACACACACACACACACACACACACACACACACACACACACACATATATATATATATATATATATATATATATATATATATATATATATATATATAAAAGCACAAAAAAGGAAATTGTGACAACATTCACTATTCATAAGTATCGGATCAACCTCAATGAAGGTTAATGCAAATCGCTCGAGAAAAAGGGGTCAATATAAAAGCACAGGTAAGCGATAACGATACTAAAACAATTAAAAATTGCCAAATTTTCGAAACAATCTGCTTCTTCTTCAGGACACTCACAAACAAACACTTACATAAATATAAAGACACGAAAAGAAAGATAGAAAATATATACAAAGCACTAGTCTAATAAAAACTGGTTTCTTGAATTGGCTACATATTGAGCGTTTCTCTATGCGCTTTCTAAAATGAAATGAGCCAAACACAAGCTAACAGCTTGCTTACAGGTCAAGTGGCGCCCCCTAAAAATGTATTTGCATTGACCTACTGGAGGTAATTAGACTAGTTGATAAGAAGTTATAGATAGAAGGACAAAGAAAATAAATAGCAGAAATAAATGGGAGTGAAAAACAAATAAGTGATAAAATAAGTAAGTACCAATCAAAAAAAAAAAAAAAAACTGTCAAGAGAAATGGTAATATTGGATGGCGAGTTACATGACAAGTATAAAGACACGGATTCCTATCGTCTGCCCGTACCAAACCCTACCCAAAAATGGGCATCTCCACAAAAGATACGGTGTTTGGAACAAACAAACGCATACTGCTCTATCTCATAATATAGGATGCTGGTGTCAATACTTCTTGTTCATCAAAAGGACATCTGACACTTGTATAGACCGCTTGGTTCTATAGTGTGAAGCATATGTTGCCAAAAGTCCTCTCTCGCCACTCGGTCATCTACTGTCCACATCGCACTATGGTCCATGGCCACAACAATCATGTCCTCCCAAGAATGGTTGTCCATGTTGAAATGCCTGGCTACTGGCAGATGCATTTTCTTGGTTTTGATGGACGACCTATGGCTGTTCACTCGCATGTTCAAAGCATCTTCTGTTTCCCCAACATACTGTTTTTTACATACCTTGCATGTGATAAGGTAAACCACATGTTTGGATTTACAGGAGAGTTTATCCAAAATCTTGTACTCCTTACCGGTTACAGAACTTTTGAAGGTAGATGTAGTGTCTGAGTGGGGACACAGCTTGCAGCGTTTGTCATTGCATGTTGTGAACGAACCAATTGGTCGTGGATTGTCAAGCCTTGGTCTGACTACATGATCTTTAATACTTTTAGGCTTTCTGTAGGCAACCATAGGAGGTGATGGGATGGCCTTCGCCATACGTTTGGAATTGTGAAGGGTAGGCAGGTGCTTGCGTAGGATTGAAGATAGGCCTTGCAAAGCTGGGTGGAAGGTGATGACTAAAGGTATTCTGGGGGCAGTGTCCTGGGGTAGTTTTGTATTGCAGCAAATCTGCTCTACTGGTTGACATGGCATTGGAGATAGCTTTGTCAACGGAGTTCTTATTATACCCTCTGTGGCATAGTCTCTATTTGAGTTTTGAACTCCTCGTCTTATACAAGTCATCAGTAGAGCATATTCGTCGTAATCTGGTGGACAAACTTTTAGGAATACCTTTGAAGACATGGGGCGGATGACAACTGTCCGGTCTAAGGTAGAGGTGTGCATCTGTAGGTTTGGTGAACAAGTCAAAATCGATGTTTCCGTTTCACAGAGTGGATCTGGTGTCCAGGAAGAAGTACCCTTCTTGTGACTATGGATTTCACCTCTCTATATACCAATATCCCTCAAGACGAAGGAATAGAGGCTTGTAGAAAGGTATGGGATTCCAGGAAAACCAAAACGCACTCCACTGAATCCCTGGTAAAGCTCTTGGAACATACACTCAAACTTAACAACTTTATGTTCAACGGAGAGCATTACCTGCAAGTCAATGGTACATCCATGGGAAAAAAGATGGCCCCCTCCTATGCTAACATATTCATGGGTGAGTTAGAAAAAAGACTCCTCAGCCAAGCTCCAACCAAACCCATGAGCTGACACCGTTTTATTGATGATATTGAGATGAAATGGACAGCAGGTAGAGAAAAACTGGATGAATTTATTAATTTTGCCAACAACTTTCATCCCTCCATAAAGTTCACTGCCTATATTTCAGAAACCACCAATGTCTTCCTGGACACCAGATCCACTCTGTGCAACGCAAACATCAATTTTGACTTGTTCACCAAACCTACAGATGCACACCTCTACCTTAGACCGGACAGTTGTCATCCGCCCCATGTCTTCAAAGGTATTCCTAAAAGTTTGTCCACCAGATTACGACGAATATGCTCTACTGATGACTTGTATAAGACGAGGAGTTCAAAACTCAAACAGAGACTATGCCACAGAGGGTATAATAAGAACTCCGTTGATAAAGCTATCTCCAATGCCATGTCAACCAGTAGAGCAGATTTGCTGAAATACAAAACTAAGGACACTGCCCCCAGAATACCTTTAGTCATCACCTTCCACCCAGCTTTGCAAGGCCTATCTTCAATCCTACGCAAGCACCTGCCTACCCTCCACAATTCCAAACGTATGGCGAAGGCCATCCCATCACCTCCTATGGTTGCCTACAGAAAGCCTAAAAGTATTAAAGATCATGTAGTCAGACCAAGGCTTGACAATCCACGACCAATTGGTTCGTTCACAACATGCAATGACAAACGCTGCAAGCTGTGCCCCCACTCAGACACTACATCTACCTTCAAAAGTTCTGTAACCGGTAAGGAGTACAAGATTTTGGATAAACTCTCCTGTAAATCCAAACATGTGGTTTACCTTATCACATGCAAGGTATGTAAAACAGTATGTTGGGGAAACAGAAGATGCTTTGAACATGCGAGTGAACAGCCATAGGTCGTCCATCAAAACCAAGAAAATGCATCTGCCAGTAGCCAGGCATTTCAACATGGACAACCATTCTTGGGAGGACATGGTTGTTGTGGCCATGGACCATAGTGCGATGTGGACAGTAGATGACCGAGTGGCGAGAGAGGGCTTTTGGCAACATATGCTTCACACTATAGAACCAAGCGGTCTAAACAAGTGTCAGATGTCCTTTTGATGAACAAGAAGTATTGACACCAGCATCCAATATTATGAGATAGAGCAGTCTGTGTTTGTTTGTTCCAAACACCGTATCCTTTGTGGAGATGCCCATTTTTGGATAGGGTTTGGTACGGACAGACGATAGGAATCCGTGTCTTTATACTTGTCATGTAACTGGCCATCCAATATTACCACTTGTCTTGACAGTATTTTTTTTTTGATTCGTACTTACTTATTTTATCACTTATTTGTTTTTCACTCCCATTTATTTCTGTTATTTATTTTCTTTGTCCTTCTATCTATAACTTCTTATCAACTAGTCTAATTACCTCCAGTAGGTCAATGCAAATACATTTTTAGGGCGCGACACTTGACCTGTAAGCAAGCTGTTAGCTTTTGTTTGGCTCATTTCCTATTAGATAGCGCATAGAGAAACGCTCAATATGTAGCCAATTCAAGAAACCAGTTTTTATTAGCTCACCTGAGCCAAAGGCTCAAGTGAGCTATAGTCACAGTGCGTCGTCCGTCGTCATCGTCGTCCGTCCGTCGTTAACTTTTTCACATTTTCGACTTCTTCTCTGGAACTACATTGCAGATTTGGATCAAACTTTGTGTAAATGATGTACTCAAGGTCCCCTACTAAAATTGTGTTCGGGATCCAGATTCCCTCAGGGGTGGATCCAGGGCGGGGCCAAAAGTGCCCAAAACGGTACCCCTCTTCAAACATCTTCTTTTCCAGAACCAGTACATATATGGGGAAACTAATTGCATTTCAACAATCTATAAAGATGGGTTATTAAAAATTGTGTTCGGGGTTAAGATCCGTCAAATAGAAATTTACGCTTTTTTGACGTGTTTTTGGACTTAGTCATTTCAATGCAGAAAAGTGTCATGTTTTTCAGTTAATTGATATTGATGATTTCTTAATGACTATTTTGATCATAATTGTGGTAAGGAATGTTACTGTGAAAGAATTTTGTCATTATCTCAATTTCTGGATTTTTCTGAATTTTTTAAGACTTCAAAAAAAAAAAAAAAAAAAGGGGGGGGGGGGTTTGGCCATTTTTCACATTTTCAACTTTTTCTACAAAACCACATGAAAGATTTTAATGATACATGGAATACATGAAGTACTAAAGGTCCTCTATCAATTTGGTAAATTTCATCCAAATTGGTTAACAGATAATGCCACCATGTCTAAAAAGTAGGTCTTACAATGGTACATATACCACTTGGTAATTGAAATATGGAGAGTAGCGGTTCAAATCCAGCTGTGGTCAAAACATTTTTTCATTTCTTTACACATCTAAATAAGTTTTTAGATATTTCTCAACACTCAACATATGAAATTAGGCAATTTTAACTTTAAGACTTCCAAAAAAAAAGGGGGGGGGGAGGGTTGGCCATTTTTCACATTTTCAGCTTTTTCTACAAAACTGTTTGAAGGATTTTAATAAATCTTAATAGAAATATGTCACTTATGATCCTCTTCAAATTCTGTTGTTTTCGTCCAGACCTCTTTACAGGTGGCGCCACCATAGTCAAAAGTAGGTCACAAAAGAGTTCCTTCCTTTAACAATATTCTTTTTCATACGGACTGTATATAGAGACAAACAGAATGCATAGAAATGATCTAGAGGGATGAGTGAAGACGTATTGTTATTTTGGTTCCCTTCCAAAATCAAATTTTAGGATTTTTTTATCGACATTTCTTTGGACTTGGTGATTTCAATGCAGAAAAGTGTCATATTTCCTAGTTAATTGATAATGATGATTTCTTATGGACTATGGTGATCATAATTATGGTAAGGAATGTTACTTTGAAAGAATTTTGTCAATATCTCAATTTTTGGATTTTCTATGAATTTCTTAAAACTTCCGAATGAGGGTGTATTGGAACAATTCAATCATATTTTTCACTTCTGCTGTTATACCACATGAAAGATTTTAATGAAACATGGAATGCATGAAGTACGAAAGGTCCTCTATCAATTTGGTAAATTTCATCCAAAGTGGTTAACAGATAATGCCACCATGTCTAAAAAGTAGGTCTCACAATGGTACATATACCACTTGGTAATTGAAATATGGAGAGTAGCGGTTCAAATCCAGCTGTGGTCAGAATTTTTTTTTTTCATTTCTTTACACATCTAAATAAGTTTTTAGATGTTTCTCAACACTCAACATATGAAATTAGGCAATTTTAAGTTAGATCTGGACAATATTTGAAACAATTGTTGTTCATGACCCAGACTTGAAATCAGTCAACAAAAGGCCCCATATATATATATATATATATATATATATATATATATATATATATATATATATATATATATATATATATATATATATATATATATATATATGTATGCTTTGATGCTTACAGTATGTAAAGAACAGTGGCGGATTTAGAGGGAGGCCGGGGCCCCAGGCCCCACTTTCCGCCATATATATATATATATATATATATATATATATATATATATATATATATATATATATATATATATATATATATATATATATATATATATATATATATATGCTTTGATGTTTACAGTATTCAAAGAACAGTGGCGGATTTAGAGGGAGGCCGGGGCCCAGGCCCCACTTTCCGCCACATATTTATATGTAAAAATCCAGATTTGGCACCAAAAATGACCGTGTAGTTTGGATACACATATAGGCCCCCCTTTTCGAAAATGTCGGATCCACCACTGAAGAACCCCAGATAAAGCAGTGAGTGATTTCAGGTGACACATTCACTGTGATCTTGGTCTTAAATGTAAGAGGGGACCTCTTGATTTCATGTCAAATACACGTGGAAAACGGGAAACTCATGTTTATCTAATGTATGCCATGTTAGACCATGAGCTGGCTATGCCCAGGTTGCACCCCTCTGAGGAATTTATATCACTATGTGGGTGTGGTAAGGGGATGTCCCCTGACCACGAAATGGGGCATGCTCCGATCTAGATAGGGGGCTTTACTGAGATACAGGGGTCCAAAGTTCGGTTTTTGTGATTTTTTAAAGTAAAAATCGAGAAATGGGTGCGTTCATTAAAAGTGTCTCAGATTTCTCAATACTGTTATCATTATTAATTTTTGTACATAAAATGACAGAGAAGTGTTATTTGTATGATAATATACCAATTTTATAATTTTCACATCTTGCGATATTCAATTAGTTGGTCCTAAATTTAGGGAAAATGCTCTTTTCCCCGACATGCTTAGACTTACAGGATTGGAAGTTTATGTTACGCTCATCGAATATTGATCTTTTCCTGTCACAATATCCTTAAGTAATATCTCCAACAATATCTCTTTTCATTTTTCACATTTAAAATCCGTGCACTGAATAATTCGCTATTTAACAACCGCACCCTATTTACAGTTTCTCTCCGCAATGTGTTTAGACCGTTAAAAGTCGTACTTTTACGCCGCAATCGGTAAATCCGATTAATGTTTAAGTATGGAATTGGAACGTTTAAATGAGAAAATCTGGAGAAAATAAAGCAAATTTAGAATTACAACCTGCTTTTTGTTAAGAAAGATGACAGAACGATATAAACAATAGCCATTTTACATTGGCAGTGTAAAAATCTTGCTATAGCCCCCCCCCCTTCATCCCACACAATACCATGGAGACGTTGGTTGCCGACCACAAAATGATCTTTAGTATATCGACCCAGTAAGAGTCATAATATGTAACTCTATCATATGACAATCAAGCTGAATTGATTAGTGGAAAGGATTAATTACAATTGACAAAAATTGTCGAGTTTTAATCTTGCAAGGTTCTGAAGTGCATGCATTTGCCGTGGCAAGGTTAAAATTGTCTATTTAGAGTTGGCAAGGCTGAAATGCATTGGGAAGTGAAATGAAAAGAGGGAATCTAATTGGAAAGGAAACCATCCTTTCATTGGTGACTGAAATGAAAAATTTGGTATCCACTTTTAAACTTTGATATGCGACTGAGATAATCAGAAATTTGGACACTATTCCTAACATGGCTGTTTCAGTATATTCCTTCATTCGGTCATTTTGGACAGGTTTTGACGGAAAGAAGAACATATTTTGCATTACCCTTTTATACCTAATAGATCTATCTGCATAACTGGTATTTCAAATGGATATATGTATTTAATTTAGGTACTCACATGTTCAAAATGCAGAGATATTGGCTGACCTTTGTAATCTTGATTCTTATCAAAGTGAGTGAAGGTGTAGACACGCATATACAAACGAATAGAATATGTTAATAAATTCTAGTAATTAAATGAAAGAATTTCTTAGTTTTGTGCTTTTCATTAGATATTTACCTAGATTGCAGAGTTCTTGTGTGTTATATAAACTCAACAATTGAACCAGCTTGAAAGCAGAATGTTTTCGAAAGAAGTAGGGTTTTATAAATTTTGACCTGAATAATTCGAAAAACTGATATTTCGAAATGAAGGGAAACTCTTTCTCTATGTCAGATATACATAGCGGACGGAAGCGCTGTGAGAAAGGCTGTTTACGAAATTTGCATATTCCTATACCTAAATTATGTACCGAAAGTCTATTTTGCGATGTATTTTTGCGATGTAATAAGTAGCTCGGGTCCAAAGCCAAATAAGTAACTAAGTAGTCCTATCTACCAGTTATTTTCCGAAGATATTAGCTTGCTATGAAAAATAACGGACGATATACGAGACCCGTAGGGCCGAGACCTGTCTCTGTTTTGTGAAAAGTAAGGTAAGTAACAAGCTTTTGCTTGACATGATTGTGTTTGAATGTTGACTTATTGCAGAATATGCATATATCGTTTGCGAATAACACATTCTCATTGAAACGTTGCAGTTTTGTTGCAGGGGTATAATTGGGACACGTACTCTCCACAGCCTCTGTCGCACGAGGTTGTGCGCTTGACGGCTCCCATTCCTTTGAGCAACAAGGGGGATAGTTTTACATAGCTCATCATCACAACAAGGACAGATTCTAACAAGTCCTGACATTTCCTTATGTATAAGAAATACTCGTATTGCCACAAATAATTACAGGTACGCAAGGAAGTACTTAATATATGTAAATTTCATCTAGTTATGTGACAAAAATCATTTTGGACTCTTCAGTCTGTGTAACAACATAGATGTTAGTTAAATGTGACATATTACGTCATACTCACACACAAATACCCAATCATCCTCCGCACACATACACACACACACACACCTACACACACCTACACGCACACACACACACCTACACACACACACCTACACACACCTACACGCACACACACACCTACACACACACACACACACACACACACACACACACACACACACACACACACACACACACTTTACTTGCACACATTCCCTATTGAATACAATTCAGCTATACAAAAGAGGAAGTAAAAACATTTGAAAAGTAACATTAAAACATCACGATATATATCCTTTTGAAGAAAATTCTAAATACGGATTTAGAAAAAAAAACCCCAAAAACCAACTAGCTATCTATACATGTATATGTCGGTGCAACATGACTATGTACCAGTCTACCGCATCATAGTGTACCTATCTGTACCACAACACGTGAATCAGTTTATACCACTTTGCTGTGTACCAGACCGTACCATATTCGTGTATATATATATATATATCTCCAGAATAGCGCATATTCCTGATAGCTCAATTGAAACAATACGTTAGATCAATTTTATTCTAACAGTACTTTCACGAATTAGGCAACTGGTGTCAGGCACGTAAAAAAGAGCGCACGTTTATTGTGTTCTCGAGGAATACATACTTAAGATATTATTACAATACTTTAATAATAGGACCTTCGAGACAGGTATTGTAATGTGTCGATATGGTAAAAGTACGTAAAAATACTACAGTGCAAACACGTAGAACTTGTCCTTATGTCGGAGTAAAATACTTAAAGTTGTTGGAGTAATAAGTGTCGGAGTTAAAACTGTCGGAGTAAACATTGTCGAAGTTAAATCTGTTGGAGTAAAAAGTGTCGGAGTTAAAAGTGTCGGAGTAAAAAATGTCGAAATAAAAAGTGTCGTAGTTATATTTGCCGGAGTGAAAAGCGTCGGAGCACTTGGACGCTCCCCAAAAAAGAAGGTAAGGTTAAAATAAATTGCATGTAATGTTAATTTATTTCACGCTTGTGGGACGCCATACGCCATCTATCAGTGGCGAATCTTTGATCTCAGATTCTAAGCACTTGGGGTTTATCTATAAGTATAATGTTATTATTTCCAATCTCATGTCAAAACCATTTGTAATCTTATGTGTCCGTTATATACTACAACCTTGCTTGATGGGAGGGAGGGGCAAGTTAAGGAGAGGGGAAATTGCGGATATGAAGCGCGCGCCCTTCGGAAGGGTTGGGACAAATGGTTTGGGGAGGGGGCGTAAGGGAGAGAAGGTTAGCAACCCCCCCCCCCTTTTTGGTCGAGTCTGTTCCCTCATTGTTAGTGTAGGGCAGTACATTTTTCCAAAGATACTTTGGTTCAGTGTAAGGATGGCTTACAGAAGAGAATTTGTTGTATGTTAATTGTGTATGTGTCTACGTAATTCTTTGTAAATAAATAAATGAGATTTATTTTGTTTTGATCTTATTAATTTAGAGATAATCAGGGCTTATGCAATACCATTCGTCGTGGTCCGTCAATCCGTAAACAATTTGTTACCGCATCTCCTCTCAATGTGATATTCGATTATGGGTTAATAGTATTCCCTATATGATCTAATACATGCGTAATTTTGAACCAGAGCCCATCCCTCGGGTGTGTTATTGAAATCTTGGTATGACATCTCTTCCACTACTGATGTTGACTTTTTCCTTTATAAGTCAATAGAATCCCTCCGAGTGAAAAAAATTCCAATACAAATCATCATTCAATAAGCACCGCCTACCAGTTTTATCCGCAATCCTAGGCGCATAATTTTTCTGATTGCGGAAGCTTCAGATTGGGGGGGGGGGGGCTTTGACACACCAGGCAGTCCCCAGATCCCTCACCTGACTTCAACCCTAACTCCGAAACCTGGAAACGCCCATGATATACGTAACATGCAAAAAAGAAAATTAGAAACGTTAACATCCGTAGGCGGATTTAGTCTTGTTCTTCTATAAGTCTTAAGTAATTTTAATTTTTCCGTAGCTTCTTGTGAAAATCTCCACAGTGAGATCCTTCCCTGAATGAATCTAAAATAGCTTATTAAATGTTTGTCTTTCTGAAGTTTGATAAGAACCTTAAATTGACTAAATATAGAGCCAGGTATTTCCCATATATTACCTGTATTTCTATTTATATCTGAAAATTTTCAAAAGCAGAAAGGTACATTGCATAAATAGGGATACGTCATATAGATAGGTTTCAGTAGCATGAAATTTTATTGGAGTTACTTCCCTTGAGATGAGTTGTCCGCCATCTTTGAGGTATAGAACTGAATATCTGTTCATAAATCAACCAAATTATGTAGGTAAATTCTCTAAACTATGGATAATTCCTGTGTTTTTGCAATGCTTATGCAAAATTTGAGGTATTAGACAACGTAAAAAAGTTTCTAAATAAGTGTGTATATTAACAACCTTCTAAAAAACTTTATTAAACTTAGTATGAATATGAGGCAAAAACTCTTGCTTGACCACAAACATGGCAGACAACGGGAGGTAACTCTAACTAAATTAGTGCTAATGAAACCTATCTATAGCAACCGTTCATTTATAATGCTGTGTTAACAATGTTAACAACCCAGGATTCCGTGTTTATAAGTAACAGTATAGATAAATAGTGTTACATGTATCTACAAAGAAGCTAGAGAAAAAGGGCATCATAAAGCCGTGACGTATTTACAAAAAACCCTCTTTAGTGTTATATATATCTATAAAAGGAACATAAAGCCCTGACGTAGCAGTGAATGTAAGTATTTGAGGGTGTTGTCTGGTGGCAATGCTAGTGTTCGTCCACTATTGGAAAGATAAGTTTATCGCAGCAAATTCATACAAAATCTTTTTCTAGTTGTAGATTACATTCGTATATTGTTAAAAAGGACATAATACCTGGTAATAAACACCCTTTGATCTGTTCTATATTTAGAAGAGATTTCTCACCTTTGAGGTAACATTCCGATAGTCCGACGGTCCGATAGTCCGTCGGTCCTATAGTCCGTCGGTCCGATAGTCCGACGGTCCAATAGTCCGACGGTTCGATAGTCCGACGGTCCGATAGTACGACAGTTCGATAGTCCGACGTTCCGATAGTTCGACGGTTCGATAGTCCGACAGTTCGATAGTCGGACGGTCTGATAGTCGGACGGTCCGATAGTCCGACAGTCCGATAGTCGGACGGTCCGATAGTCTAAAGAGGTTTTCATGTAGCCCACGATCGCGCCATCGTATCCTCGAATTTAAGGGTGGTTGCGCGATGACGATGACGCAAATGCAAAATGATAATGACGCACTGACGATGGCGGGATTATCTACCGCGTCATCCTTCAATCGCACGATCAGTACCTTCACCTGAATTCATGTTACTAAAGACAAATGTACAGGCGCCTTGAAATATATGCAGAAGGCAGGTAATGGCGATGGTATGATAGATCATAATGCTATCGTCATCGTGCCATCACAGTATTGCCCTGTCGTCATCGCTCTTCAAGTCCATGATGCGATGGCACACTTTTGAGCTACTTGGCCATAGAATCGTGAAGAAGTGTTGTTGATTTTGGTTCCATAAATGAAGTCAAACTTGAAGTGTGTTTGATGTATTCTCCAGAGGAGCTAGATGGAATTTGATAAATCCTTATCATGTTGGCTGGAAATATAGAATATTACATGGGAAATGTGATCTCAGCCCAAGGGGGTAACAGGAAGTTAATCTCGGCCTTTGTCTCAGCCCGAGGGGCCGGTATCGGCCCGAGTTCATAGGGCTGATACCGGACTGAGGGCTGAAACCAGAGCTGAGATCACATTTATCATAGGTAGATGGACCACGAAAGTACATGCAGAGTTCTTATACCTTATTAAATTTGAATTATGATTTTTCTTATGATTTATTATCGTATTTTTTTTAAATTGCTATCTTTAACCCAAAATCACTGCTGCATGACGGATCATGCCGGTTATCAATAGGAACCGAAAACTTTATGCAAGTAAACATTCCTGAAAGGTTAATTAAAATCGGATAAGAAATGAACTCAGAATCCTGCTCATAAGAAACCCAAACGAACGAACCAATCTATCTATCTATCTATCTATCTATCTATCTATCTATCTATCTAAATGTGAGGTGTATTGAGGCAGATATGCAAATGTAGACAGAGCTCTAAGAATTTGTGATAAATGTAGTTTAAATGAAATTGAAGATGAGTTTCATTTCATTCTTGTCTGTCCAAAATACAATTATCTTAGAAGTGTGTTTATAAAGCAGTATTTTTGGAGAAAACCGTCAATGTTCAAGCTCGTTCAGTTAATATCTATAAAAAATAAAACATCTTTATGCAACTTAGCAAAATATCTGATAAATGCTATGATTTTGAGAAGTAATTAACCTTGTTCTTACCTCCATGTATACATTTACAGTCCTATTTTTGAGTATTATTATGTGATATCTTATATACTGATACTGCACTCTCTTATATATTATACTACAGGTATTCGCTAGATATACTGTAACTCACATTTATATTGTACTACTCACTATGTACATATTGTCTAATTATATATATATATATATAGTGTATTTATACCATATGCTGATGAGCCATTAGGCTAAAAGCCAATAAACATTACATTACATTGAAATCTTGGTAACACAACACCATAATTACTGGTTAATAATACGAGAAATTGCGCTTTTTGTCGGACAGCACTTTTCCAACCAAAGCAACGAAGACGACGAAAGTGACTAGACAGCACGAATTTGCGGATGTTTTTGACTTCTAGATTTTATATTTACAGAAATTTGAGCAATTGATTTACGCATTAGGAAAATTCCAAAGAGAGACTTGAATGTTTCACGGAAGAAAAAGTCCCCAAATGTTCTGTGACGAATTTAAAATCGCCGAAATAAGTTGTCGAAATTTCGTATCTAATAGACTTCCTTACCAATATTTCATAGTACGCAAAAGATAAGTGTATGAATACAGCACTTTCTATGGAATGAATGTGTGGGTAAATGTAAGGTTAAGATGAACAGTATATGTATGCATGTGCAGAGATGTATATGGAATGCATAACTATGCAGGTCTATAATATGATATAAACGAATATGTTTCTATAAATGATAGGAGAATGTGAGAGGCATAACGTACTGTAACATGAAGAAAAAAATCAATAGAATTTACTGAAAAAATATAGATAATATATTACAAATTAATTACATTCTTAGTTGATTTTGTTTTCTGATAAAACATTCTTAATGTGCATAACATGTATTAAATCAATTCATTGCTTTATGAATATTGCATGTGCTTCAGAATTCTCAGAAAAAAAGAGAATTGTACCAAAAATGCTGTCAAACACCATCACCCCTTACATAAATCATCAATCCCGAGTTGGGTCATCTTCCTCTAGCATTTCCCAAAAAGTGTTACAAGTATGATAGCGTTTCCATTTCTTGCCAGGTACCATTGTTCCATTCACAACTATAAAACAGTTTTGTGATTTCATGAGCATATTACGTCATTGCTGTGAAACAATACATCTTCAATCCTAATTTTTATCAACATCAGCGACTGACGGAACCATGGCAGCCAGAACGGAGTGTGATGAAATTCCTAAGCGTAAACATGTGTAAGCTGAAAGTGAAAGTACAGTTGCAGTGTTGTTGGATGGTAAATACAGAGAGAACCCAAATGTCTGCCACTATAAATACGAGCGATTGCGCATGTTTCATCAGTCTCAATTTGTCATTCGAAGAGAGCACATCGACTAGATACACCAACGTAATATTCTGGGTTAGTTGCTATTTATAGCGTCGTATTAAATAGGGTTTGAAGGCAGTAGCTTCAGGAGCTCTTATCTATCGGTTGGAACCCGAGGGCTGCAGCGTATAGAGGCTTGCAGCAATTGTAGAGAGCTGTGTTGAATGCTGTGACCCCCAGCGGCAGCGCTGATGTAAACATCGCGGTGTTGGAACACCTAGCGATGTGACACCCAGAGTGTTGGAGAGCTGTAGATGTGCTGGAGCACTAGACCTCCAGGCATTGTCTCGAGACTCATATTATCATTGTACATATTTCATACAGTTTTAGTTTTACAATGTATTTGTATATATTGACTCGTAATATGTTGTTTTCTTAATTCTTTAATTGTTTTTAATGTTTACTACTATCTTAAATCCTCGAACCCAAACACGCTACATAAATTGGCGGCAGCGATACGGATTTTAGATAGAAGATATAATGGCTTCAGTAAACGCTGAATTAGAATACTTAGATGGGGAAATTGATCGGTTGAATAGGGAAATAAATGAAACTTTGATTGTTTTAAGTTCAACCCCCAGAATCAATGCCCCGGGTGTTCGGAGGTCGAGAGATGATGCCTCGGACGTGAGTGATGTAAGCAGAACGAATGATACGTATGGTCGTGACTTCGAGACTAATGATAGAGAGCGTGTAAGTCGTATACCTCCCCCTAGCATTGAAACAAATAATCAGCGGAATGCTCATGAAAACATAGCGCCTGTAAGATCGTCTGGAATTAGAAATTACATCAAACCTGCGACGTTTGATGGGACAGGGTTATGGAACGATTATTTGTCTCATTTTGAATCAGTTTGTGACATAAATGGGTGGTCTGATAGAGAGAAAGGGTTATACTTAGCTGCATCCCTACGGGGACAAGCTCAAGGTGTATTAGGTAATCAACCTAAGCAGGATAGGAATAATTTCATGAAACTTGTAAGAGCGCTGCAAGATAGATTTGCCCCGTCTAATCAGACAGAGCTATACAGAGCTCAGTTAAGAGATAGAAGGCAGAGGGCCTCTGAAACCCTACCAGAAATGGGTCAAGATATACGTAGACTTATTAATTTGGCATATCCTACAGCACCTAATGACTTGAGGGAAATATTGGCCACAGAACAATTTCTCGATGGCTTGCATGACTCTGAGACGAGGCTCAAAATAAAACAAGCCCGTCCAGTCAATTTAAATGATGCTATTCAGAGAGCAGTAGAACTTGAAGCTTTTTATAGGGCCGAAAAGAGACAGAGAGAAGGTTATGTAAGAGCGGCAGAGGGAAGTAATCCTGGTTACGAATCAAGTAATACTAACAAAATATTGGAAAACATGCAGAAAAGCGTAGAAGCACTAGAAAGTGAATTTAAAAAGATGAAACGGCGGAGATTTCAGAAGCAAGGTAATAAAGCGCAACAAAAACAAAGACAGTGCTATAACTGTGGTGCGACCGATCATTTAAAGAGAGATTGTAAGGCACCAAAGAAAGACAACTCTAACATACAACAGGGACAGAATGATAGTTCAAGTAATCAGAACAATCAACAAAATACCCAGGGACAAGGACATGTAAATTCTATACATGAACCTGGTATATATGTTAAGACCACTGTAGGTGGGTTCGAAGCCAATCTTTTAGTAGATACAGGAGCAACTGTGTCGCTAGTGTCGAGTGTTGTATATGATAACCTCTCTCAGCAGAATAAACCGATTATTAACTCAATTAATCGTGAAATACTCTCTGCTAATGGTACGCCTCTCAAGGTGAAAGGAAAGACACACATTGAAGTCAAGATGGATGACATGAAATGGGAACAAAATTTTATCATTGCTGATGTGAATGTAGACGGAATTTTAGGTATGGATTTCCTAAAGTCTAAAAATTGCATTATCAATATTAAGAGAGGAATAATATCAGTCTCTGGGGTAGAACATCAAATATATTTTGAAGGATTAACAACTTGCTACAGAGTAACGGTAGCGGAGACAGTATATATGCCCCCTAGGTCTGAGATGATTATTCCTGGTAACCTATGTAAAGCAGAAGACGGTTGTCTTCCAGCCAAAGCTGGTATTGTGGAACCTTCACAAAAATTTAGGGACTCAAGTTTCGGCATACTAGGAAAAACATTAGTTAGAGGGTCGGAGAACATACCTCTGAGAATGATGAACCTGTCATCAGACACTAAAGTATTATATTCAGGTACAGAGGTCGGTAAATTTACACCTGTTGCTGAAATTCATGCACTGCAAATGGGTCCAGACAGTATTAAACAAAATCAAAGTAAAAACATTTCAATGTCTGATAACATTCCTGAGCATTTGCGAGACCTGTATGAAAGGTGCACCCAAGGTCTTGAAAGCTCTAACAAAGAAAAGGCGCGAAAGTTACTTATTCGGTATGCGCATCTCTTTGCCTCATCAGATGAAGATGTAGGCAGAACGGAATTAGTGAAACATAAAATTGACACAGGTAACAATGCCCCTATCAAACAACATCCACGTCGATTACCTATCCATATGCAAAAAGAGGTCGAAAGTCATGTGTCTGACATGTTACGCAGAGGTGTGATAGAACACTCTACAAGCCCCTGGGCATCTGCTATAGTATTGGTGAAAAAGAAAGATGGATCTACACGCTTTTGCGTGGATTACAGACGTCTGAACAGTGTTACGGTAAAGGATGCATATCCTCTCCCACGTATAGACGAGTCCCTTGACCAATTAAGTGGTGCGAAATGGTTCAGCACGCTGGATATGAATTCGGGATATTGGCAGGTCGAGTTGGATCCAGCTGATAAACATAAATCGGCATTTGCCACAAGACAAGGTCTCTATGAATTTAACGTAATGCCGTTCGGGCTATGCAATGCCCCAGCAACCTTCGAAAGATTGCTGGAAACAGTTTTGTCAGGATTGCAATGGCATGTATGCTTAATATATCTAGATGATATCATAGTCTATGGATCAAGCTTTGACATCATGATTCAAAATTTGGTAACAGTGTTTGACAAACTATTTGAAGCAGGGTTGAAGCTGAAAGCAAGAAAATGTACGTTGTTCGCCAAACAAGTTAGATATCTTGGACATATCATATCGGACAAAGGAGTTGAGACAGACCCTGACAAAATAGCGGCTATCAAGACATGGCCTCAGCCTACTGACAAGAAAGAGGTTCGCTCCTTCTTAGGACTGTGTAGCTACTACAGGAAATTTATCAAAAATTTCGCAAGTATTGCTCGACCGCTTCATAAGCTTACAGAATTGACAAGAGCTTTTAAATGGACTGAAGACTGTAGCCATGCTTTCAGTTTATTGAAGGAAAAGTTAACAAACAGTCCCATCTTGACACATCCAGACTTTACGAAAACTTTCATTCTGGACACCGATGCTTGTGACATTTCGATTGGTTCAGTCTTGTCTCAGGAAATAGATGGACAGGAAAGAGTTGTAGCTTATGCAAGCAGATGTTTGAGCAAATCGGAAAGAAAGTATTGTGTAACGCGTAAGGAGTTGCTTGCAGTTGTCAGTTTCATCAAGTACTTCAGGCACTATCTGTACGGACGTAAATTCATAATACGTACAGACCATGGATCACTCAAATGGCTTCTGAGATTTAAAGATCCAGAAGGACAGCTAGCTCGGTGGCTAGAGGTTATATCATCTTATGATATGGAGATACAACATAGGCCTGGAGCAAAGCACAGTAATGCTGACAGTTTAAGTCGAAAACCCTGTGTACAATGTGGCTTTCACGAAGACTGGGAAAAGGAGATTGAAATTCCTAAAACTGAAGCTTTACGCATGATTGATACAGATGATTCAACAGAAACAATTGATCTGTCAGAAAAACAAGACAACGACAAAGACATTGCCCTTGTTAAGTCATGGGTTCGAACATCAGTTTCATCAGAGAGTTATACAGTGAAAGCTCTCTGGGCTCAGTGGAACCGATTGGTCATAAGAGATAATCTCTTGAGCAGGTTATGGGAAACTGATAATGTTCATTATCAAATTATAGTTCCTCTCTCCGAGAGAAGAAGAATTTTAAAGTTTTGCCATGATGCGAAAGTGTCTGGTCATTTAGGCATTAACAAAACCTTAAGCAAAATCAGACAATCATACTACTGGCCTGGACTGCACGGAGACGTCAGAAGCTATGTAGTAGGGTGTGATATATGTGCAAGGCGTAAGTCACCAATTAAGACCAAACGAGCGCCTATGAAAACCTCACAAGTAGGTTATCCTATGGAACGTATAGCAACTGATATACTCGGAGAACTCCCTGAAACCAAAAACGGGAACAAATACATATTGGTGGTCAGTGATTATTTCACTAAATGGACAGAAGCATTCCCGATGCCAAACATGGAGGCTCAAACTGTAGCTTCTATCATTGTGAATGAAGTTGTATGTCGGTTTGGAGTCCCACATATAATTCATTCCGATCAAGGTCGACAGTTCGAGAGTAAACTATTCTCTGAAGTCTGTAAACTTCTTCAGATAAAGAAAACTCGCACATCTCCATATCATCCGCAATCAGATGGTATGGTGGAGCGTTTTAACAAAACTCTTGTGACAATGTTGAGCTCGTATGTAAGTGAGAATCATCGAGACTGGGATGAACATCTTCCGTATGTAACGATGGCATATAGGGCCACAGAGCATGAATCTTCAGGATTCAGCCCTAATATGCTCATGCTAGGTAGAGAGACATCTACACCCTTGGATCTCATATACGAGATGCCTACAACATGGAAAACTGTGCCACGGAACGAGTGGGTTTGGATACTGAGAGAGAGAATTGAAAGAGCTCACACACTGGTTAGAGAGAATTCAGAATGGTCAACACGAAGACAGAAACGGTATTATGACATGAAAATGTCGTATGAAAGTTTCAGTCAGGGTGACTTGGTTTATGTCTTTTTCCCACAAAAGAAAGTTTGGTGTTCCTCTAAACTAACATCCTTTTGGAGAGGACCATTCATTGTGTTAAAGAAGCTTTCTGAAGTGTTATACAAGGTGAATTGTGGTAGAGATCAGGGAGAGCAAGTGATTCATTGTGACAGAATGAAAGCTTGCAAGGAACAAATTATCAGGGGTGAGAATGTTGAAGATTCTGAAGAACGAATGGCTCTGAGTGATAGTTGCTCTGAGGCTAGTGAGAATCTTAATCCCACAAACTCTCCAGATAATGAAGACATCCTTGATGATCCTCCACATTCTTCACATTTTGAAGATGTTGATCAGCAATCAAATCTTGAAACAGTTGAGAATTTAATTCCACCTGGAAGACTAGGGAGAAAGAGAAAACCCCCGAGATGGCTCGATGATTATGTAAGGAATTAGAGCAGTTAATGAAAACAAAAAAAAAAAAAAAAAAAAAAAAAAGAGAAATCTTTCATAATATGTAGCTTTTGAATTTGTGTTTCAGATGGCCATGGTTAACACAAAAACAACACCTAGAAAAACGAAGCAAGTTTGTCCGTTATGTTTTGTGGAGTTGGAAAATAAGGATGCGTGGACTCAGCATATTTTAGTATGTGCAGCCAACGCCATACAATGTAATGAGTGCCACATAAGCTTCAAGAAGAAGGTTTATTACCTACGACATATGCGGACAAAACACCCCAATAAAGATGTTTCTACACAACCAGCATCCGCTTTTGCAGCAGCAACAAAACCTACCACCGCAGGACCTTCCACAGACAGTGAATGGGACGAGTAATATCTCTAGTGATGAAGATGATGAGGATGAACAACAGTCTGTTGTAAGGTCGACGCCATCCCCATCAGATGAAATAAATGCAGACTTGTTGGAAGGCCGGATAATAAGGAAGAGGACTCTCCCTGGACCGGTACATACTGGTACTTCTGTCAGAAAAGTGGTCGGGAGAGAACATCCAGACGAACTGATGATACCTCCTGGACAAGGAAAAAGAATCCTGGTGGACATAGGAACGCAAACCGAGGTAGAAACCAAAGAGGTTTCCACACAATGCACGCGGTACAGAAACAAAATAAAGAAAATCACTGTGGTCAAGTACAAAGAGGGTGGTAGAGACATTGAGGAGATTACAGAAAGCGAAGAATTCTTCAACATGTAGTGTGCATGAAAGATGCGGTGGACGTGTATATAATTGTAAAGATATTCCAAGCAGGAAATCATCTGAAGTTTGAGACTTTTAGAAGTTTTTATGACTTTTTGTTTTGTTATTCATTTTATATTTTTCATACGTGCCAAAAAGCATGTCCTTATTTTGTTTTATAAAATATATTTGACATATCCCTGTGTTGTAATAAGTGTCATGCGAGGTCGCATAATGTATAGAGGCGTGGGTAATGTGATGAAATTCCTAAGCGTAAACATGTGTAAGCTGAAAGTGAAAGTACAGTTGCAGTGTTGTTGGATGGTAAATACAGAGAGAACCCAAATGTCTGCCACTATAAATACGAGCGATTGCGCATGTTTCATCAGTCTCAATTTGTCATTCGAAGAGAGCACATCGACTAGATACACCAACGTAATATTCTGGGTTAGTTGCTATTTATAGCGTCGTATTAAATAGGGTTTGAAGGCAGTAGCTTCAGGAGCTCTTATCTATCGGTTGGAACCCGAGGGCTGCAGCGTATAGAGGCTTGCAGCAATTGTAGAGAGCTGTGTTGAATGCTGTGACCCCCAGCGGCAGCGCTGATGTAAACATCGCGGTGTTGGAACACCTAGCGCTGTGACACCCAGAGTGTTGGAGAGCTGTAGATGTGCTGGAGCACTAGACCTCCAGGCATTGTCTCGAGACTCATATTATCATTGTACATATTTCATACAGTTTTAGTTTTACAATGTATTTGTATATATTGACTCGTAATATGTTGTTTTCTTAATTCTTTAATTGTTTTTAATGTTTACTACTATCTTAAATCCTCGAACCCAAACACGCTACAGGAGTATAATGCCAAAGAGCAAAGTACATATTCTAAATTGAAAATTGTTTGCATAAATTTCCACTGGCATTAAACTAATCTAACCAATCTAATGATGTTTGATTTATGGGAACGGATGTTACTATTTCCAATGTCGTGAAGTCACTTTTTCAAGTATCTTATTTATCGCCTATAAAATGAGGAATATATCGGGTTTCCGAATAAAGAGTATTTTAAATCCAATAATAGTTTAGGCATACGCGGACTGAGCGGATGAAGGAAGGGATGGGGTGATGGTGGGGATGTTGCGGACTCCGAAACCTCTCCCTTATCAAATTACAAGTCTGTAAATCGGGACACCCCAGACACCCTGGAACTTTTAATCTTTATTTCCTGGGGGATTCCATATCTATAGCTATCTCATTTTATTACCTGTATTGATTATGCGCGGATCCAAAAGTTTTGTCGTCAGGGGTCCATCCCCAATGAATTTTCCAAGATGGGATCCATCCATATTTTTGTGGGTAAAATCAATTATTCAACATTGAAAAATAACAAGAAAAATAATGTTCAGCGAATCTCCTGGTGGGCGCAGATCCCGGTCCATCCCTCTAGATACGCGCAAGTAAGGGAAGGGGTGGATTCAAATAGGAATTCCATCACATGATAGAATCTCTATACGACATTAGGATGTGGATAAGGATTAGGATGTGACTTCACCTGATAGACTTTCTATACGACAGTATATATAGGATGTGACTTCACCTGATAGACTTTCTATACGGCAGTATATATAGGATGTGACTTCACCTGGTAGACTTTCTATACGGCAGTATATATAGGATGTGACTTCACCTGATAGACTTTCTATACGGCAGTATATATAGGATGTGACTTCACCTGACAGACTTTCTATACGGCAGTATATATAGGATGTGACTTCACCTGATAGACTTTCTATACGGCAGTATATATAGGATGTGACTTCACCTGATAGACTTTCTATACGACAGTATATATAGGATGTGACTTCACCTGATAGACTTTCTATACCGCAGTATATATAGGATGTGACTTCACCTGATAGACTTTCTATACGACAGTATATATAGGATGTGACTTCACCTGATAGACTTTCTATACCGCAGTATATATAGGATGTGACTTCACCTGATAGACTTTCTATACGGCAGTATATATAGGATGTGACTTCACCTGATAGACTTTCTATAAGGCAGTATATATAGGATGTGACTTCACCTGATAGACTTTCTATACGGCAGTATATATAGGATGTGACTTCACCTGATAGACTTTCTATACGGCAGTATATATAGGATGTGACTTCACCTGATAGACTTTCTATACGGCAGTATATATAGGATGTGACTTCACCTGATAGACTTTCTATACGGCAGTATATATAGGATGTGACTTCACCTGATAAACTTTCTATACCGCAGTGTATATAGGATGTGACTTCACCTGTTAGACTTTCTATACCGCAGTATATATAGGATGTGACTTCACCTGATAGACTTTCTATACCGCAGTATATATAGGATGTGACTTCACCTGATAGACTTTCTATACCGCAGTGTATATAGGATGTGACTTCACCTGATAGACTTTCTATACAGCAATATATATAGGATGTGACTTCAGATGATAGACTTCATACGGCAACATATATAGGATGTGACTTCAGATGATAGACTTTCTATACGACAGTATATATAGGATGTGACTTCAGATGATAGACTTCATACGGCAACATATATAGGAAGTGACTTCACCTGATAGACTTTCTATATGACAGTATATATAGGATGTGACTTCACCTAATAGACTTTCTATACAGCAGTATATATAGGATGTGACTTCACCTGATAGACTTTCTATACAGCAGTATATATAGGATGTGACTTCAGATGATAGACTTCATACGGCAACATATATAGGATGTGACTTCAGATGATAGACTTTCTATACGACAGTATATATAGGATGTGACTTCAGATGATAGACTTCATACGGCAACAGATATAGGAAGTGACTTCACCTGATAGACTTTCTATACGACAGTATATATAGGATTTGACTTCAGATGATAGACTTCATACGGCAACATATATAGGAAGTGACTTCACCTGATAGACTTTCTATACGACAGTATATATGGGAGGTGACTTCACCTGACTTTCTATACGACAATATGTATAGGAGGTGACTTCACCTGATAGACTTTCTATACGACAGTATATTTAAGAGGTAACTTCACCTGATAGACTTTCGATACGACAGTATATATGGGAGGTGACCTCACCTGATAGACTTTCTATACGACAATATATACAGGAAGTGACCTCACCTGATAGACTTTCTATACGACAATATATACAAGAAGTGACCTCAACTGATAGACTTTCTATCCGAAAACTCTTTCTTTACGACAATATATATGGGAGGTGACCCCACACGATAGACAATGCTATAGACAGTATTTATAGGTGACTTCACCTGATAAACCTTCTTTACGACAGTAGATATGGGAGGTGACTTCACCTGATAAACCTTCTTTACGACAGTAGATATGGGAGGTGACTTCACCTGATAAACCTTCTTTACGACAGTAGATATGGGAGATGACTTCACCTGATAAACTTTTTATACAACAATATACAGGTAAGGTAGCTTCACCCTACAGACTTATTATACGGCAGATGGTACAGGCCTTCTCTAGATACATATATTATACGGAAATATAAAAACAGCACAGACATCTGAAATACCTTCTGTTTGAGAATATAACTGGTGTTGCTTGTACGGTGGTATGTTTGCCTTCTGGACAATAAATACACGGTAGACGTCAACAGATAAAATATACTTTACCATTCTCCGTTTGTTCCTTTGAACAAAACAAAGGGGCAAAATCGGATTTCAGACCCTGCTGAATCTGACACTATATAATACAATGCATACAAATTTAGTCTGCTTAGAGATTAGTGCTTCATATCCATATAAAGATATCTAACGTGCTTCATGATATAGATATGGAATTGCTGTTTACTCAAATTTTCATGGTTGTTTTAAGCATATGTTTGAGTTTTGGCAAGAAGGCAAAAATACAATGTGAGAGTGATAAATGAATCCCATCTCCGTGTACAAGAATGCGTAGATTTACGCAACCTACAATTCACCAGATCTATCAGGTGAAATCACCTTTCCTTTATATGACGGTGTTATAGAGTGAACCTTACCCGTAGTCAGACCTCCCCACGAAAGTCTAGAGTGAACCTTCCCCATCCCCCATAGGGAGGAACCTCGCTTTAGAGCCAGATATCCCCTTATTTGGAAACTGATATAATCTTATGAATCTTATGCATGATTTTATAATCTATCTATCTATCTATCTATCTATCTATCTATCTATCTATCTATCTATCTATCTATCTATCTATCTATCTATCTATCTATCTATCTATCTCTCTCTCTCTCTCTCTCTCTCTCTCTATCTAGCTAGCTAGCTAGCTATCGTACTGTTTTTTTTCAATCCATATATCCATCCATCTCTGTCGTGTCATCTATCTGTCTGTTTGCTCGTTCTCTATCAGGTGAAGTCACCTTTCTTTTATATGGCAATACATAAAGCCTGTCAGGTGAAATCACCATCCTTTATATGGCTATATATAAGGTCAATCAGGTGAAGTCATCTTCCCTTTATATGGCGATACATAAGGTCTATCAGGTGAAGTCACCATTCCTTTATATGGCGATACATAAGGTCTATCAGGTGAAGTCACAATTCCTTTATATGGCGATACATAAGGTCTATATAGCTATCAGGTGAAGTCACCTTTCCTTTATATGGCGATACACAAGGTCTATCAGGTGAAGTCACCATTCCTTTATATGGCGATACATAAGGTCTATCACATGAAGTCACCTTCCCTTTATATAGCAATACATAAGGTTTATCAGGTGAAGTCACTTTTCCTTTATATGGCGATACATAAGGTCTATCAAGTGAAGCTGGCCTGTCACCATAAAAAGCCGATATGTTTCGAAATTTTTATTACGGGAGCGAGGTCGACACAGGTCAACCTCGCTCCCGTATGTTTTATGAATACTAAATGAACGTCTAACCCAAATGCTCTCGCTTACCATATAAAAGAAATGTCAAATCGACAAACCGTGACATTTAACTGGCGACGACCTGCACGGACGGTCAGCATTGCTGTACAAAACGTATGAAAACTTTTTTTTTCCTCAATATGCACTTTACATAGATATATTTAACACTTACATCACTAGACGGATACGTTTACATTTTTATATTTATTTAATTCCTTTACAACAATTTATTTATGTGTCTTTAATTTCAGTTTTGACTGATCTTATACAATACGGATGCAAGTCTACATGTATAGTGTAAACATGCATATGTTATTGCCTTTCATAACATAATCCACTGCAGATAGGAGACGCAAAGGTCTTGTCTGACTAAACCGCTTCTTGCCTTATCCTTTAAACTCGTTTTCCAAATTCTACTCGGGTGACATTCGCCCAAGTTCACTGCCCTCAAATTTACATTTCTTCCCTGCATCCCACCCCTTTTCTCATTTCTTCTCCTTCCCAACTCACCTCAAAAATAAAATGAAATTCGAAATTAGTATACAGCATTCCCAAGGAAACGTTCTTGAATTCAGAGTGTTCGATTATAAGTATTTTTACATTTACAGAGACAGAAAATGATGGAGAGAAGAAAAAACTGCTGGTTCTTAAAACAAAATATGTTCTTTTTATCTATTCTTTCCTGGGGTGGGACAGCAGTGGTGGATGGGTAAGAAGTTCCGCACGGTTATGTATATTTTTTGAATGGGGATCCATGTCGAGTCGAATAGTTACAAACGAACAGCATTTTTATTAATTCTAATTGATATATGATAACCTGATAACTTTCAATAGCATGTTGTTACAGAAAGAAAAAAGAGGAGTTACCGGCTCAGTTATGTGGCAAAAGTCACCATGGAGCTATACAATACATGAATATAAATAATACAATAGAACATATTTCGTTTATGAAAGTCCAAAACATCGGTGCAGCCTCTGACAAATCGAACTAATTGAGATATATAGATACCATATGATGGGAGTCGAGGGACATCGCCATCCAAGTAAGGGAAATTTACAATAGGAAATCCAAAATCCTCACGTTTATCATAAATATTAGTATATATTAGGTTGTTGATAATTTTGATGTTTAAATCTAAGAAAGGTGTAGATTTATCTCAAGTATTAGCTTTATTCAATGTGAGCTCTGGTGGATATATTTCTGATATAAATTGTTCGAATTCAGGGTTGCCGATCACCAAAATGTCATCCAGATATCTGCAAGTATTATTAAATTTGTCAATGAGGTCAAAACGTTTTGATTTTTGAATAGAAACCATAAAATCCCTCTCATAACAATAAAGAAATAAATCTGCGATCAGAGGCGCGCAGTTAGTACCCATAGGAATCCCAACTATTTGTTGATATATCTTGCCATCAAATTGCACAAAAATATTATTCATGAGAAAATCTAGTGCTTTACATAATTCCTTGCAAGTCCAGTATTTATATGAAGTATATTGTTTGTTGGAAAAGAATCCAGAGTTATTGGAAGTACATATGTACGTTTTAGATTCTCTGTGAAAACACCATTGTATAAGAGACAGCAACTTGCTTTTAATCAAATCATGAGGCAGAGATGTATAAAGTGTAGAAAAATCAAATGTAGAAATTTGAGTCGCTTTGAAATTTAGCGAAAGAAGTTTGTCTATAACTTCATGAGAATTTTTAATCGAAAATTACCAGTTACCAAAGTTCAACAGTAAGTATATCCCTAAGCGTCATCATGTGACCCGGAGTAGAACATGGACAGCTATGTTTATTTGCCGCTGGGGCATTCGTGTTTCAAAAACGCAGGTTGTTTAGCTAAAGATGTTACTAGTTCTTGAATTTGTATTACCACCGCACTAGCCCGTCAATAATAATATAAATTATCACAAAAGTGTCAAATATTTTTCTGAAAAATGTTTGTACTTGAAATAAAATAATATAAAACAAAATAGAATAATACCTTTGAGAATCCAGACGTCAGAAGAAGGGGTGGGGATCTTGGGACGGAATAACTCTACTCTTTCGGAAATTTTTATGCACAAGTTTTATTGATTAATTTTGAGGCTGGAACCTTTGTGTCTGGCGCAGATATTTTTCTTCTTTCACAATTTAGACATTGCATTACTTTGTCCAATATATTTCGTGGAATGTGGCTATAAATAATGAAAGGGCTGGGGCAAAACTCTAAAAATACCCCCTTTCCAAATCGAAAAGGTAATTAATCTGGATGGTTCTCCGTTGGCAGATCTAGAGAAAGTGGCATGGATGGTACGGATGATAGGAACCCCACCCCTTCCCATAACCCCTTGCACACACATCCTTATGTCATACAATTCTTTCCTAGCAATATAAGAGACAGATTCTTTTCATTGTTATTACAGTTACCACATTACACTTTTGATTGGTAACCCCCTCCCTTTTCATTCAAAATCACTTCATTCGCCCCTGATGTGTAAGTTCAATGAGTCTCATACTTTACAAATGATATTATTCAGTAAGCACCCACTATATAGGATCGTGAACAGAATCTTGAGTATAATTTTGAAGATTTCGTCGTCAATCTTTACCGTTTCTTGTTTGTATGTTACTTATTCGAACACTCCAAAAGATGTGTCAACAAACTGATGTGTATTTGTTTACAGTAAAGTATACATGTATAAATAATTTTATGCTTTCCAAATGTGCGGTCTGTTGTGGAGTATTGGAATTTGGCTCTTGTAATTTGGAGAAAGGATAGTATTACCTGAATATCGTAAGTTTTCAAATTACCTATATCTCGTTTGCCTTTTTACATTTGCATGGAGAGGGTGGGTTCGTTACAAGTACAACTGAACACACGATACTATTTGTACATTATAATATATGTCATTCCTGGTCACATTACAATATCTTAATAACTAGTACATGCACTGTAATACATTTCGGATACAATTCGGTATAGAAAGTCTACTTAATGCAATCATATTCCTTTCTTATTCTTATAAATGAAGTTTCTGTCAAGTAAAGTCACATCACACACTGCTGAGTCAGGCTCACGTTGTCTAATATGGTCATTTTTAAGGCCGTGGTCAAGATGTGTAGTCTTCAAAATTTTGTAGGGTAGTACTTCGAAATGCGTTGTGTTTAGGCGACAAATTAAAGTCAGTGTTACAACGTAGATATAGTGGCTTCGTGAGTTACCAAAAAGGGGGAGACCCGGCAGTACGATGATCTACTATCTTCAGTGTCTAAATCAAGTCTAAGTCTCAATCTTGATCTTAATCTCCGATCAGAATTTGGATCTGGATCTTGATCTGGGTCTTGGTCTGGGTCTGAATAATTCTATTTAGCACTGTATATGTACATTTATACCCAAAGTATAAATAATTTACTATAATTTTACAATAATCAAACTAATAACCTCTACGGAGCCACCTGCTTACAACAATTATTGCAACACTTGTAAATAGCATCAAAGTACTGTGAGTACTGATGGAAGGTGATTAATGAAGCACACTGTATAGTCAACAATAGCAACGCCAAGCGTGGCATTAGATGGCCGTAACTTAGTTTGAAGGAATGAATTTGAAAGTATAGAAACATTCCCACATTGCCAAAAATTCTGTGAAATGCTATTCAAATCCGTGCAATGGGTAAAAATTTATGGACTAGACAAAGATTTACCCATCATATACAATGTGACCTTGACCTTGCATATATAACTTTGGTTCAAACTAAAGACACACCCTATGGTCCTGGGCAACAATTCTTTGAAATATTGCGTATACTCAAAACTATGCAAGGGGTAAAAAGTTAAGGCCTAGACAAAGATTTACCCACCATATGCATTGTGACCTTGACCTTGCGGATATAACCTTAGCTCAAGGTCAAAATACACCCTCTGATCATAGGCAACAATTCTGTGAAATATTACTCAAATTTATACAAGGGGTAGAAAGGTATGACACAAACTGATTTACCCATCATATACATTGCGACCTTGACCTTGAAGATACATGTATGACCTTTCAGTCAACGTTTTGACACACCCTTGGGTCCAGGGCAACAATTCTGTGAAATATTATTCAAATTCATGCGTGATTGAGTAGATTGACAAATACTTGTTTTCACGTGTGCTTTCCCACCACCTCCCCTTTTCTTTTCTTTTCTTTTCTTTTTTTTTTTGGCAATCCTGGATCCGCTACAGTTTATATCCTAAATGATATATAGAACCTGAATCTTAGCAAACCATATTAATCTCCGCCTAGGTAATACTCGATGATGATGTCTATCACACGCGTGCATTTTTCTAGAAAATTACTCCTTCCGTTCTGTTTGATCAGGGGGAAGGCTGGCTCTAGCGTGAGCGTTCCCCCTTGAGGGGAATGCTCACTCTAGAGTAGGACCGCCGGGGGAGAGTCTGGCTATGGGGTTGGCTCACTCTATAACACCGGCCATTCCGTTTATCAAAATTATAAGTTTACGCAATTTAAGGAATTGTGGCCCTATCATTTTAATAGGGCCACGATTTGCGGCTAAGTTTAAATATACCACCTTGGGCGCAAAGTAGGATATTGTCATAATCAATCATAATGAACTAACAGTTTATTCAATTTCATCCGGGAAAATGGAGTTATTCCCAGCACAGTAAGAAGCATCCTCAAGTCTGTATATGATTTTCCTATATCAAAATCTATCTTTACTTCATTTCCCCCCAGCTGACAATATCAGGAGTAGATCCAGAACCTCAACAGCTATAAAGGGAGGGGGAAACATACACATCTCTTGAGTGGGAAAGTCTGCAAGGCCAAAAGAGTCGATTGAGAGGGAGGGGGGGGGGGGGTTTCAGGGGGCTACAGTGTATGTAAGCAAATTGAAAGACTATGTAGCGTCTTTGAATTGAATGATTGTCAGGAAATGTAACTGTAAAAACAATTGTCCACTTCAATGAAATCAGCGCATGTACCAGGGCATCCTGATGGATCATATCTCCTTTTCACGGTGTCTGCAGCTTCGATCAAGTTTTAAGCGGCGGTAATTTTGAAAACAAATTATGCAATTGATAACATCTGTGGTGTATTATGATTGTTCCTGGCTAGTGATTGAATTAACAAGAAAACATCTACTTAACAAAGATGTCTTTGTCGCCCACCTCCTATGCTTCCTGTCGAAATGGAGCACGTGCAATGGTTGAATCTGCACCTGAATCCCTGAAGTATACAATTAGTTTAACCAACTTCCTCTTTTTTGACAATCGCTTAGGAGTTGATTAGAGATGGTTATAAATGTCTAAAACCAACATGGATCGATAAATCTAATGTTCACGAGATGATCTAAACATTTTGTACCATACATACGATAGACCGTGTCTGAAATTTAAACAATATCAAAGCATTACCATGTGCCAATTATGGTAGAACGGAGGGTGGGCAATTGTCTGTAATTCAGAAATTAGTTTTTAAGAATTTAATACAAAACTAAATCTAATTTTAAAGGAAAAATTGCATGTCTTTATCTCTCTGTTTGTATCACTGTCATAAGAATTTGAACGTCACATGCAGACTAAATCTACAATGTTTGAATTTCCAGTCGTGTCTGATTTTATGATTATGCCATTCACTGTTAGAGATCCTTTGTCTGGACAAACATGTTTATTGAAATTTAATTTAACACCCCATGTAGATGAATACCATTTTACAACATCTTGTGAAAAGCTAGAGATCTAAATCTTAAAAGTCCTCAAGGTCGGAATTGCATGGTCAAGTACATCAAAGGTAATAAAGTCGTGATCCACCAAGAGATCACACACCAAGCGTGTAATGTTTAGGATCAGCATTGACAAAAACACGGTCTGCGTTGAACAGAACGAACAAAAATATTGAGGGACTTGATTCATCGCCTTCGGGCTTTCGCCCATTCACACATAAAGAATTAATGTATAATGACACCAAATTTCATTTTAAAACACAAAGCGCTTCCCGAGATATACGAGGTCAAATTCGCATGGCCATGGACCAAGCTAAGCATCCGATCGTATGGGGAAAGACGGTCCATTTTGGAAATGCAACAGACGAATGAACTATACATGTCATGTTTAAAGCATATTTGACTTGAATTCTTTGCCTGAAATCGCAAATCAAAGTCACTCGCCTTTTCATTTGCCGATTTTGTCGAACAAATCCGCTATCATTCTCTCTCATCACTTTTGACCTTGACAGTAGTATGAAATTAGCAATCTGGACAAAGTCTCCCGCTGTACATGTACATTTGGGGAAAACAACGTCTACACATGTAGATCTATAAATAACTGGCTATTTTTAGTAGCATCAATAATTTACACATCAACAACTACCAAGACCATTGTTTATCGTTGTGACGAGAAGATTGTAGAGTACTTCGAATTCCACTACCCCCACTGCTATAAAAAGAAGCGATGTTCTCAAGTTTTATTAATTATAATACAACATATACTAGTACGGACTAGTAGTGTACTTCTTATTACGACACAGCTACACAATAATGTCAATCGTACTTTTTCGGGACTTTCCGTCGAGTATTCGGAAAGACTGCATGTCCTCCAGCGCATGAATATAACTCGTCTAAATCGATGGAATAACGACACATCTATTTTCTCATCTGATCAAACTTATCTTGCATAGACTCGTACAATATGAATTATAAGTACTAAAAGTAAATCTAATCACGCTTTTTCTAGATACCGACGCACTATTTATACACGAGAAGGTATTTTCTGCGTTCCACGCGTTCCCCAAAGCATATTGTAACGACTAGGGTCTGGCATTGCTACGCAATTCCGACCAAAAATTAAAAAAAAAAGATATCGATGTACAAACTAGTGAGATATATTTGGGATTAAAATTAGCGCCTAGAAAAGAAAAAGACTAAGGAAGGATTTTCAGAGGAAAAGTAAGGTCTTCCGTGATATCACAAAAGATCTTAAAAATAACAAAAGAAATCAGAGCTAACTAAATTCATGTAGATGAAACTCGCATATTTTTGTGTATATATAAGCAATGTAGCAATGTATAAAGGTGTGCTTAAACATCATATCACGATATTCTACTTGTCTTTTCGTAAATTCTAGTCACTCCCATTGTAATTTTCAAAGCTATTTTATATACATGCATATACATGTACTAAGAACTCAAATGCACCCGACTTAAAAACAGTAGAAATACTGTTAAATTATTCAAAGTGACTAGAAATGCAACTTCGTTATGAATATTTTGTGTATGAAATGCATTTGATCTTCTCTATATGTTTACTTTTATAGTGTCACTGTGTGAAATAATCCTTTATGTTGACATACGTCATGGACGAACAAAGTTTCAGTACGATGTTTCAGTGCAATATTATGTGTTTGTACCATTAGTTGTTCATTTTGATGCACATAGGTTTTATTATATTCTGAGACAAATGTATAAATTAGAATGGTTTAACAACCACAGCGACCATTTCGAGGTTCAAAATATTTTCCACTTGTACCGAAACGTCTTATCTCTGTACTGAAACGACAATGTACCGAAATGTCCTTCCATCGAAACATCTGTATTCCCTTATACTTAGTCCGAACGCCTTGAAACCTTTGACTAATTATATATTATATAAGTAAACATTGCAACAGACTATATATGTACAATATAGAAGATATTTAGTCGAATAAACAACGTCATGCATACAAATGAAGATGTGCATACATATCATACACATTAAAACAAAACAAAACGATCGATCTATACTTAAGCGAAAGATAGCCATGGTTAAGGGAAAAACTTGTACGTTTTGACCGACATATATGGAGCGCAGGAATATTTTTCATATAACTTTATCAGCAAATTATATATATATATATATATATATATAATATATATATATATATATATATATATATATATATATATATATATATATATATATATTTTTTTTTTTTTTTTTTTATTATTTGTTACTGTTTAGGGCGGAAGAACACTTGAGTAACATCGGTTTCCAAATTGGGATGGACGGCGGCTTAGGGAAGCTGATTACATCACCTTCCAATAAAGCTATAATGTTCATTTAATTGTAACAAAACTCAGTATCCAGTATCAAAATGTCAACAATCACTGTCAAGTGTCCACAATCATTTTGACAATTAATTGTAAATAAAATTCGTCATTTCTGCATCAAAATGGCCACACCTAAATTAATGTGAATAGCAATTAATCAGCGGAACCATGGTTGGTGATCCTTAGGTTGTTCCTTAGGTAAGCGTGGTACACCGCTTCCTTACAATTTTGAAATACAATGTATGTAATATAATGTACAGGGTGTGACGTCATACTGGAAAACGACATTATATTTACGGTCGACGATAAGGGGGAAATCCCGTTATCATAAAAAGTCTATTTTGCATAAAATGGTATCTCACTATCTGATATCGCATAGTATATAAAAGTAAATTGAATACCCAAAAACCTAAATACAGTGGCAGATTCAGAAGGGACGGAGGGAACGTTCGCCCACGAGCACTCCTCCCCTTTTTTTAGCAAGTCTGACCCCTCATTTTTGGTATAGGGTCAGTCTATTTTTCCGAAAATAATTTTGTTCAGTGAAAGGATCTGGCTTACAGAATACAATTTGTTGTATGTGTTTGTCTACAAATTCTTTGTAAATAAATAAATGAGATTTATTTTGTTTTGATCTTATTAATTCAGAGATAATCAGGGCTTATGCAATACCATTCGTCGTGGTCCGTCAAGCCGTAAACAATTTGTTACCGCATCTCCTCTCAATGTGATATTCGATTATGGTTAATAGTATTCCCTATATGATCTAATACATGCGTAATTTTGAACCGGAGCCCATCCCTCGGGTGTGTTATTGAAATCTTGTAATGACATCTCTTCCAATACTGATGTTGATTATTGTATACTCTTTTTCCTTTGTAAGTCAATAGAATCCATCAGAGTGAAAAAAAAATCCAACACAAATCACCATTCAATAAGCTCCGCTTACCGCTTTAATCCGCAATCTTAGGCGCAAAATTTGTCTAGATGCTGAAGCTTCAGGGGGGCATCGACCCCTGACAACCCACAAGGCGGTCCCCAGACCCCTCACCTTACTTCAACCCTAACTCCAAAACCTGGAGCCGCCCCTGATATAATACGTAATTTAACATACGCGGATTTAGTCTTGTTTTTCTGTAAGTCTTAAGTAATTCTAATTTTTCCGTAGCTTCTTGTGAAAATCTCCACAGTGAGACCCTCCTCTGATTGAATATAAAATAGCTCATTAAATGTTTGTCTTTCTGAAGTTTGATATCGCGTAAGTCTCGTTAAGAGCCTTAAATTGACTAAATATAGAGCAAGGTATTTCCCGTATTTTACCTGTATTTCTATTTATATCTGAAAATTTTCAAAAGCAGAAAGGTTGATTGATTGATCGATTGATTTTTGTTTAACGTCACACCACGAATATTTCACGTATATGGTGACGGCATCTGCCTGATGCGGGGCATACAAATTTTGACCTTTGCAACGGACCCACCCGAAGCATTGAGGGATCTTTAACGTGCCATGTATACCACAACACGGGACCTCGGTTTTTACTGTACACATGTCTCATCCGAAAGACAGAACACCGGCATGACCAGAGCGGGACTCGAACCCCGGCCTCCCGATCAGGAGTCCAGCGCCATACCACTAGGCCTCGCCGGCTTCAAAACCAGAAAGGTACATTCCATAAATAGGGACACGTCATACAGCAACCGTTCAATCATAATGCTGTGTTAACAATGTTAACAACCCAGGATTCCGTGTTTATAAGTGGACAGTATAGATAAATAGCGTTTATATGTATCTACAAAAGGAGCAAGAGAAAAAGGACATGATAAAGCCGTGACGTAGCAGTGAGTGTAAGTATTTGATGGTGTAGTCTGGTGAAAATGCTAGCCTTCATCCACTATTGTAAAGAGAAGATTATCGCAACATATTCATAAAAATATTTTACTATTTGTAGATTACATCTGTATTTTGTATCTATCTACCTACCTATCTATCTATCTGGTGACATCCATATATTCCGACGGATCTATAGTCCGACGGTTCGATAGTCCAACGGTCCAATAATCCGATGGTCCGATAGTCCTACGGTTCGATAGTCCAACGGTCCAATAATCCGATGGTCCGATAGTCCGACGGTTCGATAGTCCAACGGTCCAATAATCCGATGGCCCGATAGTCTGACGGTTCGATAGTCCAACGGGCCAATTATCCGATGGTCCGATAGTCCGACGGTTCGATAGTCCAACGGTCCAAGAATGGGTGTGATTTATATATACACTCAATATAATATAAATATGTATATATATAAAACAGCTATATTTATTTACAATCCTCTTTCTCTTTCACATACTGGATCCGCGGTTTCTATTTGTATTCAAGAAGTCGGCAAAGTAACGCCGAAGAACAGTTAATAATTTTGACCATCTCCTAGAATCTAATGGCAAATGTTAACCGAAATTATCATGTTTACTTTAAAAAGAAAGGTCAAGTTTATTAAGAGAGATGTCTATTCATTAGTTTTCATCAGGGTCTTTCTACATAAAGAAAGGATCAAGTCGTTAGCTCCGGAGATTACATCGATGGTCAAGTTAATCAAAATGTTGATGGACAGACAGACACCTCACACATTACAACTATATTATTTATTTGTGTTGTTATGTTATGTAATGCGAATCGATTTTGATTGGGCAGTTTCGGCTGTGGAATCTATTGTGTTGATTTACGTTAGCGGATCTAAAGGGGGGAGTCCTCCATTCTTGTCGAAAAATTTAACCCCCAAATATTCATTTTCGGCAAATTTTAGGGCTGCAACCCCAATGTGTGTGTATGTGTAGGTGTGTGTGTGTATGTACATGTATGTATGTATTGAAAACACAAACATTGTAAAGAACATTGAAAAAATGCTTCCTGAGTAGTTTTGTTGATATATTTTAATCGTACCCTTTATGTTTGACCCACTTTTCTCCGCCCCTCGGTGAGTTTGCTGTGGCCATAAACTGAGAAAATTTAAGTCAATTATTTCATTTTAATTTATTCCATTATCAAGCGTTCAAATGAATTTTCATGCAGTATAGTATTAATTCTATTTATGGATAGAATAAAACTGAATAAAATCCAAATTCCAGTTATTAATTCATTGTTAAACAGAGGAATTTGAAATTATGACTTAAGTATTTTCTCAGTTTATGGTCACTGATCCTGCAGCAGGCTGGACTAATCTTGTTCGAATGTATTTTGTTACTTCAGTTTAATTACCCTCTTGTTCACGGCAAGGGTTCCCTTCATGTAATGGATGTTGCTGAGATTTTGAGTTCTTTATAGGTTGCACTTGTTCAGAATAAAAAAAAATGTTGTGACATGATTTGCCAGTCTTTTTTATCAACAAGAATCCAATATGACGAATTTAACACGCTAATTTTTAAATACGTTCCGAAAGACAGTTTTATGCAGAAGAACTAGTTAAACCGCGAATTAAAAAAAAAAACAAAACAAAACAAACAACCTCTCCCCCCCCCAAAATAGAATAAACCAACCAACCCAACAAACCCCCCCCCCCCCCCCCCCCCCCCCCCAAATAAAAACCAGAATACAGAAAAAATATCCACGAAAAATCAATAAAAATAGCTATTACTTGACTATATATTGTCAATCATTGACCTAAAAAGCTAAATTTGGACTGACAAACGGGGCTGATGTGGGCAACATTATAATTCATTGTCAATGGCGGGGACGAAAAGAGAGAAAAATGAGAGAAAGAAAGAAGAAAAAAGAGAGAATTTGTCAACAGATTAGATTTCCTATCTACATTTCTAATGAAAATGAAAGATTGAATTATAATTAATTGAAGATTGAAATAATAAGATCAAAGCAAACAAAGAAAGGGGTCAATGCAATGAAAATACCAGTATGGAAAAATAACAAAGAGGTGGTGTATGATCTGCGCTGGATCATATTTAAGAAAAACAGAGATAATTTGCATAAGAATATGGTACCCCCCCCCTTTCTTTGGGTTTCAATTTTTCATATTCGGAAAGACTGCATGTCCTCCAGCGCATGAATATAACTCGTCTAAATCGATGGAATAACGACACATCTATTTTCTCATCTGATCAAACTTATCTTGCATAGACTCGTACAATATGAATTATAAGTACTAAAAGTAAATCTAATGACGCTTTTTCTAGATACCGACGCACTATTTATACACGAGAAGGTATTTTCTGCGTTCCACGCGTTCCCCAAAGCATATTGTAACGACTAGGGTCTGGCATTGCTACGCAATTCCGACCAAAAATTAAAAAAAAAAGATATCGATGTACAAACTAGTGAGATATATTTGGGATTAAAATTAGCGCCTAGAAAAGAAAAAGACTAAGGAAGGATTTTCAGAGGAAAAGTAAGGTCTTCCGTGATATCACAAAAGATCTTAAAAATAACAAAAGAAATCAGAGCTAACTAAATTCATGTAGATGAAACTCGCATATTTTTGTGTATATATAAGCAATGTAGCAATGTATAAAGGTGTGCTTAAAACATCATATCACGATATTCTACTTGTCTTTTCGTAAATTCTAGTCACTCCCATTGTAATTTTCAAAGCTATTTTATATACATGCATATACATGTACTAAGAACTCAAATGCACCCGACTTAAAAACAGTAGAAATACTGTTAAATTATTCAAAGTGACTAGAAATGCAACTTCGTTATGAATATTTTGTGTATGAAATGCATTTGATCTTCTCTATATGTTTACTTTTATAGTGTCACTGTGTGAAATAATCCTTTATGTTGACATACGTCATGGACGAACAAAGTTTCAGTACGATGTTTCAGTGCAATATTATGTGTTTGTACCATTAGTTGTTCATTTTGATGCACATAGGTTTTATTATATTCTGAGACAAATGTATAAATTAGAATGGTTTAACAACCACAGCGACCATTTCGAGGTTCAAAATATTTTCCACTTGTACCGAAACGTCTTATCTCTGT
Organism: Pteria penguin; assembly: GCA_035048485.1. Classification (NCBI taxonomy): domain Eukaryota; kingdom Metazoa; phylum Mollusca; class Bivalvia; order Pterioida; family Pteriidae; genus Pteria; species Pteria penguin. The sequence goes on along the minus strand of CM068591.1, from coordinate 37,050,830 downwards.
ACTGAAACGACAATGTACCGAAATGTCCTTCCATCGAAACATCTGTATTCCCTTATACTTAGTCCGAACGCCTTGAAACCTTTGACTAATTATATATTATATAAGTAAACATTGCAACAGACTATATATGTACAATATAGAAGATATTTAGTCGAATAAACAACGTCATGCATACAAATGAAGATGTGCATACATATCATACACATTAAAACAAAACAAAACGATCGATCTATACTTAAGCGAAAGATAGCCATGGTTAAGGGAAAAACTTGTACGTTTTGACCGACATATATGGAGCGCAGGAATATTTTTCATATAACTTTATCAGCAAATTATATATATATATATATATATATATATATATATATATATATATATATATATATATATATATTTTTATATATTTATATATATTTTTTTTTTTTTTTTTTATTATTTGTTACTGTTTAGGGCGGAAGAACACTTGAGTAACATCGGTTTCCAAATTGGGATGGACGGCGGCTTAGGGAAGCTGATTACATCACCTTCCAATAAAGCTATAATGTTCATTTAATTGTAACAAAACTCAGTATCCAGTATCAAAATGTCAACAATCACTGTCAAGTGTCCACAATCATTTTGACAATTAATTGTAAATAAAATTCGTCATTTCTGCATCAAAATGGCCACACCTAAATTAATGTGAATAGCAATTAATCAGCGGAACCATGGTTGGTGATCCTTAGGTTGTTCCTTAGGTAAGCGTGGTACACCGCTTCCTTACAATTTTGAAATACAATGTATGTAATATAATGTACAGGGTGTGACGTCATACTGGAAAACGACATTATATTTACGGTCGAACGATAAGGGGGAAATCCCGTTATCATAAAAAGTCTATTTTGCATAAAATGGTATCTCACTATCTGATATCGCATAGTATATAAAAGTAAATTGAATACCCAAAAACCTAAATACAGTGGCAGATTCAGAAGGGACGGAGGGAACGTTCGCCCACGAGCACTCCTCCCCTTTTTTTAGCAAGTCTGACCCCTCATTTTTGGTATAGGGTCAGTCTATTTTTCCGAAAATAATTTTGTTCAGTGAAAGGATCTGGCTTACAGAATACAATTTGTTGTATGTGTTTGTCTACAAATTCTTTGTAAATAAATAAATGAGATTTATTTTGTTTTGATCTTATTAATTCAGAGATAATCAGGGCTTATGCAATACCATTCGTCGTGGTCCGTCAAGCCGTAAACAATTTGTTACCGCATCTCCTCTCAATGTGATATTCGATTATGGGTTAATAGTATTCCCTATATGATCTAATACATGCGTAATTTTGAACCGGAGCCCATCCCTCGGGTGTGTTATTGAAATCTTGTAATGACATCTCTTCCAATACTGATGTTGATTATTGTATACTCTTTTTCCTTTGTAAGTCAATAGAATCCATCAGAGTGAAAAAAAAAATCCAACACAAATCACCATTCAATAAGCTCCGCTTACCGCTTTAAATCCGCAATCTTAGGCGCAAAATTTGTCTAGATGCTGAAGCTTCAGGGGGGCATCGACCCCTGACAACCCACAAGGCGGTCCCCAGACCCCTCACCTTACTTCAACCCTAACTCCAAAACCTGGAGCCGCCCCTGATATAATACGTAATTTAACATACGCGGATTTAGTCTTGTTTTTCTGTAAGTCTTAAGTAATTCTAATTTTTCCGTAGCTTCTTGTGAAAATCTCCACAGTGAGACCCTCCTCTGATTGAATATAAAATAGCTCATTAAATGTTTGTCTTTCTGAAGTTTGATATCGCGTAAGTCTCGTTAAGAGCCTTAAATTGACTAAATATAGAGCAAGGTATTTCCCGTATTTTACCTGTATTTCTATTTATATCTGAAAATTTTCAAAAGCAGAAAGGTTGATTGATTGATCGATTGATTTTTGTTTAACGTCACACCACGAATATTTCACGTATATGGTGACGGCATCTGCCTGATGCGGGGCATACAAATTTTGACCTTTGCAACGGACCCACCCGAAGCATTGAGGGATCTTTAACGTGCCATGTATACCACAACACGGGACCTCGGTTTTTACTGTACACATGTCTCATCCGAAAGACAGAACACCGGCATGACCAGAGCGGGACTCGAACCCCGGCCTCCCGATCAGGAGTCCAGCGCCATACCACTAGGCCTCGCCGGCTTCAAAACCAGAAAGGTACATTCCATAAATAGGGACACGTCATACAGCAACCGTTCAATCATAATGCTGTGTTAACAATGTTAACAACCCAGGATTCCGTGTTTATAAGTGACAGTATAGATAAATAGCGTTATATGTATCTACAAAAGGAGCAAGAGAAAAAGGACATGATAAAGCCGTGACGTAGCAGTGAGTGTAAGTATTTGATGGTGTAGTCTGGTGAAAATGCTAGCCTTCATCCACTATTGTAAAGAGAAGATTATCGCAACATATTCATAAAAATATTTTACTATTTGTAGATTACATCTGTATTTTGTATCTATCTACCTACCTATCTATCTATCTGGTGACATCCATATATTCCGACGGATCTATAGTCCGACGGTTCGATAGTCCAACGGTCCAATAATCCGATGGTCCGATAGTCCTACGGTTCGATAGTCCAACGGTCCAATAATCCGATGGTCCGATAGTCCGACGGTTCGATAGTCCAACGGTCCAATAATCCGATGGCCCGATAGTCTGACGGTTCGATAGTCCAACGGGCCAATTATCCGATGGTCCGATAGTCCGACGGTTCGATAGTCCAACGGTCCAAGAATGGGTGTGATTTATATATACACTCAATATAATATAAATATGTATATATATAAAACAGCTATATTTATTTACAATCCTCTTTCTCTTTCACATACTGGATCCGCGGTTTCTATTTGTATTCAAGAAGTCGGCAAAGTAACGCCGAAGAACAGTTAATAATTTTGACCATCTCCTAGAATCTAATGGCAAATGTTAACCGAAATTATCATGTTACTTTAAAAAGAAAGGTCAAGTTTATTAAGAGAGATGTCTATTCATTAGTTTTCATCAGGGTCTTTCTACATAAAGAAAGGATCAAGTCGTTAGCTCCGGAGATTACATCGATGGTCAAGTTAATCAAAATGTTGATGGACAGACAGACACCTCACACATTACAACTATATTATTTATTTGTGTTGTTATGTTATGTAATGCGAATCGATTTTGATTGGGCAGTTTCGGCTGTGGAATCTATTGTGTTGATTTACGTTAGCGGATCTAAAGGGGGGAGTCCTCCATTCTTGTCGAAAAATTTAACCCCCAAATATTCATTTTCGGCAAATTTTAGGGCTGCAACCCCAATGTGTGTGTATGTGTAGGTGTGTGTGTGTATGTACATGTATGTATGTATTGAAAACACAAACATTGTAAAGAACATTGAAAAAATGCTTCCTGAGTAGTTTTGTTGATATATTTTAATCGTACCCTTTATGTTTGACCCACTTTTCTCCGCCCCTCGGTGAGTTTGCTGTGGCCATAAACTGAGAAAATTTAAGTCAATTATTTCATTTTAATTTATTCCATTATCAAGCGTTCAAATGAATTGTCATGCAGAATAGTTTAATTCTATTTATGGATAGAATAAAACTGAATAAAATCCAAATTCCAGTTATTAATTCATTGTTAAACAGAGGAATTTGAAATTATGACTTAAGTATTTTCTCAGTTTATGGTCACTGATCCTGCAGCAGGCTGGACTAATCTTGTTCGAATGTATTTTGTTACTTCAGTTTAATTACCCTCTTGTTCACGGCAAGGGTTCCCTTCATGTAATGGATGTTGCTGAGATTTTGAGTTCTTTATATGTTGCACCTTGTTCAGAATAAAAAAAAATGTTGTGACATGATTTGCCAGTCTTTTTTATCAACAAGAATCCAATATGACGAATTTAACACGCTAATTTTTAAATACGTTCCGAAAGACAGTTTTATGCAGAAGAACTAGTTAAACCGCGAATTAAAAAAAAAAACAAAACAAAACAAACAACCTCTCCCCCCCCCCCCAAAATATAATAAACCAACCAACCCTACAAACCCCTCCCTCCCCCCCCCCCCCAAATAAAAACCAGAATACAGAAAAAATATCCACGAAAAATCAATAAAAATAGCTATTACTTGACTATATATTGTCAATCATTGACCTAAAAAGCTAAATTTGGACTGACAAACGGGGCTGATGTGGGCAACATTATAATTCATTGTCAATGGCGGGGACGAAAAGAGAGAAAAATGAGAGAAAGAAAGAAGAAAAAAGAGAGAATTTGTCAACAGATTAGATTTCCTATCTACATTTCTAATGAAAATGAAAGATTGAATTATAATTAATTGAAGATTGAAATAATAAGATCAAAGCAAACAAAGAAAGGGGTCAATGCAATGAAAATACCAGTATGGAAAAATAACAAAGAGGTGGTGTATGATCTGCGCTGGATCATATTTAAGAAAAACAGAGATAATTTGCATAAGAATATGGTACCCCCCCCCCTTTCTTTGGGTTTCAATTTTTCATAATGGCTACTTTATTGTAAAGGCCATAATCACGTAAAATCAAGTACTTTTGTATAGAGCGTTGCTGGTACTTGAGTGTTTGTATTCATAAATGTGAAACTTGTATTTAACGGTCACGTTAAGATGTACGTTTAAGGCTGGATGCTCTCAGTACCCCAGTAGTGCGGACTGAGAAATGTGGGCGTTAAAGACAGGTGATTGCTTAGAACAGGAAGCCTTTAAAAAATTAATGGCCGCTTTATACAAGTTTGACTGTAGGTAAAATTGGGTATATGATAGTCCAATAATGTGTTTTTTCTTTCTATGTATATAAGACAGAGCGGTGGTACAAGAAACTAAACGATAGAGACCATGGCGGCAAAGTACAGTGACGATGTCTACATTTATGATTTATACAGATGTCAAGAAGTGTCAGGTATGTTATGGATACAGACGTTTGCAAAAAGAGTTATAAATGTAAGACACACACACACAAACACACACACACACACACAGAGAGAGAGAGAGAGAGAGAGAGAGAGAGAGAGAGAGATTCTTCCTAGATGATAGACATTATGTGTATACATGAAGATGACTGTAGCTATAGGTTAGATGTACAGCCAGGAATAGTAACAGATCTACTAAGACATGTTAGTCACTATGACATTTTATTCATTCGAATCCTGAAGATGATTGGTGTAGAAAATGTACATTGTAAAAATGTGTTCCATCGTGTGTATGGTTGTGGTTGAGAACATAATGATTTAATCAGTGATATTATTCAACAAGTGTCACATTAAAACAAACGATGTGATAAATCATGTCGGGAACAATGAGATAAATTCAATGTTATTTCACTTATTTTATAATTGTTGTTGAAAGATTTCTTTTCAATGCTACCATCATTAAAAATGACAATTAACATAATTTAATGAAAAGAGTTATTGAATGAAATGTATTGAAAATTTCTTATTTGTTTTCAAGGCCCCGAGGTAGTCGAATTCATAGGACATTTGTCATACGGTTTATATCAGCTGGCGTGTGGCAAAATAGGGGATGAGGATGTCATTAGGATTAGGCGTCAGGTGACAGAGCTAAGTAATGAGTATCGCTATATAAAGGATAGTATGAGGGATTACAAGTTGTATGGATATCTTAGCGGAAGTAGAAGCGAGGGGTTTAGGTTTCCTTCCTCAGACATGGACTTTATGTATATATACTGTCACATCAATGTCATCCATTCTGCAACAGATCATCACCAATATGATGATAACACTACAGTGCTGTTAATGGAGAGTAATAACACCAAACCGGGATTCGTGCTAATGAGGCTTCTGGGACATGCATATGAATCCGATGTTCTGCGGTCATGTGTACCATACCTATCTCATACATACGTGTCTAGTCATATGTGGAGGGAAGGTAATCCCTACAGAGTTCAATCAGCTACTATTCATGGACCATGTAATAGTGGCGTAGCAGGGAAAACCGAATATGACCATGCCCTCTGCCTGCATTCTGATACATGGCCCGCAATGGCTTATGGGTGCATACAGAGACTATCATACCGACAATGGCCATCACCTGAGATAATTAAAGATATCATTACTGGAGGTGTTCACTTCGTCCCCATTCATTCAAAAGAATCAAAACACGAATTTTTGGAATGGCGTATGTCTTTCTCTGCAGCAGAGAAAAAGCTTATTCATGCGATGAACCATACGCAATTTATGTGTTACGGGCTTCTTAATTTTTTTTTAAAAGAAGCTATAAATAGCGTTGACGAAATCAATTCGGTTATTTGTTCATATTATCTTAAAACTGCAGTTTTGTGGGAAATATTGAATCCATCAACTCAGTGGGTCCCAAATACCTTGTTTTGTTGTTTTTGGCAATGTTTTAGAAAACTCATGGCATGGATTGAAAATGAGTATCTGCCGAACTTTTTCATACCTGAAAATAATATGTTAATCGGTAAATTTCAACCTGGTCAGAAAAAAATATTGATGGATCATCTCAATATGTTACATAGTGAAGGATATTCTTGTCTGTTAAGGTGCCCGTCATTACTTGATGTCCTGATCATTGTGATACACAGACCACTCACTGCTTATACACTATATGAGCACAATGAAGAAATTAGAAAATGCTTATACGATATCGAAACAATTCTGGAAATTTCACAGTGTAATCCATTTCATGATGGACCTCTACCTGATCAGCTACATGTAGTACGCGTACTGACACATCTATATTCCACATACACTGCTGATTTCGTTAAACGTGTTTTACATATATGGTGGCTTGATCACATGCAGTATTTAGCAAACATGTATAATTGCATAATCTCAAATGATATTCAAAAGAGCAACAAAGAATGTTATCAAAGGAACAGGACAATTCTAAATGTAATCAATCGATGCCGTACAGATTGCTCACGTCACAACATACACCTTGCCATATGTTTATATAGATGCGGAAGACATGAAGATGTGATCAATCTCATTCGGAAATGTAAAAGAAAACTACAGAATCCACATCTGATGTATGTCTATGCAATCAAGACTGGTAGATACATGGCAGCAGGTGGTGCACATACTCCATATCACGTTATGATGCGTAAGTACGTGGCACAGGTTATTACACTACGTACTGAGGTATATATTCCTGAACTCGGACTAGAACACCAAGTAGCGGGTGAACACTTTACAGATTTAATAAACTTCCCACCACTGGTCATAGCAGAACTCCTTTATTGTCTCTCATGCCACCATCTCGGGTATCATCAATTAGTACGAGAATCTGTCAGTGACCTACATGCACTAGTGCATTATGACGACGGTGATCACATACATGACTGTGATAGAGCTATATCATGGCAGATTCTGGGTATCTGTCAGGAGCTGATACGTGACTATCAGGGAGCCTACCAATCATACTACAGCGCCTTACATGAGCAGTATAGCAAGATACAACCTGCTTCACGTAGACGACTGGAACATTTATGTGCAACATGACTTAATTTATCTAGTCAAAATTGTTCAGCTTTTAATGTATTTTGTGAATAACCGCTAATATGTATATCATGGGACAAGACATCCAGATACTTGTATGTTTACTGTATTTAAACAAAAGGTTATGTTTAGATTATTAGGCATGCAGGGGAAATAAAAAATCAAAACACTACAGATTTCATACAGTGTTTAGTGTTTCATGATTTTATCATTTCGTTGTTTTACACACTAGTAAATGATATGGCCATTCATCATCATTGGTTAGTTGGAGATAAACACCGTGTGTAGGTAAAGAGGAAAAGAACCCAGATTGTCAAACACCTTGCTTTAGTTGCACTTATTTGGAATTGAGCCTGTTTCAACTGAACTGAAATCCAAATTTTCTTTATTAACTCTTTCATCAGTATAAATAACTTAACAAAATTATGTATTTCCTTCTCATAAAAGTTAAACATTGTATACTTTAATGTGTATTTTAGTAGTTTGTATTTCGAAATGCTTCCATTTCACACGTTGCAGAATATACCCATTACAATTCTACATCTGTTAAGTGTACATGTTTGAAGCGTTGCAATGTCCATATTTGGAAAATCGCCGGTAAACACATGCGTCATGCGTCCTATAGAAACGTCAAAAATAACTTCTAACCTGTTTAGACGACAAGTGATTGGTTATTTGCATTTATGCTCCGCACGCCGAGCATAAGTCATTCATCTTGATTGACACTCTAAAACAAACATCAGTCGTCTACCCCGTAAAGATATTTTTTTAACGATTAAGACGACTACTTTGACGGCCTATGATTGGTTGATGTTTAAAATTGATGTCTAAATTTATTAGTCAAAAATTAATACCATGCATGTCCCTGCATAGACATTTTACAATGCAAGTCATGTTGCATGTTGAGGGCCGGGTAGCGCAGTCGTTAGCGCGCTTTCTTCTCACCAATACGACCCGGGTTCGATTCCCAGTGTGGTATGTAAGATGGTGAGACTGTCACCAACCCAATCTGATTAAAACCATATTTTTATTCCGCCTCTCTCTTTGTCCCATTGCGGATAAAGAATAGGCAGTCATGTTCTGGTGAACTGTGATGACGTTTCAGTCACAGAAACTGTTATTTCCCAGAACCAATCAATGACTCGGCTAGGTACGTGACAGTGACGCAATATGTAACAATGTTATACAGTAGTTTTCCCCCCCATGATAGTTTTCCCCCGGAATAATGGCTATATATATAGTAGTTTTTCCCCATGGCGGAAAAACTGCTATATAGTAGTCTTTCCCCCATTTTAGTTTTTCCCTCTTACGTAACGGATTGGAAATTAGACACGTTCGTTCTTATTGTATCAATCAGATAACATATGAAATACAAAGTACCAACGTAATAGCCTGTGGTGATCTGGTTAAGGGGTTTCTACATATTGTTAAGGTTTGTAAATGTGTACAAGTCTTTCTTTTTATATATATACTATAGTGTGGTATTTTCTCGTGTTATCTCATTGAAAAAAAAAATCTGTCGTTTATTTGCGTATTAATGTCAATTATGACGTCACGCCATGACTCCAGATTTGATCCCAGGCAATTTGTCGTATTATATCAAGTGAATGAGGAATTTATTATTTAAAATGTTGAAATAATATATAAAAGAATGGGCCTCGCCGTCCGTTTTCATTTGTTAGGCGATACTTGTGTAATATGAGTTAGAAACGACGTTGGATGCTAGCAACATTATGGCGTCATAAGATTAATTGATTGATTGATCTATTTTTGATTTACTTCACAACACGAATATTTCACGTATATGGTGCATCTGCCTGATGCGGGGCATACAAATTTTGACCTTTGCAACGGACCCACCCGAAGCAGTGAGGGATCTTTAACGTGCCATGCATACCACGACACGGGGCCTCGGTTTTTACTGTCTCATCCGAAAGACATGACACCGGCATGACCAGAGTGGGACTCGAACCTCGGCTTCCCTATCAGGAGTCCGACGCGATACCACTAGGCCACGCCGGCTTACTTGCTATGGAAACACCATGCTCTTGGTAAGGTCATGACGTTATAAAATACTTAATGCGATATGACGATGAAAAGTGTTGTCTCTCGCTTAAGAAATATAATAATTCCAAGTGAAATGCTCAGAAATTCACTAAATACTTTATAAATAATTGATTGATTAATTTTTGTTTTACGTCACACACTATAAGGGAATATTTCACGTATATGGTGACGGCATCTGCTTGATGCGGGGCATACAAATTTTGACCTTTGCAACGTACCCACCCAAAGCAATGAGGGATCTTTAACGTGCCATGCATATCACGACACGGGACCTCGGTTTTTACTGTCTCATCCGAAAGACAGGACACCGGCATGGCCATAGGGGGACTCGAACCCCGGCCTCCCGATCAGGAGTCCGGCGCAATGCCACTAGGCCACGCCGGCTTTACTTTATAAATGCAACGTGAAAGTAACGTCATCAACACGTATCGGTTGATCATAGCTGGTCAATACCACGGTAATGCCTAACGGCAGAAACATATTGGATATTAGTTAATGACATGTGATGCACTTTCATGGAACTTAACATTTATAAGTGACATGTATACACAACAAGATGGTGCATTATGACGTCAATTACGTATATACGACGATTTCCCTATGGAATACGATGGGCCTCGCGTTGTCCTGCTGCAACGTTTAGTCGTTAGGAATCTATATGCGAAGTTTCAATGCCTTATACCTTTTAGTCCCATTGATATAATCAATGTTTTTGCCACAGAGTCAGTCACAGACAGGTCAAAAACTAGATGTCCCTGAATTTCATTCTGGTGTTGTAGCATAGACTATCCCCCCGCATAGACTTCCCCCTCCCCGGATAAACCGACCCAGTATAGAACTTCCTCCCGGAAAACCGACCCAGTATAAATCTTCCCCAACCGAAAAACCTACCCAGCATAGTTTATCCCCCCCCCTTGAGATCAGTACGCTTTTTCCCACTTTAGAGATAAAATCCGGTTTGGTTCGAATATTACAACAATTGAATAAAACTAAATATCGATAATACGTTACCATGTTTATTTGACAAAATCTCATCGAATACGGGCAAATTGCCATTTTGAAATTAAGCCGGTGTGGCCTAGTGGTATCGCGCTGGTCATGCCGGTGTCCTGTCTTTTGGATGAAAAAAGAGGCCCCGTGTCGAGGTATGCATGGCACGTTAAAGATCCCTCACTGCTTCGATTGGGTCCGTTGCAAAGGTCAAAATTTGTATGCCCCGCACCAGGCAGATACCGTCACCATATACTTGAAATATTTTTGAATGCTATGATAGAGTTTCCATCTTTTACGCGAGGAATTCTTGTGATAAGAGGTCAAACCACAGTAATTCAATTTCCCATGGGACACCATGTTAAATTACCAAACTTCCAGAAAGACATCCTACACTTTAGCTATATATAATCCATATATCGAAATGTTTGTCAGACCTTCCTCTATCAGAACAGTTTATCATAGCTTATTTACCTTAATTTCGAGAAAATCATGCTGGAAGGGGGTCACCCACCAAAATTTGTCAAAATCCAAATGTAAACGGCAACCCCTTTTTGGGGTCATAAAATTTTTACATTAGCGAAATGAGATAAAAATTCATGACTTTACAGCAGAATCAATCTTTATCTATAAAATATTTTCATCCAATCACCGCCCCTGATACATTGAAATAGCAGTCCCTCTCTCCTTACGTCACATCAGCCAATTACGACTCTCGTTAATTACTGTTCTTTGACCAAGACCTTTTCACCCGGTGTATTTGAACATCGTCTTCTTTTGAAAATCAAATATCTTGTTCATAGCTTTGATCTGTAAGTGATAGGGTGTTCATCATGTGTATCCCTTGTAGCAAAACCTTACCACTGATACCAATAATTTTTACTTTGTGACTCTGACTTTGACATATCCGACATATATTTTAAAGACTTAAACCTTGGTCAGAACTTTCGAACGGTAAGCAACATGGATTTCATATTTCAGGTGTATTCTTTAAGTCAATACCTTTACTGGTACCAACATTTTGACCTCATGACCTTGACCTTCGCGTTTGACATAGCTCTTAAAAATTTTAAATAAAAGAACTTCCATATTTCACATCCCTAATTTCCTAATGCCATGCGCTTATTGTTCGTTCCATGACGTTTGACCCTGACCGTCTAGAATAACAGCTTGTACATGTATTTGATAAACGGAGCAATTCGTGCTTCACAAACACATCTTGTTTGTTTTGATGTTGTTTTATGTCGTAAAGATGTCGTCGACATATTTGCAGATCATTCGGATATATATTTGGCGAAGTGTTGTTTAATCAAGGCGAACTAATATGGTCCTTTGCTCCTTTCTTTGATGTGTTGTGTGTGTGTGTGTGTGTGTGTGTTTGTGTGTGTGTGTGTGTGTAGGTGTGTGTGCGTGTGGGTGTTTTTTTTTTTTATTTTTTTAAAATCTTTTTATTGTCCCCCGATTTTTGCGAAAGCGTGGGGACATTAAATCTTATTCGTCCGTCCGTCCGTCGGTTTGTGCGTCTGTCACAAAAACCTTACCCTTAGTCATAACTTTTTAACCGTAAAACATAGGGCCTTCATATTTGGCATGTGTGTCCCTAAGTGCAATACCTTTCCGTGAGTACCCTATTTTTTTTATCATGTGACCTTGACCGTGAATTTTGAATTACTTCAATGTAACTTTCTAACCGTAAGACGTGGGGCTTTCGTATCTGGCTTGTGTGTCCCTAATGTAAATTCTAAATCATGTTAGAATCTAGTATAATATCATTAAACTTGACAAGGTTCCGCTGCAGATACATGTAGACATGCACAACCATGACAATATGTCACCCTTACTGATAGAACCCCGAAAGCGAAAGACCACAATTCTTTTTTTTTTTTCCTTTGTTTTGTTTTGTTTCATTTTGTTTTGTTTTTGTTTTTGGGGTTTTTTTTTTGTTTTTTAGCTCACTTGAGTCAAAGGCTCCAGTGAGCTATTGTGATCAATCGCCGTCCGTTGTCCGTCATCCGTCGTCTGTCGTCCGTCGTCTGTCGCCCGCCGTCCGTCCGTCGTTAGCTTTTCTACATTTTCGACTTCTTCTCCAGAACCGCTGCACAGAATTTCACCAAACTTCATAGGAAGTAAGTACTAAAGGTCTTCTACCAAGTTTGTGTTTTTGTGCCTATCCGTAATCCAAGATGGCTGCCATTGGCTCTGATTGGTTGACACATTTTCGTCTTCTTCTCCAGAACGGCTGCACAGAATTTCACCAAACTTCATAGAAAGTTATGGAAAGCCAAAGGGTTCAATATTCTATCTATGTAGTTATGTATTTGTTGTTGTGAAATGCGTTATTGGGTCATTGTAAACATTGAAATATTAATCCGTAATTTGACATTTGTAGTACATAAATGTTCGTTTACAAAATAAAGATTTAAGATGTCGTCTGTGTAAATGTACAACAAGTGAATGCTTTATTCGTTCATTGTAATTCAAAATGTATATCTCCGTAATTCTTATCTGATACTCCGTAAATTGCAATTGCGAGTTTTCAGAAACTTGTTATTTGTTGATTCGTGCAATGTTAGTTCTACATTCGTATTTCATCATTCGTGGTTTGTTTTTCAACATTTGTACGGTAATGCACCATTATGACGACTGAGGGTGAAACAGACTATAGAATCTATAGGGATAGTGTACTTAGCAGAGTGGAGCTATGCTGTGACGTCAGCTATACATAATCTTGAAAGTTGCCATATATTTTAAACTTATGAGTGAAAATTGTAGATCTTATAGCTTTTGCAAGTTAGGAGTAGAGGTCAGCACACTTGTGGGCCTAAGGCTAAGCTAATGCCCTAACATGTGTTTTCGATCTCCATCTAGACTAGAGTGAATTTTATCAATTCTAAAATCAAGGCCAAGGGAGTCTAGTAAAATGGCAGTTTCGTTCACAGTCCCTACAAATAAGATAATTATAAACCCCCCCCCCTTTCCCCCCTCTGACTCTCTCTCTCGACTCGTGAAATGAAAACACAAAGAAAGAAAAATACAAAGTGGGGGAGGGTCTTTAGATTACCTTAAAAAAATTGAATTCACCAAGAAATTTATAAATATAAGCTAAAGCAGTTTATTTAGGGAAGGCCATAAAACACCATGCAGAGCCCAGCAGTATTTACAAGTCTCTGTGAGGGGTGAACCCCTCTCCAAACTCCATGCCTCCCCCTCCTGCCACATCCAGTGCGATATTTTTGTCGTTTTTAAAAGAAGTATAAGACCCTCCCCCACTATATATTTTTCTTCCTCTCCCCCTAGTAGATGTATCTCTATTCTAAATATATACATCTGTATTTCAAAAAGAGACATTTCTAAAAAAAATGAGATATCTCTAAATTCACATTGGGGGAGGGGGGGGGGGATTCACTATATAGTACTTTTCCCCCGGGGATGGCTATAAGAGGGAGGTAAATATCTATATAGTCAAATTTCCTCCGAGGTTAAGACTACTATATACCCATTTTTCTGGGGGGAAACTGCTATATAGCCATTTTCCCCTGGTAAATATGGCTAAGGGGAAAAACTACTGCATAACACCGGAATGGCTTCCTCATTCAGTCGTTAAGAAGGTAAACTGATTGATATGAAATAATTGAATATTTGTTCCCATTTGGCCTTAGCTGAGAATTACAGGTAAGAAAAATATTCCCTTTTCGCCTTAGTGGATTTTCAGACTACATTTAAGGCGAAATGGGAACTTGTATACACATAACAATTATCCATTATCGCAATAAATACAAGTTAGTATTATGTATTTTAAAAAATTTATTCCGTGAAAAACATCAACATGAAACTGACAAAATAACATATAATTCTTAAGACAAAAGCTTAATATGTATATAATATATTTTCAAGCTACAGCACTAAATAATAATAATTTCTTAAAAATAATATGCATTATTTACATTTCTACAAGTTAATAGATTTAAGCACATTGATTTCAAGCACAATTTTAAAGGCATATTATAGAACATAATCACTTAAAGGTATGTCCAGTGTCACTTCACTATCACGAATACATTAATTACAATGATACATCCACATCAACCACATTTTTAAAAGCCCATTTCATATTACACAGCACTTATCACAATATAATGTCTATCGTCACTTCAAGTAGTATTCATTTAATCGAGCTTCAATAAGTAAGATGCAGCATCACCATATTCAACTACAATCTTTCTGCCATCACGAAGTTCTGTCTTCAGCGGATGAGCTGCTCCGACTCTCTTCTTGAGTTTGTTGTGCCAGCCTTCAAGATGATTTTTGGTTCTTGGTCCATCGGTGTTAAAGTGGTTCCAAGTCGCAAGTGGGAGACGACCATCCATCCAGGTCTCGGTGACGTAGTCAAGTAGGCTGGTGCAGTCTTATCTTGGTGGTGCGTTGGCGGTTGTGTGTAGCCAGTAGTCATCAACCAGTGGGAGGGGCAGGAGGAGCAGTGCTGTGATGTGACGAACGAGTATCTGGACTCTCTGTAGTCAATCTGCATACCAAGTGCTTGTGTCTTTCTCCAGATGACTTGCGTGTAGTGGAACAAACAGCCCTTGAGTTGTGCGTATTTTGTTTTTCTTTTACATGTCTGTGTGGCAACTTCTTCTTTTTTCCCCATGGAATCGAAATCTCTTTTCTCCAATAGCATCTTAACCTGGCATCAATTCAACGGAGTATCGCAACTATATTACTTATGTCTATAGCTCACTAAATGGAAACAATGTAAAGTGAAACTGGAGTTTTGATTTTCTGTGCTAAAGCATAACGTCTGAACAAAAATGTTTTATTTTCATTAGACTCAAGTGTCAGCTCACTTGATTACATGTAGGCGCGTGATTTCCGACATGATAGTTTCCGGGTTCAAATTCCACTGCATGTCCTTGGAATATCTATTTAATGATGTATGTCTCCTTTAATAAAGCAAGAGAATGATACAAATTTGTGGGAACAACACTATGACAAAGTTCTTTTTTCATTGTAAAAATGAATGCTGCAAACCAATTAAGAGTTTTAAATTATAATTCATATTTGATCTTTTGAGTAGTAGTAGTAGTAGTAGTAGTCGTCGTAGTCGTCGTCGTCGTCGTCGTCGTCGTAGTAGTTGTTGTTGTTGTAGTAGTATGTTTTTGTTTTTATCTCGCCTGAGCCAAAGGCTCAAGTTAGCTATAGTCATAGTGCGTTCGTCAATATCACAATGTTTGAATTTTTTATGAATTTTTAAAAGACTTCCAAAGAGAAGGGGTGTGTGTGTGGGGGGGGGGGGGGGGGGGGGAGTTGGCAACTTTTTCTGCAAAACTGTTAGAAGGATTTTAATAAATCTTGATAGAAATAAATCACTTATGATCCCCTTCAAATTGTGTTGTTTTCGTCCAGACCTCTTTACAGTGGTGCCACCATAGTCAAAAGTGGGTCACAAAACAGTACCCTCTTTTGACAATATTCTTCTTCGTACTGGTTGTATACAGAGACAAACAATGCATAGGAATGATCTAGAGGGATGAGTGAAGACGTATCGTCATTTTGGTTCCCTTACCAAATCAAATTGCAGAATTTCTTTTTTCGACATTTGTTTGGACTTGGTGATTTCAATGCAGAAAAGTGTCATATTTCCTAGTTAATTGATAATGATGATTTCTTATGGTCTATTGTGATCATAAATATGGTAAGGAATGTGACTTTGAAAGAATTTTGTCAATATCTCAATTTTTGGAGTTTGTATGAATTTTTAAGACTTCCAAAATGAGGGTGTATAGGGACAGTTCTTCGCATTTTTAACTTCTGCTGTTATACCACCTGAAAGATTTTAATGAAACATGGTATACATGAATTACTATAGGTCCTATATCAATTTTGTTCATTTCATCCAAATTTGTCAACAGATAATGCCCCCATGGCTAAAAACTAGGTCTCACAATGGTACATATACCACTTGGTAATTAACATATGGAGAGTTGCGGTTCAAATCCAGCTGTGGTAAATTTTTTTTTCATTTCTATACGCATCTAAATAAGGTTTTAGATGTTTCTCAACACCCAACAAATGACATTAGGCCATTTTAAGGTGGATCTGGACAATATTTGTAACAATTGTTGTTTAGGACTTGAAGTCAGTCAACGAAAGGCCCACCTAAAGAAAATGACAAACTTGTTGCCCTGAATCAAATCTTGCAGAGACAAAGCAAATGCTTAATATCGAAATCATGAATGGATGTGCAAAAAGTGTTGTTTTTTGTTCTGATCTGAATAAAAAAAATCGACATAAATTATTTTCAACATTTGTGTTGCAACAATGGATAAATTCACCCTTCCTGCATGACTGATCATTTAGGTACCCAGATGAGCGATATAGGCCCACTTGGACCTCTTGTTTTTTAAATCTAGGCAACACGTGTGAAGAAGAAGGTTGCCAAATCAGGTTTCCATATTGGTCTATATCACCCCGACATGGATCAACTACCGGCCGATAAACATTTGTAGAAGACCTTGAGTACTGTATTCAGGTTTACTCAAAATCCATTCTGTGGCTCTGAAGCAGGTATTAAAAATGTAAAAAGATTTCGGACGACAACGGACAGACGACAATATGATATAACGATAGGGCTCCCTTAACCGGAACAGAAAAACTTGTATTAATTTATCTCATTTCGGAATGAAGCTTTAACCACAAAGCTTTTGTAGACACTAATCTGCATCACTCTATTGTAGTCAGTTTATTCATCTATGAAGGTGGTCATAAAAAGAACATTTTTATTAAAGGAAGTTACCCCATTGACATATGTCGCCACATCCTGGATCCACCCCTTGACATATTTAGCTTAAAACAGTCTCTAATTGAATCTTTAGGTCTAGTTCCTCATCCTTACCACGTGTCAACGAGATAGCTTTGGTATTTCTTATTTCAAGACCAGTCAATATCATATTTTAGAAATCAACTTTATGGCATGATCTGTCAGTATAACATTTGAAAAGTCAATATTAGTTCATGAGAAGTCAGAATAACATTTGGGAAGTCAATATTAATTCATGATAAGTCAGTATAACATTTGGGATGTCAATATTAGTTCATGAGAAGTCAGTATAACATTTGGGAAGTCAATATTAGTTCATGATAAGTCAGTATAACATTTGGGAAGTCAATATTAGTTCATGATAAGTCAGTATAACATTTGGGAAGTCAATATTAGTCCATGATAAGTCAGTATAACATTTGGGAAGTCAATATTAGTTCATGATAAGTCAGTATAACATTTGAGAAGTCAATATTAGTTCATGATAAGTCAGTATAACATTTGGGAAGTCAACATATTTCTCTGACAAGTCGACATAACATCTGGACAATTAGACATGTATTGTACTATCTGACATGTTAACAAAACAAACGTGTATGGTAGAAAAATGAATTGATATGATAAAAGTGCATTTTGAAAAAGGTATAAACTGACCAAGAAACATATTAACACGTTGATGTGTGAGCCAGAAATAAAGCGAGGTCTTGTGTCATATCAAAGATTCCTCACTGCCTCGGTTCGGTCTCTTATATAGGTCTATATATCTGTGTATATCAGGCAGATGTCTTCAAACAAAAATCAAACAAACGCGATACATATTGTAAGTTAATATAGTTAAATTTCCTTAGTCACACCCTGTTTCCTTGTCGCGATATGACTGATTGAAAGCGACGTAAAACACCTATCAACCAACCTTAATCACACCTTTACTTGCTTATAAAACCGTTATCAGTCATTACAGATATATACTCTTTAAAGTTCCATATTGATATAAGATTCTCAGTTGCATACATATATAGAAATGTACATTTAACATCATAATTACTTGCCAACATATGGTAAGAGATGGGTAATGGCTTCTTTAATGGCTTTTGTAACATGCTAGATCAATATCTTATTATAATATACGACTGCCTGAAATGTTTTTTTTTTTTTTGGTTTTCTTTTGAAACAAAGTTTGTAAAATCAATTTATGAAACAAACTCTTTGGACAGAAACATTTGAAATCTGATATGAACAAGCATATTTTCCATAAAAGTAAAATTTGTGTCTTCTTTTTCTTTATAACAGAAAAGTTAATATTTGGAAAAATACCAGAGCATATTAGGGGCATGCCCGGCTCACAAAACTTTTATACCTCTGTACTAAATAGGAAAGTTCCTCTAATCAAATGCAGGTCATGACAAGGAAAAAAACCTCTAATTTAGTTATGAATACAGCTCCAGGGTTGCCAGGAATATTGCAAATACAGATTTTTCTCTGTCTTTTCATCGGAAAGGTTTCAATTTCTATTCTTCATTAAAGGGATTTTGTATCCAATATATTTCATTTCAAATATGAAGAGAAAATGTCCACCGTAAAAGAAGATATTGAGCAAAGATTGTTTTGCCTATACATGGCAATGAAAAAAGTTTGAATCGGTGAATTAAGGAAATTGAAAAAAACCTCCAACCACATCCGTAAAGAAAAAAATGAAATGAATAAATGAATAAACCAACAAAAAGGTGATAATATTAATGATATCCCCCCCCCCCCCCGAAAAAAAAAAGAAAGAAATGAAGCCAAAGACAAAACAAAACAAAAAACGAAAAAATATACCCCAAAAGAAAACAAAACAAACAAACAGAAAAGGAAAACAAGAGAAAAGAAAAAGAGAGAAAAAGGAATGAATTTGAACTGATGACCAAACCTTATCGTAGTGGACGGTTAAATGTGGCAAGCCAAACAGTTGTACTATGCCTAACATAATAGCTTGAAATATGTCAGGGCTTTGTTTGTATAGATTCATTTATAAATAAATGTTGATCATATATAACCAAAGTAGATTTTCTGTGTTCCAGCACCAGGCCTGTATTTTGCTTTTGATCTCAATAGACTTGAAGGCTCAAGTGAGCTATTAGTAGTCATTCGTCTGTCCGTCTATCAATATAATGAAAGAGGTTTTGGTGAAAATTCTTTAGAATGGAGTACTCAAGGATCCATACAAATGTCTTTGTTTCCCGGACACGATCCGGCGCCATAAACTGAGAAAATACTTAATTTCAAATTCTTTTGCTCAACAATGAATTAATAACTAGCATTGACAGCTTGGCCTATTATCATAAGAATGTTCTATTAAAGTACAGTACAATTCTTTTTAATCTATTATCATAAGAATGTTAGAATAAAAAAAATGTACTGGTACTTAAATTGGACAATGTCTGCAGATAACACTCGATCCATTCATTCTTTCTTTATTATTTCTTAACAAACATGAGCGATATATATAAAATGGTATGTGGACCATTTCACTTACCCAGATTGACTTATGGGACGATTTTCCGGGTAGTGGCCGACAGTATGGGACAGAAGAAGGTTGGTAAGTTATATATACATAGTAAGAAATATATTTATTACTTTATCATTTGTTACATGCATTTATACGAATGCTTAGTTCAAAAGGAATGATACTATCCAAGGCAGTAAGAGGCGTCTCGTAACGTGATAAACAATCGGTCCACTATCGGCCAAACAACTCCTCACTCCCAGTTCCTAAGGCTGTGTAAAGAAAGTATTAAGGTCTTAAGAATAGTTTTTCTCGTGATTTTACACGTAGGAATTTAAAACATTATGTCGAGTGCAAGCATATTTTCAAAGGGTAGGGCACAAAGAAAACAAATATCAAACAAAAACCAAAGCAAAAACTAAGCTAAACCAAAACACACACCCTCCCCCCGAATCCAAAACAAAGGACCCCCAACAACAACAAAAACAAAATACAACAAAACTAGGTGTAAAAACATGAATGTAGCTGGCGACAACAAAGTCCAAATAAGGAAATTTTTATTGCAGGTCAAATGTCATGATCCAGATCACGACGTCAAAAATTATTGTATTGGCGAAAAGTTCTTGTCACATGAACACACATGTGAAATATGAGATTCCTACCTTTTACTAATCAAAAGTTATAGTTAATGTTAAAATTTTGAAAATTTTGACTCCGTATGGTATCAAATTATTTCATAGAAAAGGCGAGAAAATTTGTCCCCTACACATTCCGCTAGTATATATTTAGATTCGAAAATAAAATTATAAATTTCATATTTACTGCAAAGCTGAGAGCCTTTATTAATTTCGCCGTGTTTGTTCATTGATTTGCATATCCATTTAACTATCTGTCTTTCTGTCCATTCGCCTTTCCGTCGATTTCTCTAACCGTATGTCCATCCATTCGTCTATCTATCTATTCATTCACCCAATCGTCTCTCCGTTCACTCACCTATCCCTCTGTCCCTATACTAATTCATCCGGGGACAGGTTTGGTGTAGTGGTTAAGCGCTTGGCTTACGGCGCCGACGATCCGGGTTCGATTCCCGGATTGCGCCACTATGTTTAAGAGGTTGGTTACCTCCTGCTTCCATGTCGCGATCATAGGTACTCGGAACGAACACTTTGATACGACCCCTACCTTTTCAGCCTATACTCTATAAAATACAAGGTGTCCAACTCCCCCGTCGCCTCGTAATTTCGAACCTCGATTTCTCCATATAGAAAACTATAATCATACAAATTCTTGATTTCATTTATCTTATAATATGATACTATTATTATTGCTCAACCAATTCTGTACATATAATCACTCCACTTCACATATGAACCGATTTTAACACTTTTAGCTGAAGTCTGACGGAAGTAAACAGAATACGCGCTTGCGCGATTTATTTTTAGGATTCCACGTGTATTTATTTCGGAAGCACTCGTCTTTTGCCATGTGGTTTCTAAATACGAGAGAATGTATCGAATGTAATAAATGCGCCAAATTTGAATGCTTTAAAGATGTCACAATTAACTCAGACATCACAAAGTGGATTTTCGAGAATCTTAAACTTTGCTCTTTAGATTGTTTTATTGACTTTAATGAAGTAAGTGAATTGTTACCAAATGAAATAAAAGTGACATTCTCAAAATTTACAAAAATCATTAAGAAAATATACAAAAATGTTGTGGTTAAATTGGGAAGAAACACTGAAAACTGGGCAGGAAAACATGTTTCCAGATATTATGGACTTTCCTTTAATGATGAAAAAAAAATACACAAGATTTATCATTTTCAGCTGTACCACAGATTATGCCACCTGACTTTTTCATCATATCATCTACAAACTGAAAAGTAATATTTGGTCATTTTCTTGATATCCAAATATATGGAAGTAAATTATTGATTGAAACTGAGGTAAAGGAAAATCTCTAATTGCCCATAAGCTGCATGGGACAATGTGTACAGCCAGTGAAAATAGGGGCATGTGCTTTGTTCTGTTTAGAAAGTGTCAAATTGAACTCAGTGTTCCAAATTATAAGAAACCTACATATTTGTGAGGGAATAGAGTGTGATGAAAGAGAAAAACATGTACATTGTAGATGAATATCAAGAAACTATAATTATTCGTGAAAAAGAGATTCTACGTGCAAGATCAAAAACTTGTGAAATTTTTATTCCCTTTACATCAACATCTGCAGCTTGTCACAACTGTAAAACATTATGTGATAAAACACCAGTCTTGTGTGTATCAGATGAACAGAATATTGATAAAGATGATGTTGTTCTCTCTAAAACGGATCATAATTTGAAATGTATCTCAAATGTCAAGGTCAGAGGTGAAAATTTATTGTTCTAACAGAAATGTCTTGTTACAATGGATTATATGTGTATGTGTGTGAGTGTGTGTGTGAGGGTGTGTATGTGCATGTGTGAGGGAGGGTGTGTGTGTGAGGGAGAGTTGGTGTGTGTGTGGGTGGGGGGGAGGGTGTATGTGTGTGAGGGTGTGTGTGTGTGTGTGAAATGCAAAACCATACATCTTATGACTCAAAAATTGTAGCAAATATTAAAGTTGTTTAATGCACATTAACATGGTCTAAATTGTAGGATAAAGAAATATTATATAAACAGAATACACATGAAAAATATTAAATGAAAAATATGAAATTCAGTGGTTATGTAATGTCAATATTTTTTGTG
This sequence comes from Pteria penguin, assembly GCA_035048485.1. NCBI lineage: Eukaryota > Metazoa > Mollusca > Bivalvia > Pterioida > Pteriidae > Pteria > Pteria penguin. Next base: position 37,028,189 of record CM068591.1, on the reverse strand, counting down.
ACAGAAAGACAGGCCAAACACTATATATCCCCCACTGTGATTCTGGGCGAATAACATACATTCTTTTAATGTTTCATTGGTAGAATTTCACACAAATATTTTTAACTACATTTATGAATAATTCTGTAATATGTTCCCTCTTTCCAAATACATGCATATGTACTCAATACTTTATTGATTACTTATTTTGATGTCAATCAATGACTAATTCACACATATTGCACAAGGTAATGACTGCTTAGTATTTACTGTCTCATGTGAAAGACAATACACCATTGTTTCATCGTGGAATCGAACCAAGGTCATCTAGATCAAGAGTTGAGCACCTTTGAACATCATCAGTTATATTCACTGAAAGTCACAACCAAAGAATGAATCTCTGGTTATCCAAGTTATAAGCAAACATGTAACTCTAAACTACTACACTACAACTGGACTTAAATTTGAATGCTGACTTCTATTTTCTCTAAAAGCATAGTGAGCAGCATCATATACATGTGTTTAGCATACTATTAACAAAAACTTCTCCTAAGGCTTAGACCTCATTGTATACTTCCCTATATGCTAGTTACAAAATTACTTATGACCTATTCCTAGACTTACCACACATGTTGTGATAGGTCTCACATTTTACACTTGGGCACAATTTTCTTTGTGAATAAGTATATGACTGCATTTAGGGGTTGTTTTTCTTGTGCATAGTATGAACAAATGAATGGTACATACTGTGCAGAGATGATGCAACATATTCCACCAATAAGGCCATGGTGGCCTTTTCATAGCAATAATTTTATGATACAATATTCATACTGGAAAAAAAAACTGCAGTGTCAATAAAATTGATTCAGTGTCTGACAGTGATTTACCTAAAAAATTTGATTTATTTTAAATGGCCAAGAGCATAATCTCATATAAACAATATCTATAAACTGATAAACTTTTCACCAGTTCATGTGTAATCTTCAGTCTGGCATGCATATCATCATATATATTAATGCCGTACTTTGTAATTCGTTCTTTTCGAGTGGCATTTGAAGTGGAAAATCTCGTAACATGGGTAAACAACACGTGTATTTGTATTGCGCAAGCGCAAATTCTGTTTACTTCCGTCAGACTTCAGCTAAAAGTGTTAAAATCGGTTCCTATGTGAAGTGGAGTGATTATATGTACAGAATTAGTTGTGCAATAATAATAGTATCATATTATAAGATAAATGATATCAAGAATTTGTATGATTATAGTTTTCTATGTGGAGAAATCGAGGTTAGAAATTACGAGGCGACGGGGGAGTTGGACACCTTGTATTTTATAGAGTATAGGCTGAAAAGGTAGGGGTCGTATCAAAGTTTTCGTTCCGAGTACCTATGGTCGCGATATAACTGAAAAATTGTTGAAAGCGACGTAAAACACCAATCAACCAACTAATTAATCCGTCTGGCTGTCCATTCATTCTCACGTAACCGTTTGTCCATCCGTCCGTCCATTCACCTATTCGTCTGTCCGTCCATTCATCTAATTCATCTATCTGTATTTACCCCCCCCCCCCTTTCCGTCGTAATAGACGGAGAGGCAGAGGACGATCATTTTTGTAAATCATCACGGATTGGAACCTCTCTCGACATCATTGCATCAACCTACCCCTTAAATATATAGTTAAGGAAAAGCTGTATATTATTATTATTATCGTTATCTACTTGAATTATACATTTTTAATTCTGATGTTAAAATGTCAATTAGTCTGGTTAAACTGTTATCAAGTTTCAGTATATAAAAAGTTAATTACAAACTAGCCATGATTATAAGTAGCCAACTACATCAGGTTAATATCAGTTCATTAGACCCTTCTCGATGTGGTGTATTTCCCCATTCGCCCTTGAGGGATGGTCAGTGGTCATGTTATTCAATGTACTGCAATAAACCAGTATATTGATGACTTGCTTTCAATTAATAATCCTTCATTCGCGGATTACCTTAGCGTCATCTATCCAAGTGAACTGGAGGTCAAAGAAACCACAGAAAGTAGTAATTCTACTTCGTATTTAGATATTATGTTGTCTTTCGACATTAATGGTCAATGACCTCACTCTATGACAAACGTGACAATTTCAATTTCGCTATCACAAACTTTCCTTTCATAAGTAGCAACATTCCATCATCGCCCGCATACGGCGTATTCATATCTCAGTTAATACGTTATTCCAGAGCATGTTCAAATTACAATGACTTTGTTCTGAGGGCTTGGCGACTTTCAGTTAAGCTGCTCAACCAGGATTATATATGTGCTAGACTAGCAACGTCACTGAGGAAGTTCTACGGTCGTTACGGGGCTCTTATTACTCCATATGATATCTCGTTATCCAGACTTTTGAATGATATTCTGGACTGAGACCGATTCCGATCATTTTACACAGATTTGACACCTTCTATACCAGAAGGTTACCTACTTTGACTTCTCCATATATAAATACATATGGAATTTACACGATTTGACTCTTTCTACTGGGTATATGTGACGGGTGTTGCTAGCAAGCAGGAGATGCTCACTCTCCCCTGGTACCTGATCTCACTCCATCACAGGGGTTCACATATGCTCTTCAAGTAGACATATTTTGTTATTTTCCACTTGTTTTTCATTTTCACTGATTTTTTATGTCCTCTGGTTTCATGATTTTAAGACTTATGGTTTGGATTTATCCATCATCTTTAGATTTTATCCTTTAAATTCTACAGGTCTCTCTCCATGTCTGATATACATAGTAAATATTATCGTTTTGTTTTATAATGTATCTTTAGCCGAGTTGCAAAACTGTAGATAATGTCATTAAGAATGTGTTCCCTCCCCACTTTTCAGTGCGCAGCTACGCATGTGGTGGTCATACATAAACGTACATGGAGATATTTTCAGGCTATAGACTGACTTGTCAGTTCGTCCGTCCGTCAATCCATAAACAATTTGATTTCTGTTTTCCATATTATATTTCACAGAAAACTATAAAATTCTGCTAACGAATCAATCATATTTTAGATCTTGAGACAAAACAGGGGCCGTAGCACTAAAATGAAAAATTAATTAAGGTGCTTTCTCATGTAAATATTTAATGTAAAATTTTCAATTTGAGACCAAATATGACAGAGGAAATATTGGCTAAAATTGAAAATTGCATTTTTCATCAAATAAGAGAGTGAATTCCAAAATCAAAGGTGTGCATGCTATCTATTATCCTTTTGAGAAAGGAATGATGACAATCAATAAATTAAATATAAAAAGAATGTGTCAATAATTCCTGTATTTTTTTTTTTAATTTACACGAATACATGTCATTTTTAGCCCAAATTTTAATGATGTATCATATCAAATACTATAGAATGTACAATAGGCTATTACTATGAAACATAATTGGACATCAAGACATTTTCTGTAAAGACGAGGAAGTCAGTCAAACTTTAAAAATTTCAAACATGTATTTATATTAGAACGCACCTTAAATAAATAAATATAACAATAAAAGCCCCTTTAACCTGACATATATCTTTTTTAATGTTAGTGGTAGAGTTTTGATACTTCACACATAGATCCTTCATGTTAAAAGCTTTCACTTGATATCATGACTTTTATATTATTTGACCTTGTGACTTGACCTTGGATTTTAGACCTTGGACCTACTTTCAAAAATTTTAACCTAATCTTTTTTCAACCTGGACTATATCTTTAAACCAGTTGGGGTAAGGCTTTGATACTTCACACACAGGTTTCTCATGACAGGAGCTTTTATTTGATATCATGACTTTTGACCTTCTGACCTTGACCTTTGACTTCAACCTGCTTTTTAAAAGCTGTAACCAAGCCGGCGTGGCCTAGTGGTATCACGCTGGACTCCTAAACGGAAGGCCGGGGTTCGATTCCCGCTCTGGTCATACCGGTGTCCTGTCTTACGGATGAGACAGTAAAAATCGAGGCCCCGTGTCGTGGTATGCATAGCACGTTAAAGATCCCTCACTGCTTCGGATGGGTCCGCTGCAAAGGTCAAAATGTGTATGCCCCGCATCAGGCAGATGCCGTGAATATTCGTGGTGTGACGTTAAATCAATCAATCAATCAATCAAATCTGTAACCTGGACTATATCTTTTATACCACTGAAGGTTTTGATATTTTACAAATAGGTTCCTTAAAACAACTTTCATTTGATACCTTGACTTTTGATCATGTGACCTTTACTTTGTACTTTGTCCTACTTTTCAGAAACTTTAACCTTGGTATTTTCCTTTGAACCAATAAAGGTAGGGTTTGATACTTCAAACATAGCTTCCTCAAGACAAGAGCTTTCATTTAATACCTTCACTTTGACCATGTGACTTTGACCTTGGAATTTGAGCTACTTATGAAAAAATCTTTGATCTGATTTTTTTTATATTTGAGATAGGGATATCACATGTAGATTCAGTGTGATCAGAGGTTTTATCTGGTTAACTATTGACTATTACCTTGGACTTTACCTTGAATTTAAAGAACATTGAAAAAATAGTTTCACTCTGACAATGCCCCACCGGCGAGCTATGTTGTCAATGACTAGTCTGGTTTTAGTTTGTTTGTTTTCATTTTACTAGAATTATATACACCAACTAAACTTTAACCCCCCCCCCCCCCCCCTAATTCTTTATCTTCTCTCCCCGTTATCCTCAAGACTTGCAGTGAATACCTGCCTAACTCAGTCGGTAGTGTGCTCGATTCGGAGTCAAGGGGCTATGGGTTCAAGTCAAACTGGAATCTCTTCAGCAACAGATCCCTTTTTACTGAAAGTGGTTCCTCTGCATTGGTGTAAATATTTGTGCACTGCATCGAGCGGATGTCATCACCTTACACAAATATAAAGTTACTATCCTTGGTGTAAAATATATAAAACAAGAATAAAACACACATACAGACACCTACACACATACAAAAACCTTACCTTGATCAGTCAGTCAGTCAGTAAGTCAGTCAGTTAGTCAGTCAGTCAGTCAGTCAGTCAGTCAGTCTATACCTCAACCGATTACACCGTCCACTAACCTCACCGTCCACTGGCCTTACCGGCTACTGTCCTCATCGTCCATTGGCCTCACCGTCCACTGCCCTCACCGTCTACCATCCTTACCGTCCATTGTCCACTGTCCTCCCTGTCTTCTATCCTTTAAGTCCACTGGCCTCACCGTCTACTGGCGTCCTTGTGTACTGGTCACACCGTCTACTGTCCTCACCGTCCACTGGCTTCACCGTCCACTGGCCTCACCGTCCACTGACCTCACTGTCTACTGTCCTCACCCTCCAATGTCCTCGTAGTCAACTGGCCTCACCGTCCACTGGCCTCACCCGTTTACCGTCCTCACCGTCCACTGTCCTCACCGTCCACTGTTCTCAACGTCTACCTGCATCACCGTCCAGTGGCCTCAGTGTGGTGTTGTGTGTGTGTGTGGGGGGGGGGGACTTTGAATTGACCCCAAGTTGTGAACATAAACTTGAAAAGACGGCAGACTGAAAATTGTGACATTCACCTTTATACGAATCCATTTTCGTGCCATTTTAAAGAAAACCATTTTTTTTATCTCGCTAGAACGAGAACTTTTTTCGTTTGTACGAGAAAGTATCTCGTTCGTTCGAACGAGATATTATCTCGCTCGACTGAGAAACTTTCTCGTTTGAACGATAAACTATCATATACCATAGTCTGCAGAGTAAGTGATATCAACCGACAAAAAGATATGGAATATCGTACATCAGTAAATGTTTTAATATTTTCTATCAATTTAGTAACGGATGTTTGATCGTTTAAATAATTACACAAGAAAGAGCTACATTTGATCGTGCCCCTGTGTTGGCCTGAATTTGGTTGAAATACATTACACCTATTATTTCACTCTATTAGTAGTAATGGCAGATCTAAAGTGTGTTTGTAACATATGATTTGGAACCTCATCCCCTCCCTTTTATATTTATGCTTTAAGCCACTGGAATCAACCTAACTTGGCTCAGTAACCTCAACAGTTAATATTACTCTTTAATGAAATAATAATGCATGTGTGTAACTGTATATCAGTAAGTACCATTCAGTTTATACTTCAGTTTTGAAATTCATAAATCACAATTAATAGCTATTATAATATGTATCAATTGAAATAATTCCTAATCATACCTTTTTTCAAAATAACCAAATTCATAATCATACTTTTTTTTAAATAACCAAACACCTTAATTCATATATAATAGTCTTCGTTCGAACGATAAAAATCTCGTTCGAACGAGATAACTTTTCATACCTTTACAATAAAGGTAGTGGTTCTTATATCTGTGAGACGCCATATTATCTCATCACATTTCCAACTCTGATCAAGGACCCAATCTGCAGACAGAGATGGACTGTTATTAAAACAGGACCCAAATTTCTATGCGATGTATCAGCCAGGTGCATCTTGGAAGTGAAAATCCAGTCACCACGATACATTCTACCCTAAACACTATACACTCCACCCCACACATTAATCGCCATTTAACACTGCACCCAAACACTAGGCATCACCATACACTTCATCCCAAACACTAGTCGCCACAATACACCCCACACACAACACGACATAAATAAAAGAATTATTTTTGTCATGATTGTAGTATTCAAGTGCTCTTATATTATTTGAGTATTTTGGACATTAATGTGGACAACGCTAACCGAACTGGGGACGCTTAGTGTGGAAATCGCTAACCAAACTGGGGACGCTTAGTATGGACATAGCTAACCAAACAGGAGACGCTTAGTGTGGACATCTCTGACCAAACAGGAGACGCTTAGTGTGGACATCTCTGACCAAACAGGAGATGCTTAGTGTGAACATTGCTGACCAAACAGGAGACGCTTAGTGTGAACATCGTTGACCAAACAGGAGACGCTTAGTGTGAACATTGCTGACCAAACAGGAGACGCTTAGTGTGAACATCGCTGACAAAACAGGAGATGCTTAGTGTGGACAACTCTGACCAAACAGGAGACGCTTAGTGTGAACATCGCTGACCAAACAGGAGACGCTTAGTGTGGTTATCGCTAACCAAACAGGAGACGCTTAGTGTGAACATTGCTGACCAAACAGGAGATGCTTAGTGTGGACATCGCTGACCAAACAGGAGACGCTTAGTGTGAACATCTCTGACCAGACAGGAGACGCTTAGTGTGAACATCGCTAACCAAACAGGAGACGCTTAGTGTGAACATCTCTGACCAGACAGGAGACGCTTAGTGTGAACATCGTTGACCAAACAGGAGACGCTTAGTGTGAACATCTCTGACCAGACAGGAGACGCTTAGTGTGAACATCGCTAACCAAACAGGAGACGCTTAGTGTGAACATCCCTGACTAAAACGGAAGACGCTTAGTGTGAGCATCGCTGACCAAACAGGAGCCGCTAAGTGTGGACATTGCTGACCAAACAGGAGACGCTAAGTGTGAACATCGCTGACTAAACGGAAGACGCTTATTGTGAACATCGCTGACTAAAACGGAAGACGCTTATTGTGAACATCGCTGACCAAACAGGAGACGCTTAGTGTGAACATCGCTGGCCAAACAGGACACGCTTAGTGTGGACATTGCTAACCAAACAGGAGACGCTTAGTGTGGACATCGCTGACCATACAGGAGACGCTTAGTGTGAACATCGCTGACCAAACAGGAGACGCTTTGTACTTGTTTACACCTGTGGTCTCCTGTTGTTGTTAAATATCCATCGTAATTCATTGTTATGAATATCCACCGTAATTCATTGTTATGAATATCCACCGTAATTCATTGTTATGAATATCCAACGTAACTCATTGTTTTGAATTCCCATCGTCATTCATTGTTATAGATATCACCGTCACAGATCACTTCTTATATTACTTGATATTTTATTTCTTTTGTAGAATGATTGAGGGTTGAAGTCTACTTTTTGAGATATGTTTGATAAGGAAAGCGTCGCCAGAGTACATAGGTCAAGGATACATTTTACGAATTAACATCGGATTAGCGAATGTTGTGGGTAAGTTATTAGGTATTTCATTTAGCTACATAATATGGACTTATGACTACTACTCAATAAAACCTGCCTTATCAGTTCCCGCTATAAAAGAGGTCACCAGATTAGAAAATTTCTTATAAGCCTGTGTGGCTCAGTGGATGATGTGTTCGGCTCGTGATCCAGGGGTCTTGGGTTCAACTCCCGCCACGGGCGTACTGCCGTCCTGTGTTCCGGATCAGACTGTAAAAACGCTATGCACAAAGAAATTTAAGACTGACTCTTAGACTTAACATTATGAGTAGTCATAATTGTAAACTTAAGACCTAATCACAAAACGTGTCGTTAGTGTAGTCTTAGATTTAAGTGTAGGAACAGAAATCGGTCGAAGGTCTAAGACTTAGGACCAATATCCACCTTAGCAACGCATACTTATGCATACGTATCACAGCTACTATTGCTTCCGCCACGCCAATCACAAGATGTAAATCGTTTTTACAATCTAGAAATGAGAGAGGGAGGGGGAGAAATAGAGTAGGTCGAAATCTTTATTTCTATGTATACTAAACATAAGTGTCAGTCAAAACTCATTTATCAAACAATAATGTGTTACAATTAACATATTCAGTTAATGAGCAACATTGATTGACTGTTACGTATGACCCTTGAGGGTGAGCTACGATATAAAACCTACATCTATATACAGACTTTTTCACTTTAACTGCGGGACTGAAGTTTGGCAAAACCATCACTGTTCCCGCAAAATGACGTAAGAGACAATTAATATCTTATCATGACGTCAAAATCTTACGAGAAACGTAACTATTTGCCACCCTTAATGACAGTCCCGCACTTAACATGAAAAGGTCGATATATTTCTAGAAAAACAAATTTCAACTCTTTAATTTTCATTTTTCACATTTTTATTACAGTTCATGTGTACAAAGTAAAATTTCATACAATATTTCATTAAAATGAAAACGAAATGAAATAAACTTTGCAAACTACATAAAATATTACACAATTAAGTTTAATTTATTTGCATGTTTGATTTTTCTAAAGTCGTTGATATCATAAAATTTACATTTTTACATTAGATATAATTATAATTCATTCATTTCTCCCCCCCCCCCCTCCCCCCAATATTGTATTTTATTAAATGATTTTTGTTCATACAAGAAATTCACTTGTATACCTTACATGTATGTATCCTTTGGGGATCCCCACAGTATTCTATTTTAAGAAACATGGAGGAAACTGTTGTGCGGAAGTCAAGCATTTTGACTGAGTGTCATGGTGGTAATGTTTGAAAGTGTTTCATGCTTGATCTTATATATGAAGGAAGCCGGCGTGGCCTAGTGGTATCGCGCTAGACTCCTGATCGGGAGGCCGGGATTCGAGTCCCGCTCTGGTCATGCCGGTGTTCTGTTTTTCGGATGAGACAGTAAAAACCGAGGCCCCGTGTCGTGGTATGCATGGCACGTTAAAGATCCCTCACTGCTTCTGGTGGGTCTGTTGCAAAGGTCAAAATTTGTATGTCCCACATCAGGCAGATGCCGTCACCATATACGTAAAATATTCGTGTGTGACGTTAAACAAAAATCAATCTATCAATATATATAAAGTTATGACATTCGACCTGGTGGTAGAATTCTCCACACCTGTTTTAATTCGTCCATAAGTTTGATTATGGAAGACAGGGGAAAGCAATATCTCGCTATTATATTCTCGTCGTCGATACTGTATTGTATATTTATACAGTCTGTTTGTGTTCGATGTACGGTCATGACATTCCTTTCTCTTCTTACATTTTTATTGTTAATTTCTATCGCTAACAATGCCGCAGCCAACACCTACCCCCTTCTTCTTTTTGTCTTGAGCAATACCTTGTCCTAAGACAGAAAATTAGACTTAAGAGTGTCCCTATTTGTCTTAAAGTTACGACCAATTTCACACTTGAGTCAAAGCGCAAGATTTTTTTTTTTTTGTGAATAGCTCCTTGCTCCTAAAGTTAGACGTGAACTCTTTACTTTATACAGATTATGTAAAAGTCACTTGTAGGCTTTCCCTTAAGCGATCTCTTTACTTTTTACAGCTTGTATAAAGGCCTCTTCAAGGGGTTCCCTTCGATAACCTTTTTACTTTATATATATGTTATATAAATGTCTCTTGTAGGGTTTCCCTTGGTGACTTTTATTTATTCATATTATAAATAGGTCTCTTGAAGGGTTTCCCTTCGATAACATCTTTACATTATATATGTTATGTAAAGGTCTCTGGTAGGGTTTCCCTTCGATAACCTCTCTACTTTATACATGTTACATAAAGGTCTCGTGTAGGGTTTCCCTTGGTGGCCTTTACTTTATACACGTTATATAAAGGCCTCTTGTAGGGTTTCCCTTGGTGACCTTTTACACCGGTTGTATAAAGGGTTCTTGTAGGGTTTTCCTTAGATGATCTCTGTATACAGGTTTTATTTATGTTTTAACCTAATCAAATTATTAAACTGGCACGGTGGTATAGTTTGAAATTAACCCACATTCACTGTACGTAGACTAAGCACTACACTAGATTTCGATACAACTTCTCACCTCATCACATTTGGTTCAATAGAAAGAAGTGATTTTGCTGAAGGCAGGTGATTTTCTCTTGGTATTCTACCCTAAACACTAGTCACCATTACACATCTCGCACCAAACACTAGTCGTCACCATATACCCCACACCAAACACTAGTCGTCACTATACACCAAACACTAGTCGTCACTATACACCCCACATCAAACACTAGTTGTCACTATACACCCCACACCAAACACTAGTCACCATTATACACCCAACACCAAACACTATTCACCATTATACACCCCACACCAAACACTATTCACCATTATACACCCCATACTAAACACTAGTCGTCACTATACACCCCACACTAAACACTAGTCGCCACTATACACCCCACACCAAACACTAGTCGTCACTATACACCCCACACCAAATACTAGTCGTCACTATACACTCCACACCAAACACTAGTCTTCACTATACACTCCACACCAAACACTAGTCGTCACTATACACCCCACACTAAACACTAGTCGCCACTATACACCCCACACCAAACACTAGTCACCACTATACACCCCACACCAAACACTAGTCGTCACTATACACCCCACACCAAACACTAGTCGTCACTATACACCCCATATCAAACACTAGTCGTCACTATACACCCCACACCCCACACCCCACACCAAACACTAGTCTTCACTAAACACCCCACACCCAACACTAGTCGTCACTATACACCCCACAATAAACACTAGTCGCCACTATACACCCCACACCAAACACTAGTCGTCACTATACACCCCACACCAAACACTAGTCTTCACTATACACCCCACACCAAACACTAGTCTTCACTATACACCCCACACCAAACACTAGTCGTCACTATACACCCCACACCAAACACTAGTCGCCATTATACACCCCACACCAAACACTAGTCTTCACTAAACACCCCACACCAAACACTAGTCGTCACTATACACCCCACACTAAACACTAGTCGCTACTATACACCCCACACTAAACACTAGTCGCCACTATACACCCCACACCAAACACTAGTCGTCACTATACACCCCACACCAAACACTAGTCTTCACTATACACTCCACACCAAACACTAGTCTTCACTATACACTCCACACCAAACACTAGTCGTCACTATACACCCCACACTAAACACTAGTCGCCACTATACACCCCACACCAAACACTAGTCACCACTATACACCCCACACCAAACACTAGTCGTCACTATACACCCCACACCAAACACTAGTCGTCACTATACACCCCATATCAAACACTAGTCGTCACTATACACCCCACACCCCACACCCCACACCAAACACTAGTCTTCACTAAACACCCCACACCCAACACTAGTCGTCACTATACACCCCACAATAAACACTAGTCGCCACTATACACCCCACACCAAACACTAGTCGTCACTATACACCCCACACCAAACACTAGTCTTCACTATACACCCCACACCAAACACTAGTCTTCACTATACACCCCACACCAAACACTAGTCGTCACTATACACCCCACACCAAACACTAGTCGCCATTATACACCCCACACCAAACACTAGTCTTTACTAAACACCCCACACCAAACACTAGTCGTCACTATACACCCCACACTAAACACTAGTCGCTACTATACACCCCACACTAAACACTAGTCGCCACTATACACCCCACACCAAACACTAGTCGTCACTATACACCCCACACCAAACACTAGTCTTCACTATACACCCCACACCAAACACTAGTCTTCACTATACACCCCACACCAAACACTAGTCTTCACTATACACCCCACACCAAACACTAGTCGTCACTATACACCCCACACTAAACACTAGTCGCCACTATACACCCCACACCAAACACTAGTCTTCACTATACACCCCACACCAAACACTAGTCGTCACTATACACCCCACACCAAACACTAGTCGTCACTATACACCCCGGGCTAAACACTAGTCGCCACTATACACCCCACACTAAACACTAGTCGCCACTATACACCCCACACCAAACACTACTCGTCACTATACACCCCACACCAAACACTACTCGTCACTATACACCCCACACTAAACACTAGTCGTCACTATACACCCCACACCAAACACTAGTCGTCACTATACACCCCACACCAAACACTAGTCTTCACTATACACCCCACACCAAACACTAGTCGTCATTATACACTCCATCCTAAACATAAAATACCAATGTACGGTCCATTCTAAACGCCACTTCACACTACACATAAAACATTAGACGCCACTATACACTTTTACCCAAACACTTTTTGCCACTATCAGGGTCCGGCGCTATAAATTAAGAAAATACTTAGGCCTATTATTTCATTTTAATTCATTCCATTATCAAACACTGAAATAAATTGTCATACAAAATGCTTTAAATCTATTTATCACTAGAATAAAACTTAATAAAATCCAAATCCCAGTTAATAACTCATTGTTGAACAGAAGAATTTGAAATTATGACTCATATATTCTCAGTTTATGGCGCCTGACAGTCTATACACTCCACCCCAAACACTAGACACCACTATACATTGCAACCTAAACACTAGACATCACTGAAGACTCAACCCCAAATACTAGTCGTCGCTATACACTCCTACCCAAAACCCAGTCGCAACTACACATTTCACCCCAAACACTAGTCGCCACTATACACTTAATCCAAAGCACTAGTCGCCACTATGCACTTAACCCCAAACACTAGTCGCTATTATACATTCCTACCCAAAGTCTTTTCGCCGCTATGCACTCATACCCAAACTCTAGTTGTCACTAGATGCCATTTTACAATCCTGGTGATTTGATAAGAGAAATTTGTTGAAAAAATCTTGACAATGTGGGCATAACATTCCTACCCGAGGTTTAGTCGCCGCTATACACTCCTACCAACACTCTAATCGTCACTTTACACTCCTACCCAAACAATAATCACCAATGAGCACTGCTACTCAAACTCTAGACGCCACTATTCAATCCTGGTGATTATTGATACATTTGGCGATAAGAGAAAATTGTTGAAAAAATCTTGATAATGTGGCCAGCCATTTGCAAATCACTGATCAGATACTTATAAAAACCCATCATTGTAGGTGTCAAGCGCGAGGTGTCCAATAAATACTGGACAGAGGAGGAAATTTACAGAGGAAATGTATCTACAGTTAGTATAATTTCTAGACCAGGTGAGTAACAATCTTAACCGTTTGAAAACAGTCAATTATAGCACCCGTTCGTCTTGCACTGCAACGTCATATTTCTTCTACACTCCGCTCTCATTATGATCAACATGATTACCTGTCAGGGGTTATTTTACTACGCGCACTACTTTCGGCTTCTATGTAAACAAATATTGTGACCAATGTAATGTTATGCCCATAAAATAAATGTAATGTTACGCCAATAAAATAAATATAATTATCAATATTCAGGGAAGTTACGATAAACAGCTTTCAATAATATCTTTATATGGGATAAAACTATGATCAATTCTTTATTAACAAAAGGCACAGTATGGTGAAAGTCAATGTTGTATGACAAATAATATATACATGTGCATCAAATAACATATACATAAATATAAACGAACACATGATAGTATATGATATACATCAAATTACACACAATATGATGTAGTGACAATCACAATAGAAAAAGTTAACAATATCATTTGAAAAAAAAAATTGAGTAATTTTCTCTATTAGAAAAGGGGGCCAGGTAGCACAGTCCGTAGCACGCTCGCTTCTCACCAATGCGAACAGGGTTCGATTTTTGGTGTTGTACGTTAGATGGTAAAACTGTCACCAACCTGGCTTAGTGGGGTGTTTTTCTTCAGTACCTCGGTTTTCTCCTACAAAATCGACACCCTTATGCCTTACTCAATCTATTCTCACTTGGAACTATTGGCCTAACATATCTGCCAGTTTCAATGTATAATTGATATGCACTTATTCTTAATTTCTTTAGATTTGATCTAAACGTTTTATATATTTGAAAATTCCAATTCATTGTTATTCTGCATTCAGTATGTTTCATCTATATTGAGGATATTGCAGTGAAAGGACAGTTTCCAGTCTGATTTTCCTTTATAAAAATAATTTGTTATTAAGTCTCACTCAGAAAGAAATCTTTTGATTATTTTTCAAAATGTTCTGTTGTTATATCTAATGAATTAGTCTCATCTGACTATGTTTTTGACGTTCACGAAGATTTTCTTAATAATAAGAATCAAAATCTCGCTAATGTACAATCTTCAGTAAATGCATTTAATGACAGAGTATGATAATTTTATAAGAGGTAAATTATGTTTTTTAATCTAAGGTAATAGTTTTTAAAACATCGTCTTAAAAATGTTTATGAGCAAAGGAAACATTCCTAACTCTTGTTTTATAGACTTGTTTGATGATTTACACTTATCATGGCCACTATATCTTTTAGTATCAAGTTTTGATTTTTTTTTTCAGAGGGAGTATGATCTGAAGACTTAAAGCTTGATTTGAAATCTGTGGGTCGTTTCATAAAGAATCAAACGTACGATATTTTACGTACGTACAAAAAAAATCCCTAAGTCTAAAACAATCTGTAAATTCCAAAATTAAAAATGCGTGATTATAAATTCACTCTAATCACTTACATTTAATCATTTTCCTTTAACAATACTATAATTTGATCTACTTAATACTTTCAACATCACTGCTTATAATCTAAGAATGAGCAACAACAGGTGTGGTTTTTTTTTGTATATTGGGAATGGGAACGGAGCCCCCTGCAACTGGGAAATTTAGGTGTTTTGGGATATTTTGGGAAATTACCAAATTTCAGTTTCATCATATCGGAAATTTAACAATCTGGAATTGGGAAAATAGTTACCATTTTATATAGCTAGATCTATATATATATATATATATATATATATATATATATATATATATATATATATATATCTAAATGTATATCTTTCTATATCTATCTCTATTTCTATATCGATATG